>OY288281.1:20602057-21037557 GCA_958450335.1 Hibiscus tridactylites | reverse complement strand
ATGTATGCAATAATTTTTTTTATAAATATATTCACATTATTCCACGCTTAAAAGATACTCTTAGAGGTTAACCTATACCTAATTTTTATCTCCTTTAAAGATCATTGTGCCACAGTTTTTCTTTCTTTTTTTTTCTTGAACGACGGTCGACAATCAGTCTTAGTTCTGGTTGTCAATTATCGGTGTTCATTATTTTTCTTGTTCTTTTATGTTTTATTTTCTCAATTTTAATAAGAATCTCTGCTCTTGTGGCATGCATTTTGTCTGAGTTTGTGGCACGTTTTTCATTGGCTTTTGTGGTTTGTTTCATCTGTCGTTTGACACGATTTCAACATACCTTAGCGGTAGTTTGGTGCTCGTATGGAGATCCTCACGTCGCTAGTTTTCTAATTTGATTCTGTCAGTGGTCATAGAAAAGACTGATCCCCCCTCGTTTGACGGTTTGTTAGCCGATGTAATCAGAACTGTGTAGCAGAGTAATATGCCTGATAGTTTCGTTCGCTCATTGCTCTTTTTTCATCCAGTAAAACGTCTCGTTTGACTAGAGACAAAAAATTTTATGAAGGCTTCCGAATTTTAACGGTATGCTAATATCTATGGAAGTGTTTATTTTTCTTTGCACATTTGTATGAGATTTTTTGTGTACTTGTCCCGCTTTTTCTTTTCTTTGATGTATTGTATTTATAAATACTTTTATGACGTTTAATAAAATTTAGCTATCATTGTTTTTAAAAAAAATCCGCAAGAAACGCTATATTGCTTTATATGCATGCACGTTAATGTAGGTTGTTGTTTCTACTTTCTATGAATTCTATTTACATTTTTTTCTTTTCATTTGATTGCGTCATTTCATCGAATGATTTGCATGGAATGTAACTTTCACTAATTCATTAATATATGATGCATTTAATTCACTCGCTCTCAATATTTCACTATATATATGCATTTAATATATATATCAAGATTTTTTTATAAAGTTTGTTCTTTTATAAATATATGAATTTGGAATTGATCCTACGTTCGAAGTGTCTATACTACTTTATTCTCAAAATCAACGTAGATTGCCTAATCGATCAAAGTTAGGCATAATCCTAACATTATATTTTATAGAGATAAGCAAAGCAGTCTTAATTTAACCCTTTTATTCCTTTAAAACAATTATAAATATTATACCCAAAACTCTATCTAAATACTAAAAAAAATATTAAAATAAAGGATTCCAATTTATCTCCGCACAATCCCCCAATTGAAATATACCCCAAAACTTTTATGCACCCAATGGGTTTATATCTCTTCATTCTTAAGTTTGTGGAGAATAAGTTCATCTACATTAGAGAGGGTCCATAACTATATATAGTTCTCTAAGAGAAATATCATCTATTTATGAAATATTTGGTGCAATGGTAGGACCAAAAACTCATGTTCGGACTTTTGAGATGTTATTATTGGGAAGAATAACTATAAACCCTTGAAAGGCTGTCTTTATTGATCATAAAATAGACATGAAAATATATTTATTGTACCAAAAACAGAGAACAATATGATTATGTTTGGGCAAAAATTAGAGGTTTGACCAATCAAATTCGCTAATATTGTTGTTTGGTGAATAGTGGATTGAAAGAGAGGATTGAGATGAAACCGCTAATTTTGAAAAAGCTCATAATATGAGCTTTTTGAGATTAGATGTTTGATATTAGAGTTGTAAAGACTCTTTTACCTTTACTAGTTATCAAAAATCTTAAAATAACCTAAATTAAAATTTTTCTTACCCTATTTACAAGCTAATCCTATTTACTTTTTTCTTTTTATTATCACATATTTATAAGTGTATTTAATAATTAAATTATATTATATTAAAATGATTATATAAATAATAAATTAATATATAAATCATTTGAATATGTTTAGAAAAGTTATATTAAAAATAATTTTATAGATCTAATTAATATTAATTAGATACAAAATATTGATAACTAATAAACTATTCAAACAAGTATGGAATATAAGCATGTCCTTATATGTTATTTTGTTTGTTTAAATAATCTAACAGCTATCAACTATTAGTTAATTTTACCAAACACTTTTATACAACCAGCTAATACAATTCGCTAGTCAAATTAACTAATGCAATCAGCTATAAGCTATTAGCTAATATAATTCGTTATTCGTTATCAGCTATCCGCTAATTGCCAAATAGGGCCTATATATTATTTGTGAACCAAACGATACACCTCATTAAAATTTTTTAAAATAAAATATATATTTTCGTTTTTAAATTGAGAACCTAATTTGTTATTATTATATATTTATACAGTACCAATGGATCAAATAAAAACCTATATATTATATGATAGAATAAGGAGGATACTTTACTTTTAAGAGAGAATTTTCCTTTTGGTACGTAAACAGTGATCACCAAGTATGCGAGAGGAATCATGTTGCTCATTAATTAGTTAGAAAATTAGATAACTTGTTGTCTAAATAAAGAGAAATTATATCATAGGTCTTTTTTATCACGTTATTTATGATCCCAACTAATAAAAATTATTAACTTCATTTATTTTTTGATGTCATCTTTTTACCAAGTGAACATCCACTAATATTTACTGTAAATCAAATTTAAAAAATATTTTTTACCAATTGAATCTTCCCTTGGTAAAAAGATAACATGAAAAGAATTAATAAAATAAATAATTTTTATTTGTTGGGACCATAAATGAAGTGGTGAGGAGAATCCATGATATAATTTTTCAATAATAAGTCTTTATTATATTAAAAATGAAGTTTACAGCTATCATATTTTTTATTGGATTCAAACCATTATTGTAATTGGTTCCCCCATTAAATGAAATTATACTCTTTAATTATTTATATATATGAGAAATTGTTTGATAGATTGTTTCCGTAAAATTTAAATTACAAAATTTTATTTATTTTACTCTTTAACCCTAAATTTACAACGCAAAACCTTAAATTCTAACCCTGACTAAAGCATATGATATTGAAAATCAATAGCACAACTTGACAATAGATCAGTTCGAGGACTACCTTAATTTTTTTAAAAAAAATATAAGTCACCTTAATTTTTTTAAAAAAAAATTAAAAATTTTAAAATTTTTGAAGGGTTTAATTTATGTTTTTCAAATAATTTGGGATTATGCTAAAACTACAGCAAAACGGGTTTTTAGCGGCAAAGCGGAAAACGTCACTATAGATTGATATATAACGACATTTTTGGGTAAATGTATTCTGAAAATACAAAAACAAATAAATTTCGCGGTCGAGTACTTTTGGCGTTTGTAAGACAAACGTTGCTATAGACATGTACTTTAGTGGCGTTTTTGGGGAAATGCCGGTATAGACGTTACTTTAGCGACGTTTATTAAGGATTTAAATGTTTATATCCCACATCGACTATATTTATCTCTTATTGAAACTTTATAAAGAAGCGAAGCACATATATAGATCAACAAACTAAGTGATGAGCTGAGGGATGCGGAAGATACATATTCAATAGCGGCGTTTGGATGAACAAATGCCACTAAAGACAAGGTATATAAACACCGCTATATAACTCGACCTATGGCGGCATTTTTGTTCACAAGCGCCACTAACTATTGCGGCGTTTGATATAAAGACACTTCTTGCGGCTTTTTTTCTAGCACCGGAAAATTTTTTAGCGGCGTTTTGTTTTGTTGTCGCGTAAGCAATCTAAAAGTTTTAGGGTCAACTACAACAAAGGTCACTCAATAATGGGTAAGGTTACATTTGAGTCACTCAATTATTAAAAGTTACACTTAGGTCACTTAATTATGGATAATTTACATTTGGGTCACCCAATTATTAAACGTTACATTTAGGTCACTTAATTATGGGTAAGGTTACATTTTGGTCACCCTTCATATTTTAAAAAAAATACATCAATTTCATCATTTTTTCTTCCAAATCACTTGTTAACACTAGTGTACTTCATTTGAAATCATTAATTAATCTAATACATAAATTGATATACATTTTTTAAATATAAAGGGTGACCCAAATATAACCTTACGCATAATTGAGTGATTCAAGTGTAACTTTTAATAATTGGATGACCCGAATGTAACCTTACCCATAACTAAGTGACCCAAATGTAATTTTTAGTAATTGGGTGACCCAAATGTAATCATACCTATAATTAAGTGACATCCATTGTAGTTTACCCAAAGTTTTATGTATATCAAAGAGAACCTTAATTAGTTGGATATTTCTTAATTAAAAGAACATGTTATTATTTAAAGTTTAATGTTCTCTTTTTTTAAAAACTAATTAAGGTATCAAGAATTTATGTTTATTTTGAAGGATGTTAAAGGATCGAATTATAACCCTAAGAATCTAACACCGTCCATCGTGGCGATAAGACATTCATAGCATAAAATAAGGTAATTTAATTTATGCATATATCAAGCTAAAACAACAGCAATATATTATAAATTTAGGTCATGTATCTTAATATTACTCTATATAATAAAAAAAACCTTACAAGTTATTTTTTTAGGTTTTGTATTTTAAAATTTGTGATGGTATCTTCCAATAATAACATCTCAAAAATTAAATATAAATTAAAATATAAATAATTAAAACTCTTAAACTAAAATTAAATAACCATTCAAGTTTCATCACTTTATTAGAATCAATGTGAGCTTTAGTCCTTAATCTGTGAGTCTTAATTAATAGCACAAAGGCGGAGTTCTCTTGGGACTCAAAGGGTCTAGGCCCAGTTATAAATCTTAAATATTTGAAAAGTTTTGGTCTAATAGCAAATTGATCCCTGTAAGAAGTAAGTAATTAAATTAAAAATAAAAGAGTTTATTATATATATATATAATCAGATAGTGGTTGAACTAGAAGGATGAGCTCTATGCCCTCTAATTTTTTGGTCTAATAACAATTTAGATCTTTATAAGTTTAAATATTAAATAAATTAGGCATTACCTCTTGAATTTTGAGTTTAAATACTTAATAAGCTATTGTATTTTTGAAATTCAATATTTTGGCTCATTCCAATGTTCGATTAGGACCCCGTCCCTGATTATACGATTTTGAGCTTGTAAAAAGTTAGGGTTGATGTTAGAAAAAAAAAGTAATGGTGGGAAAAAATAACGTTGGATATGAATTGCAAGGAAAAGGCACACCTGAGACTTTGGTGATTGGTAGGGATTTTGAAAGCAAAAGGGCTGGAATTCTCAAAGGAAACAAGTGGAGGAACACTGGATCAATGGTGGTCCAGCTGCAACCAATTGAGAGGAATTTTTGGTGGAAGGTGACAATTTTAAGCCACATTCAAAACCCTAAAAAGACCAGAGAGCGTGGGGAATATGACTAGGAGATCTTGGTCATGTGAAGTGAGTCGGAGTTAGGTCGAGAGAGGATCACTGGAGTCAGTGGCAGATGTACATATAACATATGTAGAACCTTTTAAAGTTCATACATTTGCTTTTAATTTTTTTAAATTAGTCCTTAAAATTTTGTAATATTTGTGATTTGTGACCACCCTGAAATTTTGAGATTTTATATGTGCCCACCCTCAAATATATTTTTGGATCCGCCACTGACTGGAGTCGGATTTATAAGATATTGTCTGTTTCGGATTATTAAAAGTTCTCACAATTTTGTTAGAAATTAAAGATAATACGAACCCTTATAAACTCGGTCGAATTCGAGTACATCAACGATGTAAATTTCACGATTCCGATGGGGGAGGAGTGTGTGCCAAAAAGGTATACAATCCCATGCATCATGGGTTAGGGTTTGGTTAGGAATCTTTCATTTTGCCTTTATGGAATCTTTTTCAACTTGAAATTAAATACAGTAAATGTTTCGAACATAAATTCTCTTTCGAAAAGTACGATACGTCTCGCTAATGTATTCAGTATTTACTTATTTCTATAATGTTAATACTCAAAATAATAAAATTCATAATTAAATATCTATACTTTCATTATAAATTAATTCAAGATTAAATTAATTCCGCTATATCTATAGTCAAAACATTTCAGGAATAAAACACGGCCTTGTTTGTTAAACAATTTTTTAAGCTAAAATTAAAGGTTTGAACACTTCTAGAGGTTGGATTAGTCAAATCCGCTAATTAAGATGTTTGTTGGATAGGAGCCTTTTTGAGTTTAAAGGCTTTGACATAAGAGTTTAAAAACTCTTTTACCATTAACAATTAAAAAACTTCTAAATTAACATATGCTTCAAATATCATTTAAATTTAATAATTAATTAAATTATATTAAAAATAATTATATAAGTAATAAAATAATATATAGATCGTTCAAATATGCTTACTAATGTTATATTAAAAAATTTAATTTTCATAATCTAATTAACATTACTATATACAAAGTATTGATAACTAATAAACTATTCAAACAAATACTGAATGTAATCATGTCATTGTATGTCATTTTGCTTGTTCAAATGATCAAACAATTATCATCTATCAGTTAATTTTATCAAACACTTTTATACAATCAGTTATGCAATTCGCTAGTCAAATCAACTATCCACTATCAACTAATACAATCAGCTATCAACTATCCGTTAATTACCAAAATATCCTAAATCCACTAAAAAGATGAAAAGGGGAGTGCATAAATCTCAAAATCACATATCAAAACTTTGATCAAATAAGTAATATGACCAGTAAAATTTACTTTAGTTTAATTATATATATATTTTGATTAATTAAAGAGTGTTATATTTTCATACCGAAATTCGAACTCATACAAAATGCGTAATATGAGCCTTCTTAGCCATTAGGCCAATTAATGGATATCAATTTAGTTATATATATTAAACTTTGGTTGTTCGAGTTTCACAAATTATTAATACGGTTATTGATTTGAAATAGTTTTACATTTACTTATTTCATACACAACACTTATATGTACTCAACATGAAAGTAATTAGATTTATTTATTTTTAATTGTGTATAGTTGATCAAAACCAAAGTCTCGTGGGCTTAATTAAATTTCAATGTTTTATGTGTATAATTAGTAATTAAACTTTTTAGTTCAACTGGTAGAACTTTAATCCGAAAAAAATTACCAATTTAACTTTTTAGTTGGACTTTTTAAACATTAGTCATCACACTCGAATTTTTTAAGGAAGAAATGCTTCTGTTATTGATGTAGTTGGGACAATAATTGATAAAAAGAAATATTTAGGAGGCAATAGTCAAAAATAGTTAGGCCAAAGTTAGGAAAACCCCACAAGGGTAAAGTTCCAATCCAAAATAACTTCTCTCATTTCCCTACCAATCATACAATTCAGAATCTTTCCATTTTGGTCCCACTTTCATTTTACACACACACAAAAAAAAACATTCTCAAATGCTCATTCTCACTTTCGCCTTTTAGAAATTCTCATTACTCCATGTATACAACAATATAACCAATTTATAAAAAAATCAATACAATCAAGGTTATATTTTGATGTACTGATCTGTATTTATATTTGTGTATTATTAATGAATATCATGTTAAACTATTAAAATTATTAATAACATTATGTGATCGCTCAATAAAATATTAGATTTTTTTCAATTATCATAATTTACTGATCCAAAGCAATTTGGATATCAAGAATCAAGTAAATGTTTCTTGTAGGTGTGTTGGAGCAATAACAAGAAAAGCAAAGATATGAAAATGCTCTAGTCACACAAATGAAGACCATAATGCTTTTAATTCATTATATTTGGTTGCCTATTTTGTTTTCAATTGCTTTATGCATATTTGCTTTAACATATTTCATTCGTATGTTTGCATAAAGTTTTAAAGTCTTGGATAAATTGAATTCTATGTATTTTTTAAATTAATTTAATTTAATGGTGAAATTGAATCTCTCTAGTGACAAATTTTGAACAAATTTTTAAATAGAATGCCTTGATTAGGGGGCTTTTGTTTTAAAAATGATTTATTTTATTCTCCATTGTTATTTTATACCAACAATTGATATTTCATATCAATTGGTATTAAATTTTCAACGATTGATTTCAACCTTTCAACAATTGGTGTTTTGAACTTAATGTGATTTCAAACTTAATTTTGAAATTATTTTTGATATAACAAAAAGTGAGAGAGATAGGTTTGAAAAATTCAATTGCAAAAAGAAAAAGAGAAGGCTTTAAATATTTTCTAGAAATATTCTATTTTCTAAAATTATTTTCCTAAAGTGAAATTTTCACAAAAACATTTTTTCAAGTAGTTTTGTTATATAAAAAAGGGAGATTGTTGAGATATTTGATTTTGATATAACTTAAAGAAAAATATTTTTGGACTTAAACTATTTTGCAAAAATATTTCAACAGTTCATAAACTTGAGAAATATGTTTGAAATGTTTTTAAAGGGTTTTTGATATGTTTTAAATGATTTTAAATAGCAAAAGTGTCAAAAAAGGCCTTGGGTACCGGTACAGATTGACCCATACCGATACCTAAAGTGCCTGTATCGATACGGCTTTGCGTGTACCGATACGTTCCTTTGTCCCCCGAGTTTTGGAAAATTCTAGTAGCCAAATTGTGTATCGGTACGATTTTCATCATACCGATACTAATGGTTTGTACTGATACATCTGTATTGTATACCGATACCCTTTGTAGAAATGCCCAACGACTCTTTCTATTTTGAGCAGGTGTATCGATACCTGTCCACGTGTATTAATACCGCTGAGCCCAAAAGTGCATTTATTGCTGAAATTAAAGTCCTCAGCGGCTCCAAACCACCCCCAACGTCCATAAACGACTAGTAGCTCATTCCAAGATGGCTAGAGAACACATCCAAGCATAATGATCAAGAGAAATTGTCTTTAATTTTTATTTCTTCATTTCTCTTGTATATAGTGTATAGAGAGTGCCTAATTGTTTTTATCTTTTGTACTCTTGTGAGCTGAAATATTTGTGTAAACATCCACCTTGTGCGGTATTTAGTTTACTAAACAAATCTCATAAAAAAGAGGTTCTAGTTTAGCCTAAAGAAAAATTAGTGTGGTTCTATCTTAGCCATTGAAAAGATAGGGTTGTAAGGTTACCCCTTTAGCCGGTAAAAAGGAAAGAATTCATTGTTAGTGAATTGGGAAATCTTTAGTGATGTGCTAAGGTAGTGGATGTCGACTTGGTTGGGTAGTCTAACCACTCAAAAATCATCATGCACAATTGTCTATTATTCTTCGATTTTAGCCAATTAATTTGAGAAACATTTTCAACCCTCTTGGCAAAATCAGTTGGAGTACATCGAGCCTATCAATGTTCTATATTAAAACTAAAGGACATCTGATTCCAAATCAAATTTTTACGATATTTAACTCCATGGGTCATGGTACGTAGTCATGTGTTTAGTTTTCCCAGATAAATTTTTTTGGATCACTATTTTTTTATTTTGTTCAATGATGTTTAAAATTTTTTAATGTAATCATTAAACTTTCAAATTACCTATATCTTGGCCACACTGTCATTAAATAGTTAACGACGTTGTGACATGACATATTGTGTCAAAACAATGTTGTTTTGTCTTTCTACAAAAAAGTTGAACTTAGACAAAAAAGACATCGTTTTCAACTCCTATAAAATATAATTATTTTCATTTGCATTCATTTTTCTTCTTTCCTTATTTCTTTTTCCTCTCATTTTCTCTCCACGCGGTGAACATGCCTAAATGTCGACCACTGTGTCGATTGTCATTCCTTCATCACTTGCCGTCGTCGTCAGCGGTCGATTAGACTCAAAACTTTTCACCAAATTAAAGATAATATGATCCCTTATAAACTCGGTCGATCATGTTTCAATAATGAAGTTTCAATAAAAAAAACAATACAATCAAAGTTATATTTTGATGTACTGGTCTGTATTTATATTTGTGTATTATTAATGAAGATCATGTTAAACTATTAAAATTATTAATAACTTTATGTGATCGCTCAATAAAATATTAGATTTTTTTTCCGATTATCATAATTTACTGATCCAAAGCAATTTAAATATCAAGAATCAAGTAAATGTCTCTTGTAGGTGTGTTAGAGCAATGACAAGAAAAGCAAAGATATGAAAATGCTCTAGTCACACAAGTGAAGACCATAATGCTTTTAATTTATTATATTTGGTTGCCTATTTTGTTTTCAATTGCTTTATGCATATTTTCTTTAACATATTTCATTCGTATGTTTGCATAAAGTTTTAAAGTATTGGATAAATTAAATTACATGAACAAATTTTTAAATGTAATGCCTTGATTAAGGGGGATTTTGTTTTAAAAATGATTTATCTTACTCTCCATTGTTATTTTACACCAACAATTGATATTTCCTATCAATTGGTATTAAATTTCCAACGATTGGTTTCAACCTTTTAACAATTGGTGTTTTGAACCTAATGTGATTTTAAATTTAGTTTTGAAATTATTTTTGATATAAAAAAGTGGGAGAGATATAGTAAAACTTCTATAAGTTAATACCCTTGGGACCATGAAATTTCATTAATTTAGAGAGATATTAATATATCGATAAATTAATAATTTATTAATTAAAAGAAAATTTCTCAATTCAACAAATATTGTTGAAAGTTCTACTAATGATGAAGTTTGTGAAACCAAAATTGATTTTGATATAACATCTAAACTTAAGGACCAATTTGCAAAACAATAAATTTTTAAGTACTCTTTAAAGTCTCACCATTGACAAGTATTTTAAACAAAAGACAAGTTCTGAAAATAATAAACTTTTCTAAGTCTTTTTTCCTTTAAGTTTTCAAGCCAAACTATACAAAAACGCCTAGGCGTATCGATACCCTTAGGCGTATCGATACGAGCTTTTGCCACGGGAATTTTAATGGACTTAGCGTACCAATACGGTATTACCCCGTATCGAGACGATATTCATCTGGGCAACTCTTTCAATGAAACCGTACCGATACGCTTTGCAACCGTATCGATACGATAAGCTTATCTTTGAAAAATCTTTGCATTTAATTTTCGACCGTTGACTTGTCATTTGGTTGGTTTCCCAATTTTTAAAAGACTGTTATACCGTACCGATACGCTTGGTATGCGTATCGATACGATCTTTAAAAAACCAAACTTGGGATTCTAGTGAGTAAACACCGTATCGACACGGCCTTCCGTACCGATACACCCCTTAAAACAGTACCGGTACGCCTTCTATGCGTATCGATACGCTCTGTTTTCAGTCACAACAGCTCTTTCCTCTTTGATGCAGGTATCGATACGCCCTCTACGAGTACCGATACGGTAGGCTGCAGAGCTGCATTTATTACGGGAAAAATGCTCCCAACGGCTCTATTGATGATCCCAACTACCCAAACGGCTAGAATTCAATGCAAGAGTATAAAAACAAGCTTCAATTGACCAAGCAACAATTATTGAACCTACAAGCAACATCAAAGCATCAAATCAAAACCCTAGTGCCTTTCATAGTCAAATTCTTGTACCCAACTCTTGTGTTCTTATTGTAATCTTGTATTGTGAGTTTGGGGAGTTTGAAATTGTATTTGGGTAAACATTCATCCTTTGAGAGGAAATTTTTGAGTTTACCAAATTCATCTCTTTGTAAAAGTAAGAGGATTAAGCTTTGGGTAGAAAGCTTAATCAAATTTTAAGGTTACCTCCTCATCCAAGAAAAGGGGAAGAATTCAAGTAGTGAATTGGTTGAAAATCCTTAGTGGGAACTAAGGTAGTGGATGTAGAGTTCATTTGGAGAACTTGAACCACTCTAACTACTTGTGTCACTTTTTATTTTTCACTCTTATCTCCTACCAAAATTTTAATTGCCAATTCACCCCCTCTTGGCCATTTGCAATTGTGTGATCAACTCAATAATTGGTATCAGAGCTACACTCATTGAAAGGATTACAACCCTTTTGAGTCGATTCTAGGAGAGTTTGATCAACAACTAGTCAAGCAATGACATCCACCTCCAAAATCTATGAGTCCCAATCTACTACCAAGCCACCATTCTTCAATGGGGATAACTACCCATATTGGAAGAATAGGATGAGGCTATTCATCAAGTCTACCGACTACATGGTGTGGGATGTGGTTGAAGAAGGTCCATACATTCCCATGAAGAGAGATAGTGAAGAAAGACTTGTCCCAAAGGTGAAAGCTGAAATGACGGAAGATGAACGAAGAAGGATGCAAGTGAATGATAAAGCTCTTCATGTCATCTTTTGTGCACTTGGTCCGGATATCTACTCCAAGGTGTCTTCGATTGAGAATGCCAAGGAGGTTTGGGACACCCTCGAGACAACATATAAGGGTACTAGCGATGTCAAGGAAACAAAAATTGGGCTACTCAATCTAAGCTACAAAAATTTCAAGATGGATCCCGATGAGAGTGTTTCCAAGATGTTTGATCGATTCTTGGTCATTGTCAACGGATTGAAGGGTTTCAGTGAGATCATCCCCGAAGACAAGCTAATGAGGAAATTGTTGTACTCTCTTCTGGAATCATGGGATAGCAAGAGAACGGCTATTATTGAAGCTCGAGACTTGAAGACTCTCAAGCTTGATGCTCTTGTTGGATCTCTACTCACCCATGAGATCATGAGGAAGGGAAGAGAAGAAGAAAAGAAAATGGAAGAGAAGAAGGTTGAGAAGAAGGATGTTGAGAAGAAGAAGGTTGGAATCGCTCTTAAAGCTTCATACCATGAAAGCGATTCGAGCGAAGATGAAGATGAGGAGATGGCCATGTTGGCCAAACGGTTCACTCACTTTATGAAGTCAAATCTTGGGAGAAAGTTCATTAGAAAAGGAGACTTCAAGAGCAAGAGTAAGGAAGAGGAGAAGGACCAAATCACTTGCTATGAATGCAAAAAGCCCGACCATATCCGTTCTGAATGTCCTCAATTGAAGAGGAAGAGCTTTGGGAAGAAGAACAAGCTCAAAGCTCAAGTAGCAACTTGGAGTGACGATGAGTCATCCGAGGAGGAGGAGGAAGTGGCCAATCTTTGTCTCATGGCCAATGATGATGAACCAAAGGTAAATCCTAACTCATCTAATTTTGATTTTACCTTTGATGAGCTTCAAGATGCTTACGATGAATTGCAAGAGGTTTACGATGAGTTAGTTGAAAAATATAAGGAATCCATTTTGAGAAACAAGAAAAACATTTCCGATTTGAAAAATCAAAATGAAACATTTTCAAGAACTAACTCCAAATTGGAAAAGAAGGTTTTGTTTTTAGTAAATCTTTCAAATGATCTTAAAACAAAAAATCTTAAAACATCAATTGCTATTGAGAAAAACCATTTTGAAAAGGGAAACTCTTCTAAATCCCAATATGTAAAAAGAAAACCTTTTATTCTTAAACAAAGAAATTTTCATAAGCAATCTAGAGGTCAAAAGGTTAGAAGTGTTTGGGTTCCTAAGGAACTCATTATTTCTAATAATATGAATGCTATTGCTTCTTGGATTCCTTAGGGAACCAAAATTTTGAAGGCTAACACACATGGACCCAAAATGATTTGGGTACCAAAAATCAAGACCTAATTTCTTTGTTTGTAGGGGGAGCATTGCTACAAGGCCAAAGCTTCAAGCCAAAACTCATGGTACCTTGATAGTGGATGCTCAAGACATATGACCGGTGACAAGAGTAGATTCGTGGAACTAAAGCCAAAAAGTGGTGGAGTGGTAACTTTCGGTGACAACTCCAAAGGCCACATTGAAGGAATAGGCTCCATTGGTAATCACTCTTTTATTTTCATTGAAAATGTTTTGTATGTCAACGGTCTTAAACATAACTGATTGAGCATTAGTCAATTATGTGATAAGGGTTTTAATGTTTTATTTGATAAAAGTGGTTGTAAAATTATGAACATTAAAACAAATCAACTAATGCTCATAGGACATAGAATAGGCAATATCTACATGGTGCATTTAGATGACATCCAATCATCCCATACATGCTTAGTTGCACATGATGAACATGACTCATGGCTTTGGCATAGAAAATTAGGACATGCTAGCATGAGTTCCTTAGAGAAATTAATTTCCCTTAATCTAGTTAGAGGTTTACCCAAACTTAAGTTTTCTAATGATAAAATTTGTGATGCATGTTCAAAGGGTAAACAACATAGAACTTCATTTAAATCCATTAATGATGTCTCTACTAGTAGATGTTTACAATTGATTCATATGGATCTTTTTGGGCCTATTAGAACAATGAGCTTGGGTGGTAAATCATATGCCTTTGTACTTGTAGATGACTATTCTAGGTTTACTTGGGTTCTATTCTTAAGTACAAAAGATGAGACTTTAGAAAAATTCATCACATTTTCTAAAATAACTCAAAATGATCTTGAACTTAAAATTTCTCACATTAGGAGTGATCATGGAACCGAATTTCAAAATCTAGGTTTTGATGAGCTTTTAAATGAAAATGAGATTAGCCATAATTTTTCCCCACCTCGCACTCCTCAACAAAATGGGGTAGTTGAGAGAAAAAATCGAACTTCAGAAGAAATGGCTAGAACCATGCTTTGCGAAAATAATTTACCTAAATATTTTTGGGCAGAAGCCACAAATACCGCTTGCTATATTATAAATCGAGTAATGATTAGGCCAATTTTGAAGAAAACACCTTATGAGATTTTAAAATCTAAGAAGCCTAACATTAGTTATTTTCACCCTTTTGGTTGCAAGTGTTTTGTCTTGAATAATGGTAAAGAAAACTTAGGTAAATTTGATGCTAAAAGTGATGAAGCTATTTTCTTAGGGTACTCTTTAAACTCTAAAGCCTATCGTGTATTTAATAAAAGAACTCTAGTAGTTGAAGAGTCTATACATGTTGTTTTCGATGATAACCTCCTTCCGAGGAAGGAATCTTGTGATGATGATGATGTAGGAATTCTTGATGCCATTGATGGAGGACAAACGTCAAAGGTGGATGAGATTCCAACTAAAGATGAGGATACACAAGATCCACCTCTTGAAGCCTTGAAGGACTTGGCTCTTGAGGAAAAGGAGGTATCTTACCCAAGGGAATTCAACTATGTCAAAGGTGGTGAAATCTTGGGTGATCCATCCAAGGGGGTAACTACTAGATTCTCTCTCAAATTAATGAACCATGTTGCATTTCTTTCATGCATTGAGCCTAAAAATATTAAAGAAGCTTTAAAAGATGATTTTTGGATTTTGGCCATGCAAGAGGAATTAAATCAATTTGAGAGAAGTAAAGTTTGGACATTAGTTGAAAGGCCTAGTAATCAATCTACTATAGGAACTAAATGGGTGTTTAGGAATAAATTAGATGAAAGTGGTAATATAGTGAGAAACAAGGCTAGGCTTGTTGCTCAAGGCTATACCCAAGAAGAGGGAATTGATTTTGATGAGACATATGCACCCGTAGCTAGGATGGAAGCCATTAGGATGCTTTTAGCATTTGCATGTTATAATGATTTCAAGCTTTTTCAAATGGATGTGAAAAGTGCCTTTTTAAATGGTTTTATAAATGAAGAAGTGTATGTTGAACAACCACCGGGTTTTGAGGATTCAAAATTTCCAAACCATGTCTTTAAACTAACAAAAGCTCTTTATGGTTTAAGATAAGCTCCTAGAGCTTGATATGAGAGACTTTCAAATTTTTTAATTGAAAAGGGTTTTGAAAAAGGAAAGGTGGACACTACACTCTTCATAAAAAGATATAACAATGACATCTTAGTAGTACAAATCTATGTTGATGATATCATTTTTGGTTCTACTAATGAATGTTATTGCAAAGAATTTTCTAAGCTAATGCAAGGTGAGTTCAAGATGAGCATGATGGGGGAGCTCTCATTCTTTTTGGGACTCCAAATCAAACAAAGGAAAGATGGCACCTTCATAAATCAAGCTAAGTACGTGAATGATATGTTCAAAAAGTTCGGCTTGGAGAATGCAAAACCTCAAGCCACACCTATGAGCTCTTCCATAAAGCTTGACAAAGATGAAGGATGTAAGTGTATTGATTCTAAGCTTTATAGATCCATGATAGGTTCTTTGCTTTACCTTACCGCAAGTAGACTGTATATCATGTTTAGTGTTTGCTTGTGTGCTAGGTTTCAAGCTAGTCCTAGAGAATCACACTTAGTTGCCATTAAGAGAATTTTTAGATACCTCAGAGACACACCTAACTTAGGCCTTTGGTATCCTAAAGATTCCTCCTTTAGCCTTCATGCTTATTCGGATGCGGATTATGGGGGATGTAAGATAGATAGGAAAAGTACTTCCGGGACATGTCAATTCTTAGATAGTATGCTCGTATCTTGGTTCTCTAAGAAACAAAATAGCATAGCCTTATCTACCACCGAAGCGGAGTACATATCCTTAGGGAGTTGTTGTGCTCAAGTCCTTTTGATGAAGCAACAACTCTTAGATTATGGTGTTGAAGTAGAAACCATACCCCTTAGGTGTGACAACACTAGTGCCATTTGTCTCACTAAGAATCCCATCCAACACTCTAGAACCAAACGCATAGAAATTAGACATCATTTCATTAGAGATCATGTGTTGAAAAATGATGTTGTTTTAGAGTATGTTGACACCTTGAACCAATTAGCGGATATATTCACAAAGCCTTTAGATAAAGAGCGCTTTTGGACCCTTAGGAGAGAGTTAGGTTTAACTAGCCTTTCTTGACCCCTTTTAGGTCCCAAAATGTCAAAAATTTGCTTGAAATTGTTTGTGATTCATGCTTGTGTTAATTTAACTCCTTTTGCTTCTATGCATGTTGCTAGGGGGAGTATGCGTTAAGTTTAGCCATTAAAACTTGTTCATAGGACATTTACATGCATATAGGGACGTTTAAAGTTGGATTTTTGCACTAAAATCTGTCAAAAATGCCTTATCTGGTAAAGGCGTATCGATACGGCTAAAGCGTATCGATACGGGTTCATAACTGGGAAAACTTTGAAGGTCAACGAGTATCGATACGACCCCACGTATCGATATGGTTAAGTCAAGGGAGTAAGTCAAGGTCAAGTCGTACCGATACGGTCCCGCGTATCGATACGATAGTAATGACAAATAAAAAATTAGGGTTAAAGAGTATCGATACGCTATACACACATATCGATATGGCCTCGACGGGGAGGCTATTTAGGGCTGCATCTTTCAAAAGACTTTAAAATCAAAAACCCCTCTTTTCTCTCCAAAACCCTAGCCGCAATACCCTATAAAAACCCCCTCAATCCTTCAATTTTTTCCATCAAACTTAAAAATTCTTTGAGGGTTTTTTAATCTCCACATCAAAGCTAAGCTTTGTCAACAAATCTTGTGCATTCACATCAACACATTCATCCAATCTAAAATTCAAGGTATAAATCTTTTCTCTTTTATTTTCCTTTATTTTCGTTTGATTTTTATAATTGTTTCAACTTAATTTCTGTACAAAACATAGTTTTATTTTATGGGTTTCAACTTTTTCATCAAAATTTTTCAAAAATCAAATTTTTTTCGAATATATTCTCTATTCGTATATTTTTAATCTGTTTTTTAACATTTTTTTCTCAAATTTGTCTATATCTTTTTCAAATTAAAATTTTTTTAATTACCTTGAATTATTAGAATTTATTGGTTTGAATAGGATGTTAATTGCATACATATTCGAATCGTTTTGATGTGTTTTCAGGGTTATGGCACCGTCGAAAAAGAGAGCTAATCGTTATCTTGCTACTTCCGATCCTAGTGAGGATGCCGAGGGTAACCCTAAACCTAATCTCCCTTATATTATCCAATTAAGTTTTCCCGATGATACCGATATGACTCGTTACAAACTACTTCAAGGCATGATCCTTAGGGAAGAACGTGTTGTGTCTGTCCCATTTTTAAGCTCTGCTCGTTTTAAATTTCAGTACCTCCCTTTAATTAAGCAATGTAAAATTCTAACTTTTTTAAGCATTCCTCCTATTCTATATAGAAATTTGGTCATCGTATTCTTTTCCAATGCTTTATGTGTTCATGATGAAGTGATCAATGCATAAAAGTTCTATATTTTACCCATCATTTATCCTTATTTTTGCTGCACTCAAGCATGTTTAACTGCATTTTAGGTTAAGTTTTGCATCAACATCACATTTATATAAAACTGCGCAGATACTGCTAAATTTGGTTACTTTTGCAGGGATCTGCCGTGACAGCACCCATGGCAGCAGTCGTGACAGCATCTAGGGCAGCAGTCGTGACAGCACCCAGGGTAGCAGTCATGACAGCACCCAGGGCAGCAGTCGTGACAGCATCCAGGGCAGCAGTCGTGACAGCATCCAGGGCCGCAGTCGTGGCAGGCGCTGGGCAATGATGCAGAAAAGCTGGAACTAGCAGTCAAGGAGGACGATGCTGCCATGGTTTCCGCCGTGACAGTAGAGGACGACAACAGTTTTGAGGAGAAGAAGCAAAGTGGACCTCGACAGATAGAGAAAATTAAGCTCGTTTGTCGTGGAAAACCACTATATTTTTCCAAGCCCTAGATCAGAAGGAATGTCAAGCCCAAGGTTCAAGGAGAGAAAATCCCAAGCAAGAAGGAGGACGATTTAAAGTTAGATTCTCTAAAGATTTAGTCTTTATTAGAGTTGTACTTTAATTTAAAGTTGTATTCTTGCTATTCTAGAAAACTTGGACCCAAAGCCTATATAAGGGCATGTATTTCGACCTAGGGAGATTATCACCTATTCTCTAGCCTTCTTCCCAAAACCCTAGCCGTTTTCTTCCTCTCATCATGTTCTAAATTCCCCTTCGGGCCACGGGTTGTTTTGTAAAGTAGTTGCAAGGGTTGTATTTGTTTTAGGAATTTTCAGTTCAATAAAATAAACTTCAAGTTCTCTTATTCTGGTTATTAATATCTTGCAAGAGCATCGGGAGAGCATTGTGAGGTTATCTATTTACTTAATATCGGGAGAGTTAAGTATACGAAAGGAATAAGTGCGAGTTCTCTAGTTTATAGTTGAACTATCTCGGACCTAGGAATAGGACGAGGTTAAGTGGCTAAAGAAGAATTCAACAACATCGGTGTTCATCCTTCGATTCACGCCGGGAGGTATCATCAAAGACGTGATCATCGACAGACTTGGACCTAGGGATAGGCCAAGGCACAACAGGGATTCTTGCCAAACTTGAAGTACGGAGTTGAGTGTTCGCTGCCGCGACAAGCAACGGACTGCTGCCGCGACAGGTGCTGCCGCGACGGGAACGACGACAGAACTGGATTTCCTAAACTCAGCAATACTTGCACTACTGAGCAATTCAATACCAGCCCATTCTCTCTATCTTGATTTCTCTACTCTTTTATTTAAGTATTCTTTATTATTTTCGTGACAATATCTTAAACTATTCTTTTCCCCTTGTGCAGATAGCGAAGGAAAGGGTTAGCCCAGTCCTTGTGGAGACGATATCCGATACTCTAGTATCACTTTATTACTTGCGATGTGTACACTTGCACTCAATTGCGATAGACACTTTTACACGCAACAAGTTTTTGGCGCCGTTGCCGGGGACTGGCAACACACTCTTACCCTAGCTTCTGCACTATTCTTTTCTTTTTATTTTTTTATTTTTTTTCTAACAAAAACTCAGGTGAAATACATGTTTAAGGAGCATCAACATGCCAGGAAAAACCATTCGAGAGCTGATGTGGGAAAGTTCTTGCAATTACCGTAAAGGCAATCATGCATTCGAAAGTCGTCCCTATTTTTTTGGTGAATATATGGACAACCAACGATGGAACCAACAAGAACAAGATATGCTGCCACAACAGCAACAGGGACAGCAAATGCCGATACCGCAATAGCAAATTTTTTTATGGTACGATCAAAACCCGCAAAATATTTTATACCATAACAGTTTTGCTGTAGAACCCGACATGCCCTGGCAATGTCATCATCCTCAAGAGCAGTCAAAATCCTTAGAAGACAAACTGCAAGCCTTCATGGCACTCACTCAAGAATTGTCGGCTTCTATGGACAAAAGTATCGCCAAGATGGATGCACTCTTGAGCAGACCGGTCCTCATTCATGCCACGGATGAACCTGAAATCTTGAGACAAGATGACGAGGATGACCATGTGAAGGAATACCCAACACATGATGAGTCTGAGCAACAACTTGCCATGGCAATGACCGAGGATCCGGAATGGAGCAACACCGCAACAACGCTGAGTGAAATTCAAGAGAATGTCACGGCAGCAACCACATCCGAGGAAAACTCTCAACCCACTACCTCGGTTATGCCCGACCAAGATTGCACACATTCATCCCTGTCATGGCACTCGCACGACCACCTAGAAGAACTACCCAATGACAATGCCTCGCCAATGGAATATGAGCAGGTAATAAACGAACATGTTGAATTCTTTAAAAACTCACCAATTCCACTACAGGTATTAGAGGAACCAACACCGGTGGACTCAGAATCATCAAAGTCTCTACTGATGGAGATCTACGAGTGGTCAACAGAATTTGATATAGAGAGTGATGGCACTTACCAATGTCCCATTGACCTGCAAAGTAACCTGACAACGGACTGTCAAAATAACTGGCTGCCGCAGCAGCAGGCACGACAGCAAGGGCTACATTCCACCACAACAACATTCAACAAAAACAAGGTAAGTTTGTGGTCGAACATCAAATTAATTTTTACTAATCATATATTCATGCCCTCAGAAATTTTACCAAAAATGGAGGACTTCATGGACTACAAAGGGAAGAGAAAGAAAGGAGCCCCCACCATGAGAATAATCATCAGATGGAGGGTACGAATGGACTTCAAGAAGTACCGAAAACGACCCCTCAAGCATCAATAGAACAATGAGTAGTTACTTTAGGGGATGCCCCTCAAGGCACTCCTAATTTAACTTAACTTATTTTATTTTATTGTATTTTATCTTTATCTTATTCCATCTTTATTATTTAGGAATTAGAAATTTGATATTAGTTTTTAGTTTGTTTGTGTTATTAGGTAAACAGAGAAAACCCTTGCAATGACGATACAAGCAACCGAGGAAGCTCTGCCTCCACCCCTGCCGTGGCAGCACTCATACTCTCAGGGCATCACCCACAGCTCCTCCAACAAAGTTCAAGGAGACTGCCAGCCGACAGCTCTTCATCCAAAGCTCCAGCAGCAGCAACGACAGCCGCACAACTTAAGTTTTCTTTTTCCTTTTCTCTGCCGCCTGCTGTATATATTATCTTTTTGTGATGTTTCACTTTTCTCCCCGGCAACGGCGCCAAAAACTTGTTGCGTGTAAAAGTGTCTATCGCAATTGAGTGCAAGTGTACACGTCGCAAGTAATAAAGTGATACTAGAGTATCAGATATCGTCTCCACAGGGACTGGGCTAACCCTTTCCTTCGCTATCTGCACAAGGGGAAAAGAATAGTTTAAGATATTGTCACGAAAATAATAAAGAATACATAAATAAAAGAGTAAAGAAATCAAGATAGAGAGAATGGGCTGGTATTGAATTGCTCAGTAGTGCAAGTATTGCTGAGTTTAGGAAATCCAGTTCTGTCGTCGTTCCCGTCGCGGCAGCACCTGTCGCGGCAACAGTCCGTTGCTTGTCGCGGCAGTGAACACTCAACTCCGTACTTCAAGTTTGGCAAGAATCCCTGTTGTGCCTTGGCCTATCCCTAAGTCCAAGTTTGTCGATGATCACGTCTTTGATGATACCTCCCGGCGTGAATCGAAGGATGAACACCGATGTTGTTGAATTCTTCTTTAGCCACTTAACCTCGTCCTATCCCTAGGTCCGAGATAGTTCAACTATAAACTAGAGAACTCGCACTTATTCCTTTCGTATACTTAACTCTCCCGAGATTAAGTAAATAGATAACCTCACAATGCTCTCCCGATGCTCTTGCAAGATATTAATAACCAGAATAAAAGAACTTGAAGTTTATTTTATTGAACTGAAAATTCCTAAAACAAATACAACCCTTGCAACTACTTTACAAAACAACCCGTGGCCCGAAGGGGAATTTAGAACATGATGAGAGGAAGAAAACGGCTAGGGTTTTGGGAAGAAGGCTAGAGAATAGGTGATAATCTCCCTAGGTCGAAATACATGCCCTTATATAGGCTTTGGGTCCAAGTTTTCTAGAATAGCAAGAATACTACTTTAAATTAAAGTACAACTCTAATAAAGACTAAATCTTCAGAGAATCTAACTTTAAATTGTCCTCCTTCTTGCTTGGGATTTTCTCTCCTTGAACCTTGGGCTTGGCATTCCTTCTGATCTAGGGCTTGGAAAAATATAGTGGTTTTCCACGACAGACGGGCTTAATTTTCTCTATCTGTCGAGGTCCACTTTGCTTCTTCTCCTCAAAACTGCTGTCGTCCTCTGCTGTCACGGCGGAAACCATGGCAGCATCGTCCTCCTTGACTGCTAGTTCCAGCTTTTCTGCATCACTGCCCAGTGCCTGCCACGACTGCGGCCCTGGATGCTGTCACGACTGCTGCCCTGGATGTTGTCACGACTGCTGCCCTGGGTGCTGTCACGACTGCTACCCTAGGTGTTGTCACGACTGCTGCCCTAGATGCTGTCACGACTGCTGCCCTGGGTGCTGTCACGGCAGATCCCTGCAAAAGTAACCAAATTTAGCAGTATCTGTG
The DNA here is from genome assembly GCA_958450335.1 of Hibiscus tridactylites. Classification (NCBI taxonomy): domain Eukaryota; kingdom Viridiplantae; phylum Streptophyta; class Magnoliopsida; order Malvales; family Malvaceae; genus Hibiscus; species Hibiscus tridactylites. The sequence goes on along the minus strand of OY288281.1, from coordinate 21,014,926 downwards.
CAATTTTATCTAAATGTGATGTTGATGCAAAACTTAACCTAAAATGCAGTTAAACATGCTTGAGTGCAGCAAAAATAAGGATAAATGATGGGTAAAATATAGAAATTTTATGCACTGATCACACCCCCAAACTCGAATCTTTCCTTGTCCTCAAGCAATTCAGACCTAAAAGAAAAATGAAATATTTTTGTTTTGGCTCAAAACAGTGAACTTTCTCTTACCCTTCATTCGTTCTCTTTGACGGCAGCAACCTGTCGGGTAATTTAGGATTCGTCCGGAATCTTGCTATAGTCCTCGTGCAGTGTGTGCATGCTTGTGAACAATTATATGCCAAGACTCCCTTAGTTTCACTAGAATATTCCAGCTTCTAACTTGAATTTTTATGCCAAAGTTTATCTTTTTGAAGGCACTTCTTATGCTCCTTTGATTTTTTTGACTCGATTTTATTATTATTATTATTTTAAGCTAAAGTTTCACTAGAGTCGGTTTCGGGCACCTCTAGCTAACTTCCTAGAGCCGGTTTCGGGCACCTCTAGGGCTATTGAGTCTATTTTGCTAAACTTCTTTCCTAGATCCAGTGTTAGGCACCTCTAGGGGCTATTCAAGTGCTAAGCTTCTTATTCTAGTTAGCTAATAGAGTTCTAGGCAGTATAACAGTCACAAATGGTGTTTTAAGTTTCAGAACTATAGAAAGGCTCTAAACTGCTCCTAAAACTATCCTAAAGGCGCTGCCACCACAGAGCTGTCACGGCAGGTAAGTTCAGTTCAAAGACTTAAGCATTTCTCCTATTCTATATAGGAATTTGGTCATCGTATTCTTTTCCAATGCTTTATGTGTTCATGATGAAGCTAGAGAAAATGTCATTGCTATTGAATCCTCTGTTATGGGCAAAACCTTTACAATTGATCAAAAAGTTTTATGTAATGTCTTTGGTTTTGAAAACATTGGTATTGATGATGAGAAGTCCTTGGGTACGGGTCCTTTAGGCTCAGTCAAAGTTTTAAATGCTCATGACCGAATCCTTTATCTTCTTATCTCTTGGTTTTTTCGTCCATTGGGAGGGAAATTTTCTACTATTCGTCAAGTCGATGATTTTTGGCTTAGGTGCTTTAGGAAAGGTCAACGTCCAAACCTTTGTCAAATTATGTTTGTCGACCTTGTCTATCTAGTCCAACACCGTCACACCAAACAAGTAACATCTTTTTACTACTCTACGGCTTTGAGTTATCTTTTCCATTCCCTTGAAGTTGATTGTTCCCATGACTATCCTGAACCCCTTGGCCTACCCATAGATGAGCGTTCTCTAGCTCGTGCCAGATTCTCTTATGTTGACAATGAATGGGTCCGTACCCCTCAAGCTCCTCCACAAGATGCTCCGGTCGATGCTTCTCATGCTTCTTCAAGATCTCACCGTGCTCCGATTGAATCCTCTTCCATGGGCACTCTAATGACATTCCTCAATGAGAAGTTCACTTCCATGGAAGCCGAGTTTACCGCTATGGACACTAGATTCACCTCCTTAGAAGATCGTGTCAAAGGTATAGAGAATAAAATGGATGTCATGTCTCTTCGACAAAACTCCATGGATATCTCTCTCACCGCCTTCCATGGTGCTTGGCTTAATCAAAATCGGAGGAATCGACCAACTCAAGACGATGAAGATGAAGAGGATGAGGAAGATGATGATGATGGGGCGGACGAGTAGCTTTTGCATCTCATCACATGGCATTTAGTCTTTTATCTTTTGTTATTGCACCTTTGTTTTAGGATCTAAGTTTATGCCTTTTATCTATGTCTTAGGATTTAAGTTTGGATTATTATGTTTGCTTTGAAGTTTATGCATTTGAACTATTATGTTTGCTTTGAATTTAATGAATTAATTGTTGCTATTATCCTTGTGTTTATATTTGATCTAACAAAAAGGGGAGAAGGATTATAGAGTTAATTTTTTTATTTTTGAAAATCCATCTTAAATTAAGGGGGAGAAAGCTTTTCAAAAGTTTCAAAAACTTAAAAATTTATTTGTGGTTTTGTTATATCAAAAAGGGGGAGATTGTGAAACCAAAATTGATTTTGATATAACATCTAAACTTAAGGACCAATTTGCAAAACAATAAATTTTTAAGTACTCTTTAAAGTCTCACCATTGACAAGTATTTTAAACAAAAGACAAGTTCTGAAAATAATAAACTTTTCTAAGTCTTTTTTCCTTTAAGTTTTCAAGCCAAACTATACAAAAACGCTCAGGCGTATCGATACCCTTAGGCGTATTGATACGGGCTTGTGCCACTAGAATTTTAATGGACTTAGCGTACCAATACGATATTACCCAGTATCAATACGATATTCTTCTGGGCAACTCTTTCAATGAAACCGTACCGATACGCTTTGCAACCGTATCGATACGATAAGCTTATCTTTGAAAAATCTTTGCATTTAATTCTCAACCGTTGACTTGTCAGTTGGTTAGTTTCCTAATTTTTAAAAGACCGTTATACCGTACCGATACGCTTGGTATGCGTATCGATACAATCTTTAAGAAAACCAAACTTGGGATTCTAGTGAGTAAACACCGTATCGATACGGCCTTCCGTACCGATACGCCCCTTAAAACCGTACTGGTACGCCTTCTATGCGTATCGATACGCTCTGTTTTCAGTCACAACGGCTCTTTCCTCTTTGATGCAAGTATCGATACGCCCTCTAAGAGTACCGATACGGTAGGCTGCAGAGCTGCATTTATTACGGGAAAAATACTCCCAACGGCTCTATTGATGATCCCAACTAGCCAAACGGCTAGAATTCAATGCATGAGTATAAAAACAAGCTTCAATTGACCAAGCAACAATTATTGAACCTACAAGCAACATCAAAGAATCAAATTCAAACCCTAGTGCCTTTCATAGTCAAATTCTTGTACCCAACTCTTGTGTTCTTATTGTAATCTTGTATTGTGAGTTTGGGGAGTTTGAAATTGTATTTGGGTAAACATTCATCCTTTGAGAGGAACTTTTTGAGTTTACCAAATTCATCTCTTTGTAAAAGTGAGAGGATTAAGCTTTGGGTAGAAAGCTTAATCAAATTGTAAGGTTACCTCCTCATCCAAGAAAAGGGGAAGAATTCAAGTAGTGAATTGGTTGAAAATCCTTAGTGGGAACTAAGGTAGTGGATGTAGAGTTCATTTGGAGAACTTGAACCACTCTAACTACTTGTGTCACTTTTTATTTTTCACTCTTATCTCCTACCAAAATTTTAATTGCCAATTCACTTCCTCTTGGCCATTTGCAATTATGTGATCAACTCAACAAAGTTGAAGATGATTCAACACCACTTGAACTAGTCACACGAAAGGAAGCATTGAATGCGGCAACAACTCTTCACAACTTTTTATTGCAGTTGGAGACCTCAACGCCGAAACTTGTGGGTGCAATTAGAAAAGTCAGAGATGAAATTGAATTAGATTTGAATTTTAAAAAGAAACAGATTACAATAGATTCATATTTTAGCAAGTTACCAAAGTAGTAATTGTAATATTTATGAATTATTAATTTATAGTTTTGATGGGAGCTTTATATTTATAAAAGGGATCTCTAAAAAATTATTATATTATTATCTTATCGAATTTGATGATTTTTTGCATTGGCCCAAGTCGGGACCGAAGAAATTTATTATTTAATTGAGTTTATTAATTTATAGAGTATTAATTTATAGAGGTCTTATTGTAGGTTTGAAAAATTTAATTGCAAAAAGAAAAGGGGGGGCTTTAAATATTTTCTAGAAATATTCTCTTTTCTAAAATTATTTTCCTAAGGGGAAATTTTCACAAAAACAATTTTTCAAGTGGTTTCGTTATATCAAAAAGGGAAGATTCTTGAGATATTTTTTTATAAAAATATTGGTCTCGTTAAAAAACCCCTTCATAACGGTTAAATTCGAGGATATACAACCGGCAGCAGAAGGAGAAAAAGAGTGCCACTAATTATTATTCAATAACGCCAAAAGTTTACAAACTCTAGTCGAAACTAGAAAAGGAATCAAAACATGTAGCAATTAACCAACACCAGCCTTAGCTAAACTATCAACTTTGATATTAACAACCCTTGGAATCCAATGAAACACACAATTTCTAGACTGACCTAAGTCTTTAATCTCATTTACCAGATTGCACATCTGCAAAGGACAACAAGACACGTCCCGAATCCATTTGAGAGCTTCAGTACAGTCACACTCAAGGATGAATCTATTGCCTTTGCAAACCTCCAGCGAAATGGCTAGGAGAGGCCACGCTTGATTGCCAGCATCTCAGCAAGAACTAGAGGCCCCCCGAGATTGGTTCCGAGAACGACGAGATCAAGGACCCGTCATGTGAGCAAATGGATCCTCCGATCCCACCCTTGTTGCCATCGAAATTCATAGCTCCATCAACATTGATTTTAATAAATCCAATAGGAGAAGGAGACCAAAAAACCTGGTTACAGCTTTGCCGAGCCACAACATAAGACTTATCAACAAGAGACAAATCATTTACCAGGGCATTCAAATGAATTGAAGAGGCACTGAACTTGGCTTTAAACCAATAAGCAACTCTGTACAGAATTAAGAAGAATACTAGAATGGGGCCATACCTCCCATTGTTGAATACAATATCATTTTGCAATAGCCAGATGGACCAGATGATTGCCAAAGGAATAAAAGACCATATCGAAGTTTCCAAATTGCAGGGATTAGACTCGTGCCATACCTGCAGAAAGGAAAGAGGGCAGTTGGGGAAAACCATGGCAATATTCCAAATCTTTGCAATTTTCATCCAAATGTTCCAAGCAATGCCACAATGAAAAAAGTGATGATCTGTAATTCGATTTACATAAGGGGCAGCTAGTGTCTACGCCAATTGAAACCCCCTTCTCACAAGATTCGATTTCACCGGAATTTTGTTCTTTAATACCCTCCAGAGGAAAAATTCAATTTTAGGAGGAGCTACTCCAAGCCACACATATTTACGCCAAACGTGAGAATTAGCGAGAGAGGAATAAAATAGTTTTCGGTAAGATTTAACCAAGTAAAGACCACTGCCAGAAGCTTTCCATACCATACAATCAAGATTAAAACCTTCAGACGAGAAATTATGAAGTTGGTTTAAAAGCTCATTCCATTGATTAAGTTCCCAATCGAAAAGCCTACGCCTCAAGGGAATTTCCCAGGTCCATACATTCCCAAGTTTAGATCCAAACTCTGCAATTTTACCTGATTTGTTTATGGAGAGGGTGAAAATGTGGGGGAAACTACATTGCAAAGGGGCTTTACCAAGCCACACATCGGACCAAAAATAAATAGATGTTCCGTCACCAACCCGAGCTTTAGAATTTTCCTGTAAGCAAAGCCCCACATCATTCGGTTTGAAGAAAGATGTCACAACTCCCTTCCATATCCAAGAAGATAGTCTATGAGGGTTAAAATCCAAATTAATTGACAATCGCTCCGTATTTAGTTTAGCACAGAGAACGCTTTTCCACCCACTTCCCTTCTCGGCAGCAAACTTAAAAACCCATTTGCCAAGCAACGCTCGGTTCAGAAGATCTAAATTACATACCCCAAACCCCCCAACTCAAGAGGTTTGCAAATTGATGTCTAGTTTACCCAATAAATTTTTGCTTGAGGACAAAGTCCACACCATAAGAACCAAGCCATAATTCCATTAAGCTTTTTCGAGACTTCTACTGGCATTCAAAAGATGGAGAGGAAATAAGTCGGGAGAGAGGAAAGCACCGATTTAATCAACACTAGTCTACCACTGTAGGATAAGTTGCATCCTTTCCATCCTGCTAAAGAGGAGTTGAACTTGCTGATAAATGGTTCCCAAAGGAGTCTTGAATTTCTTTTAGGGCCCAAGGGAAGCCCCAAATACTCTTCCGGGAAAGTACAAACAAAATAGCCAATACTTGACACCTAGTGTGACAGAACATCATGCTCAAGGTTAATGCCAAACAGTCTACACTTTCTGAGATTTAATTGACGACCATCAGCTACCTCGAAGATTCTCAAGGTTCTTTTAATGTTCCTCAACTGCGTTAGAGAAACTCCACAGAAAAATATAAGATCGTCGGCAAATTGCAACTAAGACAGAGTTACAGATTCCTTACCTCGACCAATTTGTAAGCCATTGAACAAACCAAGATTCATAGCTTTCTTGATCAACAAGGATAAAGTTTGTTCTACCACGTTAAATAACATCGGGGAAAGAGGGCACCTTTTCCTAAGACCACTCCTTAGGGAGAAACAAGGAGTCGGAGAACCGTTGATTAAAATTGAGATCGTCGTAGAAGAAATACACTTGAGTATCCAATTGCACCATCTTTCACCGCAACTCATTTTCTTTAGAATCAGAATTAATAACTTCTAATCAGCAGTATCGTAAGCCCTTTTGAAATCAGTTTTGAAAACCACTCCCTTAAGCCTCATTTTCTGTAAATAGTCGACTCCTTCATTAGCTATAAAAAAGAAATCCAAAATATGTTTACCGGCTACGAACGGAAACTGAGAATCATTGATAATATAATCCAGACAGCCTTTAAATTTTCTAGACAAGAATTTAGATAGAATCTTGTATATACCACCAACCAAACTTATAAGTTGGTAGTCATTTAGGCTTTTCGGGCCAGAAACTTTATGAATGAGAGTGATGAACGAGTGGTTGACTCCTTCCTCCCAATATTTGCCAAGATAGAAATCACCAAAGAAGTTCATCAAGTCAGGTTTCAAAAGCTTCCAATATTTTTTGAAAAATCCCATATTAAATCCATCCGAACCCGGGGCCCGAGAGCTTTCCATAGACGAGATAGCTTCCCACACCTCACCTTCCGTGAATCGACCTTCCAAGAATTCAACTTGTTCAGTAGATAACCTGGAAAATTCAACATTAAGATCTTCCACCTATAGAGTGTTTCCAGCATTATAAACTCTAGAAAAGAAATCAAAGATACTAGTTTTGATGCGGTTTGGATCCGAGATCAGCTCCCCATTCAATTCGATAATATTAATCGAATTCCTTCTTCTCCTATTTGAGGCTGTTAAATGAAAAAAACATGGTGTTTCGATCTTCATCATAAATTCACTTTAGTCTTGAATATTGAAGCCAAATCCTTTCCTCCTTACGTAATAGACCCCAGAGTTGCCATCTGAGATTGGAAGTTAATTCAGACGTATTAGGGGGGCCAATTCCCAGCTGGAAATTCCTTTCTAATGACATGATTTGGGACTCCAAGTCCTTGATCTTAATCCCCAAATTTTCTCTGTTGGCACCCGACCACCTTTTAATGGCTTCCTTAGATCTTTTCAACAAACCAAGAATACCCACCTTTCAATTACCGGCTTTGGAACGAGTCATAACATTCACAATTACATCATCAAACCTGTCTTCATCCATAAGGAAGTTGAAAATTTTAAAGGGCTTAGGCCCCCAATCTATCTCATCTGATATAGATTTCGGAAGAAGAAGTTGAGTAATGCTCGGGAAGGCTTTCATAAAGGAAGAAGATACGAGGAAACAGTCAAGTCTAACGAAAGTGGGAGGGTCTCTATTGTTAGACCACGTAAACCTCCCACCTTGGAAAGGTAGATCCATCAGATATGCCTCCTGCAAAAAGCTCCTGAAGATATCCATATTCAAAAAATTCCAAGAAAGACCAGATTTTTCATCAGTATTTAGGAAGACGTTAAAGTCTCTACCGATGCACCACGAGATATCAAATTCTGCCAGAAAAACCAAAAGCTCCTCGAAAAAATAGCTTTTTCAGAATCAGTTGAGGGTTCATAAACATTAACAAAACCGCATTTAAGCTGCAAATTGACTACCCTACCAACGACGGCAATGAATCTGTTTCTAACGACTCGGATCGGATCCTTTAGAAATTCAGAATCCCAAGCAACTAACAGGCCACCTGCGGATCCTATTGAAGGCGTAAAGACCGCATCCATCCCCTTGTGACATCCCAATCTTCTGTACACCGAATTGCTAAAATTTAAGAGTTTTTGTTTCTTGAAGGAAAACAAGATTTGGTTTCTTTTCCTTAACCACCTTGCTTATCGCTATGAGTTTTTCATGTCTTCCTAAACCCCTGATATTCCAACTAACTATAGAAAGCTTCATGTTTTAATAAAGATAAGACAACCCTGTAGAACTACGAAAAGGCAGATTACCCAGTTAAGACATAGAAGTTTGTTCAAGAGCCGAGACTTTATCCAGTTGAGCCTTCTTCCCACCCACAAAAGAGACACCCAACATCTTACTTACCCCCCACACCGCTAACGCTTCTTCTATGTAGTTGAGATGGACTAACCCGTGGATTGAACTAGATGAAGTCGAACCCGAGGCTGTTTCTTTGCCCAGATTATTGATGGAATCTCTGATTTGTCTCCGCAGGCTCTTCCGATACGCAACATCAAAAGAAAAATTGTTCTCCTTAATCGAAATAGACATGCAAAGATTAGGGTGAGAGTTTATCGGGTTATTGCGATCCAGCACTACATCCGAGGATCTAGGAGAGATTAGAGAGTCACAGCCTCTAATTGACCCGCCATCGACACTGTCCAACACCATATCTACCTGAGGTACCAACAGAGAAGCACTTCTCCGAGAATCTAGAGTATCGCTGACATACTCATTTGCCACATCGATTTGGTTCGAAGCCAAATTGACTAAAGAGATAGGAACCCGGTCAGAAAGAGGACAAAAATTACCCCAACTCATTTGGGTTTTCTTCAATATTAACAGGTAAAGCAGGGCCCAACAACGGGTTGGACATACCAGGCCCTATCCGGCCCACTGTAGAAACTAACTGTGGATTACAATCCAAAACTGATACTTGGCCCACTTTAGAATTATTTTGAGACTGGTTTACATCCACCATATTCATTGAATTCTCAGGAGGTGGGCAATCTCCAAAACCATTAGCCGCATCGAGAATGCTCCACAGGGCTTCTTTTGAAGCGTCTTGTGCAATGAATTGAGCCCTCTGTTGGTTATTGACTACCGAATAGGAACCGATTCTTGGTTGATTGGAAAACGCTTGAAGTGCATGTCATCACCGTCTTCACCAGGCAACTCCAGCCAGACGTCAGCAAACTGCTCAGGGGGATCATCCTCCATGACCTTCTCTTTGGAAAAGGGGAAAGATTCACCAGTTTTGATCTCCATGAAATATTCATGACCATTAATCAAAATCTTAATAGATCGGGGGATCTCGTACTGGCTAGGAGACCAGATAACGAATTTTTCCATTGTAAGGTATGTCTTCTGGCTCGTGGAGACTAGATAAGTTTCCCCCATATGTTAGCAAGCTTGATAAAAAAGTCGTCGAACCAAAAATTAAGCGGGACACCAAGCATTGAAATAGAAACTATCGACATAGGAACTCCATCTATCGTAACAGGGGGATCTAAATAATCGAACCAGGAAGAAAGCTCATCCAGTTTATTCCTCCAAAGGTCCTCCTCAGAAATGGAATTGAAAGAAATTAAGCAAGAATTCGGCATACATCCTCATAATGTGATTTTTACCATTATCCCATCACTTGATAGAGCTTTCTGCACAAATTCACAATCAAAGCTGTTTTTTATAATGCCAACAACAGAAGACTTGATCCAATCAGACGATTCTTTCGGGAGATTGAAATCCATAAGGCCACCATTGCTTGAACTGTTGTTCTTAGAGCTATCTTTTTCTTTACCATCGTTAGAGTTGCTTTTACCACAGACCGAAATACTTAGTAAAGCTTCCTTATACGATTTCCTATTCCCGTTTTGCACCCTGCATTCTTCTAAGCTCTTTGAAGTTACCCCTTTTGGGTTCATCGTCCTGTTCCCACCCTTCTTAGAAAAAATCCCAGTGAACAAATAAGAACCACATGAGAAAGAGGGAAATTTAGCTTTTGTCGCCGAAACCTTCAAACCATCAATCAAAGAGTTGTGGATCACAGCAATAGCTTTCAGCATGTCCCTTTCACTTCAAAAAGTCACAAAAGCAAAAGTATTCTTCTTATACTTTGGTTTATTATTCAGAGAGGGAATAAAAACCTTTTCTACCTTTCCGTAATGGCTGAATAATTCCCATAAAGCGCCCCTAGATACTTTCCCACTCTGGTTATCGACGAACACCTTCCAAAATCTGGATGATACGAGAGAATATCGACGGTCGTTTCCTTTGCGTGCTCCCTTCTCCATGGCGACTCTTGATGAGGATGGATTCTGGAGATATTTGATTTTGATATAACTTAAAGAAAAATGTTTTTGGACTTAGACTATTTTGCAGAAATATTTCAACAGTTCATAAACTTGAAAAATATGTTTGAAATATTTTCAAATGGTTTTTGACATGTTTTAAATGATTTTAAATAGCGAAAGTGTCAAAAATAGGCCATGAGAATCGGTACAGATTAACCCATACCGATACCCAGAGTGCCCGTACCGATACGACTTTTCGTTTACCGATACGTCCCTTTGTCCCCCCCGAGTTTTGGAAAATTCTAGTAGCCAAATTGTGTACCGGTACGGCTTCCATCATACTGATACCAATGGGTTCGTACTGATATATCTGCATTGTGTATGGATATCCTTTGTAGAAATGCCCAGCGACTCTCTCTATTTTGAGCAGGTGTATCGATACATGTCCACGTGTACCGATACCGCTGAGCCCAAAAGTGCATTTATTGTTGGAATTAAAGTCTCCAACGGCTCCAAACCACCCCAACGACCACAAATGGCTAGTAGCTCATTCCACACTTTAAAAGAAGAATTGGGAAACTTGAAGATGGTTAAAGAACACATCCAAGCATAATGTTCAAGAGAAATTGTCTTTAAGTCTTATTTCTTCATTTATCTTGTATATAGTGTATAGATAATGCTTAATTGTTTTTATCTTTTGTACTCTTATGAGCTGAAACATTTTGTGTAAACACCCACCTTGTGCGATATTTAGTTTACCAAACAAACCTTGTAAAAGGAAGAGGTTCTAGTTTAGCCTAAGGAAAAACTAGTGTGGTTCTATCTTAGCCATTGAAAAGATAGGGTTGTAAGGTTGTTGCGTGTAAAAGGTGCTCTGCAATTAGTGCAAGTGTACATGTCTCAAGTAATATAATGATAAGTATCAGAGTATCGTCTCCATAGGGATTGGGATGACTTCCTTCAATTATCTTCTCGCACTGAAAAAGAAAAAGGAAAAGTAAAAACACAAGTAAATGGGTTTTGGATTTTAATTGAAGTAAAGAACATAAACTAAAACAAGTAAGTAAATATTGAGAAATCAAGATGATAGAATAGGCCAGATAAGATTGTATCGTAGTGTGGAATCCAATTGACTTATCTTAGTCTTTAAATGCAATGATCACCAAATTGCCTCGGCAGTGTCCTTCGTTCCTACCGCGGCAATAAGATGTGCCGCCTCGACAATCTCTTGCTGGTCGGCAGATGATGTTAAGGTTCGACAAATCATCTTTCGATAGCTCATCCTTATCTCTAAGTCAAAACCGTATTGATGTACAGATCTTGATAATACTTCTCGGCGTGAACCAAGGATGAACACCAACCAATCCCACACTTCTCTTAGTCGTTGAAACTCTAACTTATCTCTAAGCCGAGTTAGCTTCCACCATTCGGGACGAAAACCATGCTTATTCATTTCGTGAGTCTAACTCTCTCGATGCTAGACAAATAGATAACCTCACAAACTCTCTCTCGATGAGATTGCAAGAATAAATTCAATGCCAAGAATATGCAAACCTTGAACTAAATTGCATTAAAAACTTAAACAAAGTACAATTGTTTTCTCACAACTACTAAGAAAACTAATCCTAACCTTAAGAAAGTTTAGAACATAATGGATTTGGAGAACACACGACTAAACCCTAATCTCAAGATTTCAACTCTTTTCTCGATTCCCCTTATATCCTATATGTCTGCTTCAAGCCTTGCTTAAATAGGAAAAGGAGTAGGGCAAAGTCCTTCTTGGATAGGAAGTTTAGTTGGACTTGGACTTGTCTTCATTAAAGAGGTGAATCTTTTTAATTTTAATGCCTTTATCCACTTTAGCCAAATTCCATCTTTAAACTTCCTTCCATGCTTTTCGCCATCTTCCAGTGTTCTGATTGCCATGCAAAGTATGTAGAAAAATCCAACATTTTATGCTCTTTGTTGGGTTGTGTGGGGCTCGATTCGATCAACCAATTATGCTCACCAAGTGGTGGAGAGGTGGATGTTTGGGTGGAAGGGTTGTGGAAGCTAGAAAGATTAAAGACACAATGATTTATAGTGGTTCGGCCTTCTAACAAGCACCTACATCCACTACCTTAGCTTCCCACTAAGGATTTCTCAACCAATTCACTAATTGATTCGTCCCCTTTTCTAGGATTAGGAGGAAACCCTTACAACCGATCAAGCTTCTACCCAAGCCTTGATCAAAACCCTCTTTTACAAGAGACAAATGAAAGCAAACTTAAACCCTCTAATAGGTGTTTGTTTGCACACTTAAGCACTCACCCAAAACCTAAAACACTTGAGCAAATTTAACAATTTTGGCTCACTAGTGTTTGTCTATACAAGAATTGACAATTTAAGAGCTAAGACATTTTCTTGATCAAATGGTGTTTGACAATATGAGCATTAGTCTTCTCTTGATGCTTGGAGGTCCCTTTTATACTCCCAATTGAGTTTATAGCCGTTTAGGACCGTTGGGGATGAAATGGAGCCGTTGAGGACTTTATTTCCCTTCATTAATGCTGTTCTGCAGCTACCAGTATCGATACCCGTGGAACGGTATCGATACGGCCTTCATGAAGAAATAGCCGTTGGGCTTTTGCCAGCACAGGGGTATCGATACACGTAGAACGGTATCGATACGGCCTTCATAGGAACTAGCCGTTGAGCTCTTGCCAGCTGAGGCGTATCGATACGCTTGAGGGCGTATCGGTACGGCTGCATATTTGAATAGCCGTTGGGAAATAGCCGTTGGGGTAGTTGAACAGGGATCGGTACGCTGACGTGGCGTATCGAAACGACCTCGGTCCGTATCGATACTCTAAACCCTCGTATCGATACGGGTTTGACAGTGGCCAAACTGAGCCAAAAAGGTATCGGTACGGGTACAACTGTATCGATACTGGTGACTTGAAAACACAAGTTTGGCTGTTTAAAACATGAAAAATCTTTGCCAAAAACCTCTTAAAATACCTCAAACATAAATTCAAGTTGTTTGGACTTAAAACCAAGTTTTAAATTCTTTTCAAATTAGTCCAAAACATTTTTCAATTATTATATCAAAACATAAGTTCTACACTCTTCAAATAGGCTATCAGTTTGCATGCTTGGCCCTCCGACAGGTTGGTATGTGCACTGCCTCGGTAGAGAATATCTACTACCTCGACAGGGGCCTATCACTGGAGCTACTCCATAAGGCTTCCTCTTCATAATTCAGCTTCCTTTAGTAGAAGCTGTCATCTCTGGCTTGGCTTGATCTGGATCGATCTCGAGCTTGTTCTACACCATCTTTCATCTTCTTCTTTGCTCGCTCGGCATCACCTGTCCCGATAGTGGGTAAATCTGCGCAAGTACCAAACATGCAATAAAACAATACCTTTTCATTAAATAAATCAAATATCAGGATCAAAGGTAAATGCAATGTAATTAATGCATATAAGACCCTAATGTCACTCGAATGGGTGTAGGATAAACAATAATTGCCATGTAAAAGGGGTCAAAACATAGGACTTTTGGGCACTTATCACACCCCCAAACTTGAACTATTGCTTGTCATCAAGCAATACAAACCATCAATTGCCAAAACCTTAATCTTCCTGAAGGTCCTCCTTGGTCTTACTTTTCCTTTTTCTCTCCAAACCCTAGCAAAGGTATTTTAAAGTTCTAATCTCATAGTAAGATCCTAAGTTATCTTTCTTATGCATCCTAAAATTAAAAACTCTAAACAGATCAAAGCTATGGTAAGAAAAGAGATATATATGGCCAAGGTAGAAAATTCAATTAAATTAAACTAAGGCAATTGATAAAGAGCATTGCCGAGGCATAAGCTTCTTTATGCTAAGGCAATATGTGCAGTGAAAAAATTGGACAAGTATAGAACATAACTGCATATCAACTATATTAATATGTCACGGCACAATAATGCCTCTCGGCAGCATAACCTACACCCCCAAACTCAAGACATGCATTGCCCTCAATGAATTAAAACAGATGAAAAAAATGGAAAAAAATAAGCACAACATTAAGGGCATTAAAAATAAAGGCAAGAGAGAAAAAATTTAGATGGGCTCAGATGAGTTATCATCATCACTTGAAATGATCAATTTTCTCCCTTTGCATGTTGTATGCTTGACTTTCTTTGTTTCTCGTGGCAGTTGGATGCGTGTTGGGGTGGTTGGCTTGGCCGGACTTGGCTTGGAAAGGGCATTAACTTCCTCATCTCTTTTCGCGTTGATGTGGAGCTCCTCCGTGGCCTCCAAGGCGGATGCCTTACGTTTGGTAGTTTCAAATGTCCGACGGATAGATTGGGCAGTTTTGGTCCAATAGGAGAAGCCTTCTGTCTCGACTAGCGAACCTTGAGAAGTGTCTAGTCCTGCCCCGGCAGAGTGCCTTGGTGAGGCCCGTGCAGTAGCAGTGGTAGGTGTGGCTCTAGCATGAGGCGCTGGGGTGGCTGTGGCATGTTGCTCGGGGGCTGCTGCGGTATAGACGGCGGCAGGGAACGGAGGGAACTAGACGGTGTGGTCAGGGAACTTCTCTTGAATCACTTGGATGATGGAGGTGGTGAAGTCCCTTGCGAATTCCATAAATAGTCGTTTATGTCTCTTCATGTCCTCCAATTTCTCGGCAATTTGCTGGAGGGTGGTTGTCGGGCAGTAGACTATGGCGTTTCTAGAATATTTGTCGTGGATGATGTCGTGAAAGTGCCCTACATCGGCGTAGATTGCAACGGTTCTACCTTCGTGATCTGCATGAGCTGGTACTAGGTTTTTCGGTCCCATCCTTTCCTTGGAGGTGTGTACTCGCCGGTAGGGGTGGGAATTGTCGGGTCTCCAGGTTTCGGGTACCCGGTTCATCCAGGTACCTCAATCTTCGGCCTGTGTCTCGACCCATCTCATCCGGGTACCCCACATATTTTTATTTTATTTTTTTGATTCTAAAATTAAAAAAAATCACATATTAAACACAAATATATTTTTAAAAAACTTTAAATTTAAAACTTAAAAGTATATAGTACAAACATAAAAAGAATTAAGGGATTTAAATTTAGTTTTAGAGTAAAAATATTAAGAAACTTAAAATAAAAATATAATTGAAAATATAAAAAATATATATTAAATATTATCAGGTCGGGTACCTTATAACTTAAAAATCTCGGCCCGTGTCCCAAGAAAATTCTTGGGTCGGGTAATTTTTTTAGAGAATTACCTGGTATTTTTAGGTTTGGGTCATCGGGTCATCGGGTCGGATATTTTTGCCCACCCTTACTCCTCGGCATCGTCGGTCGGTACCTCATGTCCGGTGCATGGGCCAGTGATGAGTGATGGAAAATAGAGAGGGTCGCGTTCTTTTTGGCCGCACTGGTGAATTTCCTGGCATATGATGTCACCCATATTAATAATACGATTATTTAAAATAGAGTGGACGAGTGCAAGCCTGGATCGGTCGACAGTATTGTTGTGCGAGGTGGGCATGAGACGGCGTTTGAAGAATGTGTTCCATATCTTTGCTTCTGGCCGCAACTGTCGTCGGTTGACCGAACCCTTGTGTGCCCCGACATTCCATGTCGTGCCGGCATAGCAGAGTTCTTCTTTGATGTGTTCGTAATCTTCCTCTATCAAGGACTAGACGAATTTTGTATGCTCGTCTCTTTCTATGTGGATGCTATAAAAGAGATTTATGGCATCAACATCCATCTTGATTGCCTTGCCCCGAACGTGAAAAAAAGTATGGTCGGGCTTGGGTTGTGCGCGTAGAATTCTCGGACCACCGTTATGTTGGCTCGTTCGGGTTAGAGGCAAAATATTTTCCATTTCTGGTGATCTATTTTGTTGAAGAGGTAGTGGTTGAGGCCAAAGTCTGGCTCATCGGAGCATTGAAATCCTTGCTCTCCCATACTTGGCGGGCGATGAAGTGTTTATTAAAACGCCTTTCTACCTCCGGTGGTGCGAAATGCTTGTACGTTGATGCCACGGCCGTGCGTGAGCTTTCTCCTTTCTTTAATTTGAAGGCCATTTAGAAAATAGTTGTGAGAGTTGTGAGAGAGCAAAAGAAAATTCTAAACTTTGGAGAATGCAAGAGAGTAGAAGAGAATATTGAAGTGAAGAAGAATGGAGAATAGTGACCTTTATATAGAGGTTTGGCCAACAATACCGTTGCAGCAATAAATGCGACCACGACATTCGCTAGCTGTTTCTGCCCGTTGCAGGTTCCTGCCCGTTGGAAATATGGTCGTTACAGTTTTTGGTCGTTGGACATGGGTTGTCGTGGCAGCGAATGCTTCTCCTCCTTGCTGTTAGGTCTTCTCTTCTCTTCTTTCTTTATCTCCACCCTAAAAACAAAATAAAATAAAATTAAAACTTATTCCTAAAAGAAAAATATAAAAAAGTGAAGAAAAAAAACTTAAAAATTGCAAAATGAAAATAAAAAAATATAAGGTAGAGAGAAAAGGTCAAGGCATTGGAGGAGTGCATGTGTATGCATCTCTTGAAGTGATTTTTCCCTTATCCCTCATGGCATGTAGTCCCAAGTTTGGTTCCATCTTGTGTTCAGGTTCTCTTGTCAGACTGCCGAGGCAGTTGCCCATGTTGCTGCCGCGGTAGTGTACCGCCTCTCTACCAGGACAGTGCGGTTCTAGGTTTATGTCTATCTTAGTTTGAGCCTGGATTTCTTGACATTTTTCAGGGTCACCAGCATGTTTCCTGGTGTTGAGTACATTGAGTTTAATGTGCTGGTCGTTTATTCTAATGTCAGCTCTCCTTTTTCAACATCAATTAGAGTTCTTCCGGTGGCGAGGAATGGCCTTCCAAGGATGATTGGAGATTTTTCACCTGCTTCACAATCTAAAATGAGAAAATCGGCAGGAAAAATAAATTTATTGACTTTTATCAATATATCCTCAATTTTCCCTTCGGGTTGCACATAAGATCCATCAGCAAGTTGTAGCATCATGGTGGTAGGCCTGGCCATTCCAATCTTCAATTTCTGGAAGACTAACTTAGACATTATGTTTATGCTTGCTCCTAGGTCACATAGTGCTTTCCCCTCGTACGTATCTCCGATTTCACATGATATGTGAAAACTTTCGGAATCCTTAAGCTTGGGTGGTGTCCGATTGTGTAGCATTTCCATGCATTCTTCTGTCACAGCCCACAGTTTCAAATTCCCCAATCCTTTTCTATTTTGAGACAATGTCCTTGAGGAATTTGGCATAATTTGGGATCTGCTTGATTGCTTCTACCAAGGGCAGGTTGATATGTACCTGCTTCAAGATGTCTCGGAACTTCTTGAATTGGTACTCTTGCTTTTGTTGCTTCAGCCTTTGTGGGTATGGTGGAGTTGGTCGGGTATCCTTTGTTGCTTCAGCCTTTATACTTTGTGGCTATGAATTAGTGTAAAATTCAATAAATTTTACATCATGTAACTTCATCATATTCCTATATATGTATATATAATATGTCATTTTCGTCTAGGTTTCTCTAGAATAAGTCTCACAATTCCAATTATATTTTTCTACAAAAATAAAGACAAAGATTCCCATGGTGGGCTTATTTAAAAGACTTGCCAAAAAGAAACATGATTCCCTTCGGTCCTCTTATGCCCACATTGATGGCACAACGTGTGTCCCTAATAATCTTGATCAAAATTTTTCGAGTATAATACGATATTATGATTGTTATTTTGTAATTTATTTTTATCATAAATATTTACTGTATTTTTGTAATCGTAATCAGAAATATTTTTGGACCGTAATTTAAATTTATACCCTCCAATCTATGCCTAAACGTCCCCATTCAATCCCTAAGTCACCCTATATATACCCTACAATCCCATCAACCCATGTACCTCATCTTCAAGAGCTTTGCTATAGACTATTATAGTCTTCTCTTTCGACCCACACATTAGCTTCAATTTTTCTTCTTGGACAGCAAAAATGTCCGGCGTTTGGGTTTTCAAGAACGGTGTGGTTCGCTTGGTTGAAAATCCGGCAACTGAGTCATTGGACGGAAGCCGACAAGGTTCCAACACCCGCCGTAAAGTGCTTGTACACACTCCTTCCAACGAAGTGATCACTTCCTACGCAGTACTCGAGAGTAAGTTATGGTCCCTCGGGTGGGAGAGATACTACGACGACCCTAATCTTCTTCAGTTCCACAAACGGTCCACCGTCCATCTGATCTCTCTCCCTAAGGACTTCAGCAAGTTCAAATCGATTCACATGTACGACATCGTCGTCAAAAACCGTAACGTGTTTGAAGTAAGGGATATGTAGTTCATGCATGCTTGTGACCGTCCTGATTTCTTTTTCCTTCTTTTTCCTCTTTTTAATGTAATGATGGAATTAATTTGCGATTTTGGTATTGTTTGTAATATATATATATATATATATATATATATATATATAGCTAATGTGGTTAAGATTGTTTGCTTGGTGAGTTACTGCAATCGACTTGCTTTTGTCATCCTTTCTGTAAATTACTGTTGTGACTTTCAATGAAGATTGATCTTCCCTTGTGTGCCTAGAGATGACCTTTTCGAATCGAATATATATATATATATGTCTGTTTTATAATTTATGTTCGATTCCAATGGGTACGTAACACAGTGAAATAGATCTAGTGCCATTGTCCGACATGGAAGCTATAATGCAGGATTTTGAATGAGAAAGTTATTAAGTTTGGCTTTGAAACTGATATTTTATAAGCTTAATAGTGTTTATGAGGAAATGTGCTTACAAAAAAGAGTGTGCAACTGCAAATAAGTGTTAAAGAAACAGAGAAGGACAGGACAGGACAGGACAGAAAGGAAAGGAAAAAGGTTCACTTTGGGTTTAATTGCTTGAAAACATGCACTTTAAAATAAAAAATTATTTTATGGACATTATTTACGCCAAATTTAGGGGAATAATACGTATAGGAAGAAAAACAGGGAAATAAGACGAGTTTGGAATTATTTAGGAAACTACGACAGTTTCTATATTGGAGGTCCCGAACGAAAAATGATGGAATTCATTAACAACATACGGTGAGTTTCATAAAATATTCATTTTCAAATAAAACTCGCCGAAAACATACGAGGGGTTCGCCTCACACGGTAACAGCTGTCATAGTTCCTTAAATAATGGGACATGTCCCGTTTCCTTAATCTGTTTTTCTATTTGCCATTGTTCCCCTAAGTTTGCCATTATTTACTGTCTGAGTTAGTAAAACTATTAGGGTAAACTACAATGGAGGTCACTCAGTTATGGGTAAGATTATATTTGGGTCACTCAATTATTAAAAGTTATATGTAGGTCACTCAATTATGGGTAAGGTTGCATTCGGGTCAACCAATTATAAAAAGTTACACTTGGGCCACTCAATTATGGGTAAGGTTATATTTGGGTCACCCTTTATATTTAATATATATATCAATTTATGTGTTAGATTAATTAATGATTTCAAATGAAGTACTCTAGTGTTAACAAGTGATTGGGAAGAAAAAAATGATGAGATTGATGTATTTTTTTTAAATAAGAAGGGCGACCCAAATGTAACCTTACCCATAGTTAAGTGACATAAATGTAAATTTCAATAATTCGGTGACCTAAATATAACCTTATCCATACTTGGGTAACTAAAATGTAACCTTACCCATAATTGAGTGACCTATGTTGTAGTTTACCCAAACTATTAACTTCAGTTTTTTATTTGGGATTTGTATTCAATACACATGTAGTGAAAAAAGTTTCTACAAGTGTCTTAGTTTAAGATTTATGGTTTAGAAATTAGGGGTTGTGATTAGAAATTAGGGTTTAGAGGCAAAGATTTATAGTTTATGGTAATATTGTTAGGAATTTAGGTTTTAACATATAAACCTTAAATTTTAATCGCATCGCATCAATTCTAAACCACTAAACCTAAACCCCCTAACATTAAAATCATAAAACTGAAGCACATGTGAATTTTTTGTTTTGTTTTCACCGTCTATGTATGAAATAATTACCCTTTTATTTACCTCTTTAGTCTACTTAAAATTAATTTTTAAGTAACTACTCAATTCATGTTAAAACCATATGTTTTTTTTCCCTTCTGAAATAGATATGTCTTCTGTTATAAAGAAATGTGATCGATTACAGACTATAAAATTTTCAAATAGTAGAATGGAGTGACCAAATATTTTGAAGTTAGGGACTGCACAAATTAACTAAAAGGACAAACTGGTGTTAATAGTCTCCAAAAACAAAGGCAAAACGGGGTGAAAGACCAAACTAGCACGCTTAAATTCTAAAATTACCAAAATAGCATCCAAAAATTTATATTTCTCAAACTAGCACTATTACAGTAAACTCGCCGTATGAATAAAAAATATTTTTTTATTTTTTTCGTGTTTTAATTTAATTAATTAGTTAACCGATAAAAAATTAAGTTAAAACACGAAAAAAAGTTAAAATAATTTTTTTGTTCAAACTCGCCATGCATGCACGTGCATAGCGAGTTCACTGTAATAGTACTACTATGAGAAATATAAACTTTTAAATGCTATTTTGATAATTTTAGGATGTAAGGGTGTTATTTTGAATCTTCACCCGGAAAATGGAGTATGTAGGGATGGCAACGGGGCGGGTTTTTGGCTACCCGACCCGACCCAAAATTTAAATCTTCTGCTCGACCCGACCCGACTTTAACATATTTTATCCCCGGCCCGACCTAATAAAATCATAACCCGACCCCGAATTTTTAATAAAAATATTTTGACTTAACTCGACCCGCCCTGAAAAAATATTAACAAAAATATTTAATATAATATATAAGAATATACATATATATATATATATATATATATTTAAATGTATCGGGCCGAGTCAGAAAATTTTTACCCTAAACTCAAATTCGCCCCGACCCGATTTTATTTCTTTTTAAACCTGCCCCGTCCCGAACTTAAAAATTAAAAAGAAAACTACCCTTATAAGGTAGGGTCGGGACCCGTTGGTTCCAGGTCAAATTGCCATCCTAGGAGTATGTGTTGACGTTTATAAACCACTTGGGAAATAATTTGGCCAATCATAACATTTACACACATGTCTAATCACTAATCAGCCTCTCATTTCATATAACTCCTCCAAACATTAATATGTGTCTTGTTTATATAATTATTCTTATTATTTTTTAATAGTTTTAACGTGATTATAAGATAGTATATGTTCATATTTTTTTAGTCATTTAATAACATACATACACCTTACAATTAAATAGTGGCGAAATTTGACATTCGATTTTGAAGGGGTAAATTAAAGATTTTTTAATAGATCTTATATATATTAATAGCAAAATTTCAACGGTAATTTTTTCATTTTGTTTATTTAATATATAAATACATATTAATAAAAAAAAATTAATGAAATAATTAAATATTTGAAGGGGCCTAATGAGATTTTTAAAATTTTCAAAGGGTAATTATGAACTTTCAAATTTTTGGGATTCAAATATTTAAAGGGGCCTAATTATAATTTTTTAAAAAATTTAAAGGGTCAAATAATGATTTTTTCCAATTTTTGAGAGGTTATAGGCATAGCCCACCAACCTCCAACGAATTTTGCGCTTCAAACAAATCTACTCGAACCAAAATTTCCTATTATAAATTTCATCTTTTTTATTGGGATCATTCGTTAGATTTTTCATGTTGGGTCTTATTTATTATGTTCATGTCGTATTATTTTTATTATTTCATGCATGATATTGGCCCAAATTGGAAAATGAAAATTCTTGTCAATAAAGAAAACAAACCCGAAGGTTATTAAAAGAATTAGTTTAGTCGGCTAACCCAAGACTTTGGTTAATTATTTAATTTGGTAACCGAACTTTCAATTGTTTTAATGTTATCGTTAAACTTTGTGTTTTGCTTCAATTTGTTCAACGAGTACTTAACAGACTTTCGCTGTTAACAAATTTTTTTATAATAACACATTTAGTCCTCCACATTTGCGCATTCAAATAATTTAGTCCTAATTTGAAAAATAATAACAAATTTAATATTTATTTATTTACACATTATTTCAATTTGGTCATATTTTTAATTAAAAAAATTAACTCTAAACCCTAAATTTAAAATTCCAAATCCAAAATACTAAACCGAAAACCACAAATCCATAAACCCAAAACCAAAAACTTTGAACTCATAAACCCTAAACTTGAATGGGTTGGGCATTCAAGCGAATGACCTAATGCTGTAAGAGGAATGAGTGCTGCACAAAAAGCTCAACAGTAAAATGTGAGGCACAAATACTGAATGCAACATTTAGAAAATTAAATAATTATATCTTCAAAATCACAAACTTCTGAATTTACATACCATTCCTATCATGATGATTGTAGCGACAAGTCGAACCATACTTGCAACTAAATTGAGAAGTTAGAAAATTTAGAAGTTTAGGGTTTATGAGTTCTAGATTTTTTGTTTATGGATTTGGGGTTTTAGGCTTAGTGCTTTAGATATAGGGTTAAATTATTTTAATTAAAAATAGGGCAAATTGAAATAATGTACAAATAATTAATATTAAATTTTTTATTATTTTTTGAATTATGACTAAATTGTTTGAATGTGAAAATATGAAGGACTAAATGTATTATTATACAAAATTTGTTAATAGCCAAGTAACTTCCTTAACGTCCGTTAAGAACTCAGTGATCAAATTAAAGAAAAACACAAAATTTAATGGTAATATTAAAACAATTAAAAATTTAATTACTAAATTAAATAATTAATTAAAGTTTAATGAGCATTGGTGAACTTTAACGCGTCTCTTGAACTGGTGTGTTTTATTATGTCTCTCAATCTAACTTCTTTAAATAATGATGTCAGAGTACATGTGATGTGATCGAATCATATAATGGCTGTGACACTTAAATGCAGAAAAAAGTCAATCAATTCAAATATAGGGGCATGCAAGAAATTAAACCATTTTAAAGACAAAATAAATGAATTTTAACAATTAATTTCTTTCTTCTTTTTCCATTTTTTATCCTTATTTTAAACTTTCCTTTTCCTTCTCCTTCTCCTTCTCCTTCATTCCCTAACCTTAGTCGTTGCTTGTCGTTTTGTCAGATTATATTTCCCTTCGTCCTAGTATAATGAACCTCTTAACCGCTTGAATCTCCCAAATGATTTTTAGAAATTTCCAATTTTACAAGTGATATTTTGTCATATATTTTTTTAACGAATTATAGACCAACACCAAATAAATGAGTGAAATTAATATAATTCTTGTATGAGATGATCAAGTCAGATACGCATATGAGAGAGGCTGGGGCGACGTTATGGTTAAAGATGGAGAGGCCCAAAATAGAGATTTTGTAACATCTAAACCCGTCTATGCGTTAATACGGATCCTAGGAAGTCACATTAGGGTAACCAGAGCGACCCACGTTAAAATTTCAAATAAATAATTTGCTAAACCATTTAAAAATCATAAATCAAGTTTTGAATTAAAATAAAATTTCAGAAAACATTCAGACAATGAAACAAAACTGTGATAAAAGTTGTTAATACAAGTTTCATACTCGAATATAAATCAAAACGTGACATACATGCCCCCTAATTACACAGGTGTCGTACTCCGCAAGCAAAGCCGAAGAAACTCCCATACCGACGTTGATAGCTGCAACATGGTCGATCTTTTAACCTGTGATGGTAAAAACAACATGAGATTCGGAAAGCTCAGTAATACAAACTACCAGGAGATGCTAAAAGCACAAGTATGTATATGGCAAGCTTTACATTGTCATGAAGAAATGGGCAACGGTAAGTTCAAATTACGATTCGAGATTTCAGAGGAGCATTGTACCAGAAGGTAACAGAGTTGTTCTTTATTTGATCACTCGAACCTTAAGAGATGAGTTTAAAACTGGAGATTTAAAGAGATTTAGATTTCAGAAGTTGAATCAAGGAGTTCAAAGTGGTTCATTAAGAGCGAATTGTAAGTTCACGGAGAATTCAACTTTGTTACATTAATTTAATAGGGTATGTTTTAGACGAGGTCAAAAAGTTTTATAATTTACTTAACTACCCTCCAACTGAACTCCAAAATGCAATCCCCCCTGAACTGCATATAGAAGGTCTTACCCTAGGCCTGAGGCGTAGGAGACTACCTAAGGGAATGCCTTAAGTCTAGAAAGACTTACCCTGGGCCCGTAGGCGTAGGAGCTTAACAGAAAGGCTTATCATATGCCCATTGGGTGTAGGAGCTTAGGTCTAGAAGGACTTACCAGCGCTGAGCCTACAGATCTTCATTCATATCCCAGATAATAAATCTCATACGATTTTAGTTTATATTCAGAAGACAGTATTACAAAAAATAGATATCATATCTATTTTATACTAGAAGATAGATGTCAAATTTATTTTATTATTATTTCGTATTCCATGTCATATATAAGATATATATTTTTCATATTAGAGGTCAGAAACCAGAGAATTGCTTTCCTTTCGTATTATAGTGTCATACTTTTAAATTTTAAGCATATGGTCTTGGTTTAGAATAGAAAGTATTTACAGATGCATGGTATGCGCTTTATGACCCAATTCATTTCTCAGAGGTGCTTGATAGATATCAGAAAGATGACATTTGACAATTTTGGACTGATTTCAGAATGAGGTCCTTACGAATAGGGGAGCTCGATAAGACAGATTTAATCAACATCGGAAGTTGATGCATCAGAAACATTGGGATTTTAGATATATCGCGAGCAAAATTAAATGTTACAGCCTACGAGGGTACTAAGGTCATTTTGACCTTCAGGGGTAATCTGGTAATTTGAACCAACAAGGTATAAACACAATGTTTAATATCTCACCGGATAGGTACACCTCAACCATTCATTTCTCAGAACTGGCTACGGAGCATAACAACAATAGTTCTCCTTCACCAATCGCCCACTAAACTTATTACCAGAAATCAAACATATATTCGAGCGGTATTTTCCAAGTATTCAAACATGTGCATTGTACCTGAACTCATTCTAAAACATCGAATGTGCCTTAGGAGAACAGATCCCTCTCACTATTAACTACATACTTTCTCCAAATAAATTGTACGTGCATTCACACGGTATTCTCCCACTATAATCATAGTATCTGAATCGACCAACTAACACGGGTCATATTTTACCACTTTTGGAGCCATTACATTTGTTTGTCTTTATTGAGATTTCTAATTCCATGTTTTAGAAGTATTCTCCGACATTCTAGTATTCGAGGGTATTTCAAACATTACGATGCTCGAAAATGTTTCAATTATTCAGAGTTTCTCAGTTCTTCCATCTATTCATTCATTTTAGACCTCGAGGATATATCTCATATGTCGATCGATTGACAATTAATGTCCGAAGAAAATATCATTCTTTAGGGTCATTGTAACCCATTTCAGTCTTATTAGTATATTCAATCCTTTTTAGTCATTTCAATCAATTCAATCTTTTCGCCCCATTGCTCAATTCATACATACGAATATTTTTCCGTAAATTTATCCTCGTCGAATTATTCAGAATTTTAGCAACTCAAGTACTTTACAATCTCGAGGGTTTAAGTCTTGTTACCATGACATTTCAGTAATCTGAGGTTTTCAAGTGTATTAGATGTCTTATCATATCAATTATATCTTCATGAGTTGTTTTTATAGATAGGGGTATTTTCCTCATTCATCAATCAAATTTTTGACATTTCTTTTTAATCAAAAGGATAATCAGACTTAAAGATTTAACTGAATCATTAATCGTGCACTGAACTCGGAAGTCCTCTCGATTTATCAAACCTCTTATTCGAATATTTGTCTTGGCCATTATTATTTTTATCTCATAATTGATCGACATAGGCGGAATAATCACATACTCAAGCATGGTCGTGCAAACATTAACCGATTACCAACATGTTACAAAAGCATGCAGAAGGTAGTAATGTATTACCTTGAATCCTTGCTATATCGGTTGACCCCTTGAAACGACATTCTAACACCCTTGGAACCGATTTTAACGCCCCTCAACAATTCGTATTCAAGAGACCGAAAATATCTTCAATCACACAAAATCCAATTTCACTCCTTATTCATAATGCTCTTAACAGAATAAATAAATACATAAACAAGTTCAGGTTCAAGGTCAGATTCAGAGGCTTTTGGGTCAGAGTTTCGTGAAACGGGCTTCAAAAACGGACCCAGGACGTCGAAAAACATTAAAACAAGTGTTTTCTAAAAAGTTGACTTTTTGGTCAACAGTCAAAGTCAATGCTGACGTCAGCGGTCAAGTTAACGCTGACGTCACAGGTCAACTGGGTTGACTCGACTGAGTCAACTCGGGCGAGTTGACTCACTGAGTTGACTCATGCGAGTTGGCTTATTGAGTTGACTCGAATGAGTTGGCTCAGATCGGGTCAACGGGGCGGGTCGGACTCGGGCAGACTGGTCGGCTGGGCTGACCGATTCAACTGGTCTAGTCAGTTCAGACCGGCTCAGGCCGGTTCGGACGATTTGGACCCGGTTCACTTACCCAAAATTTCAAGCTCATCGACGGTACACCCGATTCTTTGCCAGTGACTCCAATGGTCACGATTCTGCCGGAAAAACAAAGATCATGAATTTATAAACTCAACCAAGCCGAACATTCAACGATTTAAGCCGAAATATGCCAAAAACTTACCCCAAAATCAAAACTAAGATACCCAAAAATGACGAAGCTCCAATGAAGCCATCACCGATGTCAGTCAGCCGATCGGCCAGTTAGGTTTTGCTCGCCGCGGTGCGGAGAGCTTAGATCTGGTGGTCGCGTGATGAACCAACGACAGGATCGGCCGGAAATGCTAAAAAACCGATGAGCGACCCCCCACTCCTCGACGAATCTTCTAACAGGGTTTTACGGTGAACGACTGGGTAACTCCGCGAGTGGTGGTCGGGGTTTTGGTGGCGATGGGACGACAGCGACGCTAATGGGGGCAGTGGTGGCCACGATAATATGGTGAGGGGGGAATCGGAGATGTTAAACATTGATGTTTGGGGAGAAGGCTTGAGAAAGTTCCAGATTATCCCTCTCTCAGCAATCGAATTCGAATTGATGAGGGATACAGGTAGGTGAGGAGTCAGACCTCTATTAATTATCGGGTCAAAAACAAAGCATAGTTTATCATAAAAAACGATACAGTCCAAAAGCAAGGATTGCCTTAGCTCAACTGGCTAAGGCCCATGCACACCATTCTGAAGGTTACGGGTTCAACACTCTCAGGTAACACTTTTCCTCTCCCTTTTTTTGCTTTATTATTTTATGGGTGGGTTTCTCAAGAGATTTGGAAGGAAACGGATATTGTTGTCACTGATGTTGATGTCATTGTTGACATGAAGGGCTTTTTCCTAAGATTCAATTTGCTGATAGAGTCCAAAAGCAGATGGATCTTAACATGTAAATGACTATCATTGTTAGGTTACCGGGACGTTCGATAGGTTATAGAGCATTAATCAATCGTCTTCCGTCCTTGTGGCAGATCCATGGAAAATTTCAGGTTATAGATTTGGAGAATGAGTACTTTGCAGTTAAATTTGCCTCAGAAGGGGACTATGTTCATGCTCTTACAGACGGGTCGTGGACAATCTATGGGAATTACCTTACAGTACAATCCTGGAGTCATTTTTTCTCCACATCTGAATCGCATCCATCTCAAGTAATGGTTTGGGTGAGGCTGTCAGGTTTGTCTTTGAGATATTATTCGAAAGCTCTATTTCAGTGTATTGTTAATGTGATTGGACATGTAATTCGCGTGGACTATAACACAGAAGCAGGAGACCGAGGTAAATTTGCGAGACTTGTTGTGATGGTGGATTTGAATAAGCCTCTAATCCCTTGTATTGGAATTGATGGCTTCGTGCAACGTATTGAATACAAAGGCCCATAGAATATTTGTTATCAATGTGGATGCTATGGACACCTTGAGGCACAATGTGGATCAAGTTTGACCAATGTACCGGGGCAACCACCGCTCCCCACGAGCGTTGTGGAGTCATTTCTGGCTGATGCGAGGTTTGGACCATGGATGATAGCTGAGAAGTGTAATCAGAAAGGGAGGAAGGCGGGCCCTGGGGTTAATCGCGCCACTACTCCTAAAATACAAGGGTATGGTTCTCGTTTTAATGTGTTGTTCCAAGAGGATGGTCACTTTGATATGGATGAAGAGACTAGGAGCCTTAATGATACTACCACAGATCAGTTGGGTGTTGCGAATCCGTAGGGGCTATGAGGAATGATAATTCTCAAAATAACGTTGGAAATAATGATGTTTGTGAGATTTTAAAGGCGAATGAGGGGAATGTTATGAGAAAAGTGGTGAAACATGCGATGAAGATTAGCCGTAGTGACGTCATGACTTTAAAAGAGGGGCAAACATCTATGGTAGAAATTCATTCTCCAGTAGTGCCTACTGCCACCATTTTGCATTGGTTATTAGAGAAAAGGGGGACAAACAAACTGGTTCTAAAAAGGTTAGTGGAAAGGGTCATTTGGGGCTCCAAAAGAGATTGTTATGGACAACACTAAAGCAAGTCTAAAGGTGAAAAAAAAGTCATCTTATTGACCACCTGCAATACCTATGTTAGCGGATTGGCTTCAATCTCTTGGGAGGAGGATTTCTACACCTGGAGCGAGTAGTAGCCGAGAATCGAATCCAATTGATCTTGGTGATAAAGGGGGCCAGAGCGTTAATGAGATCTCTTTGCGCTCGGATAATGTGAACACGGAGGTGGTGACAATGGTTCTTGATAAGTCTGGAGCTCTCGGCAAGGAGAATGTGCCATCAGTCTAGTAAGTTTCCTAGGTTTTCGTTTCCATTCATTTTTGTTTATCAATGTTTAAAGTAAATATTTGGAATTTTCAGGGGGCGGCTAGTCCCACGTTTCATAGATTCTTTAAGAATTTTTTTAGGTTACATCACCCTCATTTGTTCGTGATTATGGAACCAAGAATCAGTGGTGTTAGTGCTGATAAGGTGATTCGCCGCTTGGGTTTTAGTAACTCTTTTCGTATTGAAGCGCATGGGTTCAGTGGGGGAATCTGGCTTCTTTGGAATGATGATCTTCACATTGATATATGGAAGATTTCAAATCAGTTCATTCATGGGAGAGCTAAACTTGCTACTTCTAACCAATGGGATTTTTCACTACAGTTTACGCAAGCCCCAATGCTTCGAAACGCAAATATGTTTGGGAAGCTCTTCAACTTCTTGATCTAGGGTCGGGGGTACCATGGTTCTTAGGTGGCGATTTTAACTTAATTCTCTGGTCTGATGAGCGACAAGGTGGGACCGGTGTTCGTGATGGTTGTAGCCGTTTGTTTAATAATTTTGTCTTTGACTGTGACCTTATCGAAGCCCCTTTCTCAGGGTCTAAATTCACCTGGTCAAGGGGAGATTTGTCTGAAAGATTTGATCGATGTATGTTTAATGGCAAGTGGATGTCGTGCTTTCCGAATACTCACATTACTAACCTTGCTAAATTGGGTTCTGACCATTGTCCCTTGCTAGTCAACCTGCGGTATGATAATGAAGTTGCCATCGGTAGGCCCTTTCACTTCTTGGCCACGTGGCATGATCATCCCAATTTTCCGAAATTATTAGTTGAGTCTTGAAATGCTAATGGCGGCATTCTCTCTAATTTTCAAAACTTCACTGCAAAGGTTAATGAATGGAATGTCACTGTCTTTGAGAAACATTGACCGTAGGAAAAAAATGAGTTAATGAAGAGGATTAGGGGAATCAAAAGAGCTCTCAATAATCGCCACTCGCCCTTCTTGGTTGAACTCTCGTATAAATTAAAGAAGGAGTTGGAGGAGGTTCTTACTCAAGAGGAGACCATGTGGCTACAAAAGTCGAGAAGCCAATAGACTATATACGGTTACCGCAATACCAAGTTCTATCATTCCTATGAGATGAGCCGCCGACAGTCAAATATGGTGCTTGCTCTTTAAAATGCTAGGTGTGAATGATGTTCCGATCAATTGCAGCTTCAATCCATGGCAGTGGATTTCTATAGGAATTTATTCTCCACTAACCAAGGAATTAGCGTTGCTGGCAGTGTCAAAGAAGCTTTCCCAAGACTTTCACTAGCTGAATTAGATTTGTAATGAGACCGGTTTCGGATGATGAAGTGAAGGCTGTGGTTTTTGAGATGGGACCTTTAAAAGCTCCAGGTGTTGATAAGTATCATGCCATATTTTATCAACGCAATTGGGAAACGATTGGTCTTAGTGTTTGCAACTTTGTCCGAAGGGTTTTTAATGAACAAAGTTTCGATAGTGCTTTGAATCATGCACTTCTGGTGCTTATACCAAAGATCGCTAGTCTGGAATGTATACATCAATTTCGACACATTAGCATGTGTATAGTGTTATATAAGATTGTGTCTAAACTAATTGTGAACCGTCTCAAACCTTTCCTTGAAACTTGGGTGTCAGCGAATCAAACCAGCTTTGTCCTGGGCCGTGCAATTTTGGACAACATAATAGTGGCTCAGGAGGTTATTCACTCAATGCTGAAGAAAGGAAATAAAAGGGTGGATGGCTATAAAAAGTTTATCTTGAAAAGGTCTATGACAGACTTGAGTGGAACTTTATTGACGATACACTCTGCGACATTGGGATCCCTGAATCTTTACGTTGCCTGATTATGCATTGTATTTCTACAGTTTCTATGCAAATTCTTTGGAATGGATCTAAATCACATGTGTTTACACCTAGTAGAGGGATTCGCCAAGAAGACCCTTTGTCCTTCTATTTATTTGTATCATGCATGGAGAGGTTGGCTCAAAGTCAGGGCATTGATTCTAGCCTGTGGAAACCTATTCGGCTTGAAAGATCTGAACCTGATATATCACATTTATTTTTGCAGATGACCTTGTTCTATTTGTTGAGGCTACCGTTGATCAACTTAATGACATTAGCTCGATTATGGAAATGTTTTATGCCGCTTTTAGTCACAAAATAAGTGTTCAGAAGACTAATATATTTTTCTCTAGGATGAAATTGAGAAAATCATTTGAAACTTTATTTGGGGAAAACATAATGGAAAGAGGGGCTTCCATCTTGTCAATTGGCCTGATATTTGTCAACCTGTTGAATATGCGGACTTGGTTTTAAACGTATGGAATGCCAAAACGCAGCTTTCTTAATGAAGATTGCGTTTGGATTACTCACCAAATCCAAGCACCTTTGGGTTCAGGTTCTACGGTCCAAATACAAATGGCAGAATGAGATTCTAGACTCTCTAGAACTACGAAATTGTTTAAGATTATGGAAAGGGTTAACCATGGTCTGGGATGATGTTCGTGATAGTATTGTTTGGAATATCAGGAATGGTAGGAGTGTGGACTTCTAGAAAGACCTGTGGATTGGTGGTATTGGGCCTTTGGCCGAATATATGGTGGGGGAATTCAACATCTCGTGGGCCTTTACTCCTATTTGTTCTATGATTGATGATCATGGCCAATGAAGATGGGACTGTTTTGCTAATATGTTGCCAGCGTCTATTGTCCTTAGAATTGCGGCGATCAAACCACCTTTAGAGACGACTGTTGACGATTCTCTTGGATGGAAATAATGTGAGGATCGTTCTTTTGCAGTGAAATCTGCCTATGCTTTGCAGGATCCGCCCATGGCACCAACTAATGATAGAATTTGGAGATCAATTGCAAGGTATCCGTGTATCCAACGTATCAAAGTTTTCATTTGGCTTGTAGTTCGGGGTCAGATTCTTACGAATGTTGAGAGGTGCCGGCGCCATCTCACTCATGATGCTTCTTGTGGGATTTGTCGAGCTGAGCCAGAATCTCCTGATCACCTTTTTCGTTCATGTTTTTTTAGCTAAGAGCGTGTGGTCATGCTTGATCCGCCGAGAGAAATGGAATGAATTCTTTTCCATGGACTTAACTAAATAGATTCACCAAAATATTGAGGGCAATGGTGGTTTTGCGGCTGATACTGAGGAGTGGCCAATCATATTTGGTGCGGTTTTGTGGGCAATTTGGCTCAAGTGAAACATGCTCACGTTTTGCCCTTTGGAGACTAGCCTGGAATCGGGTTTGGACAAAAGCAAACGCCTCATGGAGGAGTATAGATCAACTAAAGCGTTGTTGATGTGTCACGGGGTAGCTCCTAGGAGGTTGGATCGAACTATTCCATGGAAATCGCCTTGCAGAGGGTGGATTAAAGTAAACACCGATAGAGCCAAATGTACCAATAGTGGAGTGGCTTCGTGTGGTGGGGTGATCCGTGATAAGAGTGGGAAATGGATTATTGGTTTCTCAAAATCGGCATATGTTCATCAATGAAAATAAAATTATGGGATGTTTTTTAGGGCTTACGACAAACTTGGCAGTTGGGTTATCGACAAGTTGAATTAGAGCTTGACAATTTAAATGTTGTCAATTGGATTCATGAGAAAAAAATCTATTGTAAATCAGTCCACTCTAATGCAGCACATCCAAGTGCTTTTGAATCAGGAATGGTTGGTTAAGTTTACCCATATAGCACGTGAGAGTAACCACCTTGCTGACGTCGTGGCAAAAATTTGTAGGAATGCCACGCTTGACACTTTAGTGTTCTCGGTTCCGTCAGACTCAGTTTTGCAAGTCTACGAGTATGATTTGACTAGCCTCTCATTTTAAAGGGTTGTTGTGTATGGAATAGTTCTTAAATCTTGATTTTGTTTTCTTTTTTGGTATGTAATGTTTGTCGAGTTTAATTCGCTTGTTTTCTGTAAAATATTGCTATGTGTGCTCTTTTCTCCCATCTAAGTTTAGGGGAGTTTTAATGAGGCACATAGCAGTATCTTTTATTTTATCAAAATTAAATATTACACCAATTAATTTGTACGTTATGTTCTTAGTACAAAAGAAAATTCCTTCTACACTAAGAACAAAACTTACAAGTTAACCGTTGTAGTTTTTTGATTAACCATGAACACTTTTACATTTGTATAGATTGATTTTTTAGTATTATATATTGTGTGTCATAAAATCCGTCCATATGTTCTATGACATCTCTATTTAATAATATTAGACTCGAAAAACATAGTAGAACGCAAAAACAAATTTCATAAGACACATAAAACATTTCGAAAGTATTTTGAAAATAAAAACTAAACGTTAGAAGACTTGGTGCAAAAGAGCCATTTATCCCATTATTTGAAGTTTACCTTCAGCCAACAAAGCTTATCATATTCTTAACCCCCTCTCTCTTTTTTTTCTTCTAAAAACTAAATCCTCTTAAAACTTTTTAACTCCCTAGCCCCTCCTCTTCCATGTTTTCATAGGGTGGTGTCGTTTTTGGCCGTCGAGTGACAGTCATTTTCAGCTCCTCATTTTTTCTCTTTTTTTTCTGTTATTTGCTTCTCCTTTCATTTTCGGCATTCGTTTTATTTTTCGATCATCCATTGATCATTTAGTTGCGAAATTTCTCCCACAATGTTTAAGGCTCTGCCTGAGTCCTAGTCCGTGAGGAGAAGCCGGAGCTCGCAGTCGTGTGGTTGATTGAGCCCTTGCCTCCGATTCTGCCAGATTCTTTCTTCGGTGGCTTTGTTCACGGCCTCCTTCTTTGGTGGTTGTTCTGAACGTCGACCCCCTTATTGCCCTCTCTCGTCATCGTTATGCTCAGATCATGAAGCGTTGACATCGATGAATCTCTTGTTGCATCATCTACTCTCCGTTGTTTTTCCTTCTACGCTGCTAGAAGTGAATATACAAACCCAAAATTGATAGTCGGTTCGATGTACCTTTCTCCTCCTCGTCGATTCTGTCTTTCCCTTCAAGTTGGGTGTGGGGTGTTGTCTTTTTATTTTTCTTTGTGTATTATTGTTGTTGAATGTTTTTGTGTTGTTTGTTTGGTTGTTGTTCTTCCCTTGTTACCTTTTTTTTCTTTGTTGCATGTGTATCGGATTGCTCCGTTTTCTCTTCTCTTCCCCTTGTTCTCCTTCCCTTGTATCTCTGCTCTTATTTTGTTTTAATGGATACCGGCTTATTTGTTTGTTTTTAAAAAACAAAGGGTGAAAGTAGTAATAGATATTATACTTTTAAAATGAGTACAAAAGTTTTTATATATTACAAAAATTTATATTTTGATATACAAGATGTGTAAAAAGGATTAGACAATCGTTTATATTTAAGCTATAAAATCTAAAATTTAAATTCCTAGCCCTAACACCCTAAAACCTAAATCTTAGACCAACTCTAATTTCTAACCATAAAACTTAAATTCTACACCCTACATACTAAACCTCTAAACCCTAACCTAAATCCCTAAACCCTAAAATTAAAAGACTTGTAAAAACTAAAGTTTACATAAGCTTGTGTATTAAAGTATTTTCCTATTACAAGGGTTATATTTTGATACACAAGCTGTGTAAAAAAACTAACACAACCCTTCATATTTAAGTTATAAAATCTAAAACCTAAATCTCTAGCTCTAACACCCTAAAACCTAAACCTCAAACCCTAAATCCTAAACTCTAAATTCTAACCATAAACCTTAAATTCTACACCTTACACACTAAACCCTAACCTAAAAAACCCTAAATCCCTAATTAGATCGGGCTGTGAAACCTATGTTTGATTTTGATATAATTAAATCTTTAAGGATCAAATTTGAAAAACTTAAAATTGTTTTATAAGTCCCTTAATAAGTTTTAAATCACCAACACTTTAAAACTGATTTGAAAAACTCAAACTCAAAATATTTTCTAAGTGTTCCAAGGCCAAACTATTGAAAATCGTCCAGGTGTATCGATACGCTTTCAGCCGTATCGATACCTTTTTTACAAAGTTGGTCACTACCGGAACTCGTTTCGATACGCACTTAACCGTATCGAAACACCATATCGAAACAGATTCAATCTGTATCGATACGCTCATTCGTAAAAGTCTAAAAGAGTTTGAATGGCGTACCGATACGACTTCACCCGTATCGATACGGTTTTAACGAATTTTAAATTCAAGTCGTTTTAAATATTTCGACTGTTGGTATCAGTTGTTAGGTAACCATATTTTAAATTGGTAGTTGACCAGTATCAATACGGTAAACCCTCATATCGAAACGGAAATCGACAGTGAGCTATGTCGAGAAAAAGGTATCGATTCAGTCTTAGCCATTTCGATACCACGTATCGATACGCCTACGTGCGTTTCGATACCCCATATTTATTGTGCACAACGGCTCTTTCTTTTCTGAGACAGGTATCGATACGGCTCCCCGAGTACCGATACGGGTAGCTGTAGAAGTGCATTTATGGTGGTAAGAGAGGGTTCCAATGGCTCTATTCAAGTTCCCAACCACCCAAACGGCTAGAATTAATAGAGGAGGTATAAATTGAAGTCCTTTGAAGGTCAGCAACAACTGTTCAACCCACAAGCATCATCAAAGCAAAAATCCAAACCCTTATGCTATTGAAAGTCAAATTCTTGTACCCAACTCTAGTGTTTTCAATTGTCATTTTGTATTGTGAGTTTGGGGTGATTAAAATTGTAATTGGGTAGACATTTATCCTTTGAGATAAATCATTTGAGTTTACCACAACTTGTCTTTGTAAATTGAGTGGATTAAGCTTTGGGTAGAAAGCTTAATCGAATTTGTAAGGTTACCTCCTCATCCAAGAAAAGGGGAAGAATTCAAGTAGTGAATTGGTTGAAAATCCTTAGTGGGAACTAAGGTAGTGGATGTAGAGTTTATTTGGAGAACTTGAACCACTCTAACTACTTGTGTCAATTTTTATTTTTCACTCATTCTTCCCACCAAAATTTTTATTGCCAATTCACCCCCCTCTTGGCCATTTGCAATTGTTTGATCAACTCAACAATTGGTATCAGAGCTACACTCATTGGAAGGACTACAACCCTCCTAAGTCGATTCTAGGAGAGTTTGATCAACAACTAGTCAAGCAATGGCATCCACCTCCAACTATGAGTCCCAATCCACCACCAAGGCACCATTCTTCAATGGGGACAACTACCCATATTGGAAGAATAAGATGAGGCTTTTCATCAAGTCTACCGACTACATGGTGTGGGATGTGGTTGAAGAAGGTCCATACATTCCCATGAAGAGAGATGGAGAAAGACTCGTCCCAAATGTAAAAGCCGAGATGACAGATGATGAAAGAAGAAGGATGCAAGTGAATTACAAAACTCTCCATGTGATATTTTGTGCACTTGATCCGGATATCTACTCCAAGGTGTCTTCAATCGAAAATGACAAGGAGGTTTGGGACACCCTCGAGACAACATATGAGGGAACTAGTGATGTCAAGGAGACAAAGATTGGGCTACTCAATCTAGGCTATGAAAACTTCAAGATGGATCCCGATGAAAGTGTCTCCAAGATGTTTGATCGATTCTCGGTCATTGTCAACGGATTGAAGGGGTTCGGCGAGATCATCCCCGAAGACAAACTAGTGAGAAAATTGTTTTACTCTCATCCGGAGTCATGGGATGGCAAGAGAACGGCTATTATTGAAGTTAGAAATTTGAAGACTCTCAAGCTTGATGCTCTTCTTGGATCTCTACCCACCCATGAGATTATGAGGAAGGGAAGAGAACAAGAGAAGAAAATAGTTGAAAAGAAGGATGTTGAAAAGAAAAAAGTGGGAATCGCTCTAAAAGCTTCACATCAAGAAAGCGATTCAAGTGAAGATGAAGATGAGGAGATGGCCATGTTGGCCAAACGGTTTACTCGGTTCATGAAGTCAAATCGTGGAAGAAAGTTTATTAGAAAGGGAGACTTCAAGAGTAAGAGTAAGGAAGAGGAGAAGGACCAAATCACTTGCTATGAATGCAAGAAACCGGGTCACATCTGTTTCGAATGTCCTCAATTGAAGAGGAAGAGCTTTGGGAAGAAGAACAAGCTCAAAGCTCAAATAGCAACTTGGAGTGACGATGAGTCATCCGAGGAAGAGGAGGAAGTGGCCAATCTATGTCTCATGGCCATTGATGATGAACCAAAGGTAAATTCTAACTTATCCAATTTTGATTTTACTTTTGATGAGCTTCAAGATGCTTATGATGAATTGCAAGAGGTTTATGATGAGTTAGTATGAAAATACAAAGAATCCATTTTGAAAAACAAGAAAACCATTTCCGATTTGAAAAATCAAAATGAGACATTTTCTAAAGCTAACTCCGAATTGGAAAAGAAAGTTTTGTTTTTAGTAAATCTTTCAAATGATCTTAAAACAAAAAATCTTGAACTTGAAAAACTTCTTTCCGATTTTCAAGATTATCACACAAAGGAAGTGGATAATCTTAAAACATCTATTGCTATTGGGAAAAACAATTTTGAAAAAGGAAATCATTCTAAATCCCAATATGTAAAAAGAAAACCTTTT
This sequence comes from Hibiscus tridactylites, assembly GCA_958450335.1. Classification (NCBI taxonomy): domain Eukaryota; kingdom Viridiplantae; phylum Streptophyta; class Magnoliopsida; order Malvales; family Malvaceae; genus Hibiscus; species Hibiscus tridactylites. The sequence goes on along the minus strand of OY288281.1, from coordinate 20,977,311 downwards.
ATTCCTAAACAAAGAAATTTCAATAAGCAATCTAGAGGTCAAAGAGTTAGGAGTGTTTGGGTTCCTAAGGAACTCATTATTTCTAACAATATGAATGCTATTGCTTCTTAGATTTCTAAGGGAACCAAAATTTTAAAGGCTAACACTCATGGACCCAAAATGATTTGGGTACCAAAAATCAAGGCCTAATTTCTTTGTTTGTAGGGGGGCCATTGCTAAGGCTAAAGCTTCAAGCAAAAATTCTTGGTACCTTGATAGTGGATACTCAAGACACATGACCGGTGACAATAGTAGATTTGTGGAACTAAAGCCAAAGAGTGGTGGAGTGGTAACTTTCGGTGACAACTCCAAAGGCCACATTGAAGGAATAGGCTCCATTGGTAATCACTCTTCTATTTTTATTGAAAATGTTTTGTATGTCAACGGTCTTAAGCATAACTTATTGAGTATTAGTCAATTATGTGACAAGGGTTTTAATGTTTTATTTGATAAAAATGGTTGCAAAATTGTAAACATTAAAACAAATCAACTAATGCTCATTGGTCATCGCATAGGGAACATATACATGGTACATCTAGATGACATTCATTCATCTCATACATGCTTAGTTGCACATGATGAACATGACTCATGGCTTTGGCATAGAAAATTAGGACATGCTAGCATGAGTGTCTTAGAGAAATTAATTTCCCTTAATCTAGTTAGAGGTTTACCCAAACTTAAATTTTCTAATGATAAAATTTGTGATGCATGTTCAAAGGGTAAACAACATAGAACTTCTTTTAAATCCATAAATGATGTCTCTACTAGTAGATGTTTACAATTGATTCATATGGATCTTTTTGGGCCTATTAGAACTATGAGCTTGGGTGGAAAATCATATGCTTTTGTGCTTGTAGATGACTATTCTAGGTTTACTTGGGTTCTATTCTTAAGTACAAAGGATGAGGCTTTAGAAAAATTCATCACATTTTCTAAAATAACTCAAAATGATCTTGAACTCAAAATTTCTCACATTAGAAGTGATCATGGAACCGAATTTCAAAATCTAGGCTTCGATGAGTTTTTGAATGAAAATGAGATTAGCCACAATTTTTCTGCACCTCGCACTCCTCAACAAAATGGGGTAGTTGAGAGGAAAATCGAACTTTAGAAGAAATGGCTAGAACCATGCTTTGTGAAAATAATTTACCTAAATATTTTTGGGCGGAAGCCACAAACACCGCTTGCTTTATTATAAATCGATTAATGATTAGGCCGATTTTGAAGAAAACACCTTATGAGATTTTAAAATCTAAGAAGCCTAACATTAGCTATTTTCATCCTTTTGGTTGCAAGTGTTTTGTTTTGAATAGTGGTAAAGAAAACTTAGGTAAATTTGATGCTAAAAGTGATGAAGCTATTTTATTAGGGTACTCTTTAAACTCTAAAGCCTATCATGTATTTAATAAAAGAACTCTAGTAGTTGAAGAGTCAATACATGTTGTTTTCGATGATAACCTCCTTCCGAGGAAGGAATCTTGTGATGATGATGATATAGGAATCTTTGATGCCATTGATGGAGGACAAACGTCAAAGGTGGATAAGGTTCCAACTAAAGATGAGGATGCACAAGATCCACCTCTTGAAGCCTTGAAGGACTTGGCTCTTGAGGAAAGGGAGGTGTCTTACCCAAGGGAGTTAAACTATGTCAAAGGTGGTGAAATCTTGGGTGATCCATCCAAGGGGGTAACTACTAGACCCTCTCTCAAATTAATGAATCATGTTGCATTTCTTTCATGCATTGAGCCTAAAAATATTAAAGAAGCTTTAAAAGATGATTTTTGGATTTTTGCCATGCAAGAGGAATTAAATCAATTTGAGAGGAGTAAAGTTTGGACATTAGTTGAAAGGCCTAATGATCAATCTACTATAGGAACAAAATGGGTTTTTAGGAATAAACTAGATGAAAGTGGTAATATAGTGAGAAACAAGGCTAGGCTTGTTGCTCAAGGCTATACCCAAGAAGAGGGAATTGATTTTGATGAGACCTATGCACCCGTAGCTAGAATGGAAGCTATTAGGATGTTGCTTGCATTTGCATGTTATCATAATTTCAAGCTTTTTCAAATGGATGTGAAAAGTGCCTTTTTAAATGGTTTTATAAATGAAGAAGTGTATGTTGAACAACCACCGGGTTTTGAAGATTCAAAATTTCCAAACCATGTGTTTAAACTAACAAAAGCTCTCTATGGTTTAAAACAAGCTCCTAGAGCTTAGTATGAGAGACTTTCAAATTTCTTAATTGAAAAGGGTTTTGAAAAGGGAAAGGTGGATACAACACTCTTCATAAAAAGATATAACAATGACATATTAGTAGTTCAAATCTATGTTGATGATATCATTTTTGGTTCTACTAATGAGTGTTATTGTAAAGAATTTTCTAAGCTAATGCAAGGTGAGTTCGTGATGAGCATGATGGGGGAGCTCTCATTCTTTTTGTGACTCCAAATCAAACAAAGGAAAGATGGCACCTTCATAAATCAAGTTAAGTACGTGAATGATATGCTCACAAAGTTCAGCTTGGAGAATGCAAAACCTCAAGCCACACCTATGAGTTCTTCCATAAACCTTGACAAAGATGAAGGAGGTAAGTGTGTTGATTCTAAGCTTTATAGATCCATGATAGGTTCTTTTCTTTACCTTACCGCAAGTAGACCGGATATCATGTTTAGTGTTTGCTTGTGTGCTAGGTTTCAAGCTAGTCCTAGAGAATCACACTTAGTTGCCATTAAGAGAATTTTTAGATACCTTAGAGACACACGTACCTTAGGCCTTTGGTATCCTAAAGATTCTTCCTTTAGCCTTCATGCTTATTCGGATGCGGATTATGGGGGATGTAAGATAGATAGGAAAAGTACTTTCGGGACATGCCAATTCTTAGGTAGTATGCTCGTATCTTGGTTCTCTAAGAAACAAAATAGCGTAGCCTTATCTACCACCGAAGCGGAGTACATATCCTTAGGGAGTTGTTGTGCTCAAGTCCTTTGGATGAAGCAACAACTCTTAGATTATGGTGTTGAAGTAGAAACCATACCCCTTAAGTGTGACAACACTAGTGCCATTTGTCTCACTAAGAATCCCATCCAACACTCTAGAACTAAACACATAGAAATTCGACATCATTTCATTAGAGATCATGTTTTGAAAAATGATGTTGTTATTGAATTTGTTGACACCTTGAATCAATTAGCGGATATATTTACAAAACCTTTAGATAAAGAGCGTTTTTGGTCCCTTAGGAGAGAGTTAGGTCTAGCTAGCCTATCTTGACCTTTTAGGACATCTTTGTGCTTAAAATTGCTTGATCTTGTGAAATTGCATGTATGTGTGTTGTAACTCTTGAAAATGTCCATGCCTATAGTTAGGGGGAGTATGATTCTATTAAAATATGTTTAGAACTGTTCATTCATCATTTGCACTCCTTTAGGAGATGTTAAAATCGAGCTTATGGTTGTTCTTTAGGCCTAAAGATGTATTTCTGGGCATAGGGTATCGATACGGCTATACGCGTATCGATACGAGCACTTCATTAAGCTTCCCAGACTTCTTTTTGCCTTAAACGGGTATCGATACGATTAAACCCGTATCGGTACGAGCTTCAATCGTTTCGATACGGATTGCATCTGTTTCGATACGAGTCTCCAACGGGCATTTTTAAGGAAAATACGTTTCTACCACCGTATCGATACACCCTCAGGCGTATCGATACTCGATTGCACAGACAGCTTTTAATTTGGCATTTAAAGTCTTAAACTTTTACCAAAATTAAAATTCTTCAAACCCTAAAAGCCCTAGCCGTTTTTGTCTATAAAAGGGCTCTTCCTCCCTCATATTTTCACACCACAACTCAAAAATCTTAAAGAGGTTTTCCATCAAGCAAAGCTCTAAGATCTTTCTCATCAAATTTGGTGCTATATTTTTCTTCATTCTCTCAAATCCCTATCAAGGTAAAACCTTTTTTTTTCTTTTTCAATTTTTTTTGTTCTGTTTTTGTTTTTGTTTTTGTATTCATCTTCTTAACAAAAATTTTGTTTTCCAAAATCTTTTCTTCAAATTTTATTTTAATTTTTTTTACCTTGATCCTTATCTTCAATGAAGGAATCTAAATACATGATTTTCTTTTAGTTCATGGCACCCAAGGAATCTAGGAAGAGATCGTGGGTTTCTCAAACCAGTGAATCATCCAATCCCGAAGAGGTTGCACGTCCAAACTACACCCAAATCTATGAACTTTCCTTTGAAACTCCCGGATCTCTCACATATTTTCGACAATTCGAAAACTACAAGATTCATCCGGAAAGGGTAATATCTATTCCTTTTCTTAACTCGGAGCGGTTCAAATTTGAATATCTTCCTTTGCTCCAACTTTGGAATTTCATGGATTTTCTATCCATTCCCAGTTTTTATTACCGTCTTTTAGTTTTGATCTTTTACACTAATGTCAAATGTTGTTCTAATCGCAATGGGGTTGTTACCGGCATTAGTTCTTATCTCGTGGGCAAAAAAATTCTCCTTGATGTCAAATCTATATGTGAAGTTTTTAATTTGGAGGATGAAGGCCTTGATGATGAGAATGCCTTAGGCCATGTTCTTAGTGGCTCCGTCACCGCCCTCAATGCTCACGATCGGATCCTCCATTTGATGGTGTCTTGGTGGTTTAGGCCTTCCGGAGGAAAATACTCTACCATCCGTCAAGTGGATGATTTTTGGATCCGTTGCTTCCGTGAGCGAAAGCGTCCAAACCTTGCTCGAATCATGTTTGCGGAGATAGTCTATCTTGTGCAACATCACCACACCTCTCTCGTCACCTCTTTTACCTATGGTACGACCTTAAGCTATTTCTTTATGAAAAAGGATATTGATTGCTCGTTTGACTATCCAACTCCCCTCACCGATCCTATCGATGAACGCTCTCTTGCACGGGGTAAGTTCCATTATTTTAATGGTAATTGGCTACGTCTTTCCGAGCTACCACCCGAGGCCGCGACACAATTTGAAGAACCTCATGGTGATCAAGCTCCTCAAGCTCCTCCACCTCCTCCTCAACCCTCCATGGATGCTCTTATGACATTCCTCAATGAGCAATTCACAGGGTTGCGCACGGATATGAGAAATCGTTTTACCGCTCTTGAAACAACCTTTGACACAAGAATGACGAACATGGAGAATCATCTAACCTCTCTTGAAGGCGGTCATCACTCCTTGAATATTTCTCTCTCCGCCTTCCATGATGAGTGGCGAAATAGCATGAGGAATGATGCTCCAATTGTCGATGAAGAGGAAGATGATGAAGAAGGCGATGATGATGCCTAGTAGCTTCTCCTTGCATCTCATGCATATCATCTAGGATATTTCTATTTATGCACTTTTGTTTTATGTTCTTAGGTCTAAGTTTGCCTTACTTTTAAACCTATGCTTTGATTTTATGTTTTTGTTGAATTTTTAAGATTGATGCTATGCTTAATAATATTTATGTTGCCTATTTATACCTTCGCCTATGTTATGCACTTTCCTATTGTCTCAATATTTTTGATCTAACAAAAAGGGGGAGAGAAGCTAGCTCACAACTCACAACACTTTAAAAATTTTGATTTCAACTTAAAAGTTACCTAGCTTAAATTAAGGGGAGTTAATTTTGCAAAGTTTTTCAAAGTGTCAAAAATTTTAAGTTTTAGTTTTGTTATATCAAAAGGGGGAGATTGTGAAACCGATGTTTGATTTTGATATAATTAAATCTTTAAGGATCAAATTTGAAAAACTTAAAATTGTATTATAAGTCCCTTAATAAGTTTTAAATCACCAACACTTTAAAACTGATTTGAAAAACTCAAACTCAAAATATTTTCTAAGTGTTCCAAGGCCAAACTATTGAAAATCGTCCAGGTGTATCGATACGCTTCCAGCCGTATCGATACCTTTTTTACAAAGTTGGTCACTGCCGGAACTCGTTTCGATACGCACTTAACCGTATCGAAACATCGTATCGAAACAGATTCAATCTATATCGATACGCTCCTTCGTAAAAGTCTAAAAGAGTTTGAATGGCGTACCAATACGACTTCACCCGTATCGATACGGTTTTAACGAATTTTAAATTCAAGTCGTCTTAAATATTTCGATCGGTGGTATCAGTTGTTAGGTAACCATATTTTAAATTGGTAGTTGACCCGTATCGATACGGTAAACCCTCGTATAGAAACGGAAATCGATAGTGAGCTATGTCGAGAAAAAGGTATCGATACGGCCTTAGCCGTTTCGATACCACGTATCGACACGCCTACGTGCGTTTCGATACCCCATATTTATTGTGCACAACGGCTCTTTCTTTTTTGAGACAGGTATCGATACGGCTCCCCGAGTACCGATACGGGTAGCTGCAAAAGTGCATTTATGGTGGTAAGAGAGGGTTCCAACGGCTCTATTCAAGTTCCCAACCACCCAAACGGCTAGAATTAATAGAGGAAGTATAAATTGAAGTCCTTTGAAGGTCAGCAACAACTATTCAACCCACAAGCATCATCAAAGCAAAAATCCAAACCCTTGTGCTATTCAAAGTCAAATTCTTGTACCCAACTCTAGTGTTTTCAATTGTCATTTTGTATTGTTAGTTTGGGGTGATTAAAATTGTAATTGGGTAGATATTTATCCTTTGAGAGGAATCATTTGAGTTTACACAACTTGTCTTTGTAAATTGAGTGGATTAAGCTTTGGGTAGAAAGCTTAATCGAATTTGTAAGGTTACCTCCTCATCCAAGAAAAGGGGAAGAATTCAAGTAGTGAATTGGTTAAAAATCCTTAGTGGGAACTAAGGTAATGAATGTAGAGTTCATTTGGAGAACTTGAATCACTCTAACTACTTGTGTCAATTTTTATTTTTTACTCATTTTTCCCACCAAAATTTTTATTGCCAATTCACCCCCTCTTGGCCATTTGCAATTGTTTGATCAACTCAACAGGTGAATTTAATTAAATCGTAAATTATAACTTAACTCAATAATTACCTTTAAATCGTAAATTAGATATGAAATTAAATCAGTTTTAATGAGTCGGATGAATATACAACATAACTTAAAAGCATCAAGTTAAGAATATAATAGAGACATCTATGTTCACAAGCTATTCGAGTTCAAGTTTAACAATTTCAATCTGAAGTTAAGTTCAAACTGCCCAAGTTGTCAAATAAGATTCGAATATCTTAAAACCATGCTTAGTAATCCACAAGCCTAATCTTTTTTCTTCAAAAAGAAGTTTTCAATAAGTATTTGAAAATCTTAATCCAAACTCAAACTCAAAGATAAATAATGGGGTTTAAAGGACATCTAAATGAGTTCATATTTTTACCAAGTGGACAAGTCTAAGAAATCGATTTAAATCGAGCTTCTTCTTTTTGAACTCTCGAGTAAGATAAACCCAGAAATATAATGAAACCACTTCACCAAAAGAATCATGTCGTTTCCAGGCAGACAACAGATAAAAAACGGACAGTTAAAAACTTCACTTCGGCTTCATTCAGTTCGTGCTGGCGTTGAAGTCGCTACTTCCCCAAAACGGCAATCGTTGGATCTGTGAACGGACAGAGTCCAAGATACCCAGAGGAGTGCTGCTTGTAACACCATTGTTTGCATCCACCTCGATGTCAATGTCCCTCCAGAACTTTATGATATGTAAACTCTCTTCCTCCGTTGACCGCTGGACAACGATTCTCGAAGCATAACCCTTCTTCATCATCTGTTGGCATATCTGCGACGGATTATTTGTCGTAAGAGTAACCATGTACAACCAACCCCGTTCCGACAAAAGCTTATCCGCAACAGGCAAAATCTTATCAATCACACTTCGACCGTTCTCCCCTCCTGCCCATGCTGAGGCAATCCCTTCGCGACCCACCTCATCTTCAGGTGTTGGCACATAAGGTGGATTAACAACAAGAAGATCGATTGAACCAGCTAGACGACTCTCTAGTCCTGATGCGATGTCGGTATTTATCAACTCTGCATGAACTCCATGTGCTTCCATTGTTTCCCGAGTTACTGTAATAGCATGAGGATTGATATCAGTGGCAATAAACTGAGCCCTATTAGCTTCATCCCCAAGCAGAAGCATTAAAGAAGTAATAACATAACCACTTCCACAACCCACTTCCATGCACAATATCGGTTTATGTTCCAACAAGTGTTTTTGATCAGACAAAAGTGCATCGACTAATGCGAATGAATCATCGCAGGGTTCGTAAACCTCGGGATGTGAACTCACAAGACGAATCTGGGCTGTTTTATAAGACATCTCCAAGGAATTCCCTGGCATAACAATGAGCAATAATATTATATTCAAATCATCAAAATAACTAGTATCAAACTTTCGACCTTCGAAAACTCAAAAACAAATCAACAGAGACAATCTAGGGAGGCTTAATGGGAACAAACCGTGTCCGCAATCAGACTGAAAATGAATGATAAAGAGAGATCAACTGATGTACTAGATGGTTGCAAAATTTATATCAATCTCCAATAAAAATTTGATGTTTTAACGAGCACGCCGGAGGCTGCCAGGCATACTGACCGGAGGTGTTCGACAGTGGTTAACAGTTGCTCTTCTTAATCATATTATGTGAAACAGTAATCTATGAAGAACTGGGGTTATACTTATAGAACAGGCAATACTTCCCTTAACTTTTCCTGAATCAGATTCTTACTCAAAACCATTTTCCTTCTAACCAAACATAAAAGAGAATAAATTCCATGAATTTCATTTACTTTTCCCTTTAAGCTTTCATGAACAAAACATACCCTAAAAAAGATTGTCTTTGTTTGATTATTGGATTTCCCCTAACATTTCAGTTAAACTGAATCAAAAAATTACAATATGACATGCAAAACAAGCAACCCAATTCAAGAAAGACAGAAACTTGATAAGAAAAACAAGAAAATTTCTGACCAAACAGATAAGTCTAAACTAAATAACTGTTTTACAGAGTTCTAAGAAGCGAAAACGGAGGGAAGAAAGCAAACCTGGGATTCACTGTCCCAATCCGAAGAAATCAAATACCCACAAATTTGATCCGGGAAAAAAAAGAAACAGCTGAAGAAGAGAACTAAGGAGAGTTACAGAGAGAAATAGAGATAAAAGAGAAATGAGATTTAACAATGTCGGCCAAATCAAGATTGAAGAAACTCAGAACATTCTAATTGAATTCTCAAACTATCAATTAGGTTATTCCTCCAGTGTGATGAATAGGTGCTTTTGGGAAGTGTTTTTGACAAGTACTTCTAAAGATATTTTTAAATTGTTCGGTCTAAAATTTTAGCTTGTTGTTAAAAATATTTTCAAATAAATAAAATATCTATTTTATATATTATATTCTCAAATAAAATAAATTAATTTGATGATACTTGAAATATTTAATATTATAATAATTATATATATATCATTTTAAATTATAATAGTACTAATTTTCTTATAACTCATTAATAATATTTTGATATATAAAATATTAGTAAAAGTATTTTCTTAACACATGAGAACTGATCATAGTCGTATAAAATATTAATTTAAAATGTTAGTAAAAGTTAAAAGAACTATTTTCTTAGTTAACACATGAGAACTGGGTAATTCGGATCGGGCTTGGTCAAGTCATTTCGGGTCGGGTTAATTTTTAATTTAGATTGTTTTCGGTTTAAGTTTAATTTCTGTCGGATTTAGTCTTATTCGGATTTAGTTCAAGTTTATGTTATATCGGGTCAGACTAATATCGATTGAATTTTCGGTTCAGGTCAATATCAAATCGATCGTTTTTTTATTTGATCAATTTCGGATCGGTTACTTTTTTGGGTCGGTCGATATTGGATCTGTCGGTTTTTTTTAGTCAATATATGAAGATGGTCTTTTAAAGGAGAAAAGATGATATTAAATTTTTTTTGAATAAATATTAAACGATTAAACTATTATTAAAGGTAGTTGTTAATTAGTAATATAATACAAAAGAAGAATAAAACATACATATTTGAGCAAATTAAATTTAGGTTGTTTTCGGTCGAGTTGCTTTCGGTTTCCTTTGCTTCGTGTTAGGGTAAAGTTTAGACCATCATGTTTGGGTCCATATCAGGCCGTGTAAATCAGTTCAGGTCTCAGGTTCGGTTTACCAGGTCTACACATATTTACAATTTAATCAACACATTTACATATACTTAATATCAAATTCGAGTCGGTATCTAACGTTCAAACCAATTGTTAGGCCGAAAAAGACATGATTAATAGGATACAATTATTTTGATGACTCAGTTAGAATGCTTTGAATTAGGTAACTACACAGAATTTAGATTGTAATTTGAGGATGTATTGTGAAATTAACCTCAATTTTAAGTTTAAAATTTTAAAAGAATGTATATTATTATTATTATTTGAACTTTGAAGGGTTTTTTCTTAATAGTCAAATAAGTGCTTAAATTATTTTTTTAGATAGATGTTTGAACTATATTTTGGGCCAAATAGCAACTTAATGTTTCATTCTGTGACCTATTTAAGTTTTTTTTGTGATAGGCATTAACTTTTTTCTGTTATCCAATGAAAATCGAATTTTCTCATTTTTTGAAACTGGAGTTCGAAAATAAAAAATAAAAATAATAAAAATATTAATTAACCTCACAATCTTCAATTTCTCTAAAAACCTCAAACCCTAACCCTAATTTGTTGAGTGGATCAAATGAATGTGATTTGGCCAAGAGGGGTGAATTGACTTTTAAAATTTGGAGGGAGCAAATTAGAAATTGAAAAATGAAGAACAAGGCAAATTATAGTGGTTCAAGCTTCTAACAAGCTCTACATCTACTACCTTAGCTCCCACTAAGGATTTTCAACAATCTCCACTAGATGTTCTTCCCTTTTTCTAGGCTCAGGAGATAACGTTTACAATCGGTCAATTTTACTACCCAAAGATTGACCCAAAAACTCTCTTTACAAAGAAGAAATTTGACAAATAGATATATCTCTCAGAAGACTGAAAATTTTCCCAATTACAATCAAATACTCCCCCAAACTTGAATTAATGATTTACAATAAGGATTACAACAAGTTGATTACAAGATATGACTCTTATGAAGCACAAAGGTTTGGAGAATAGCTTGATGTTGCAAGTAGGTTCAAAATTGTTGTTGGTGCTTTGGAGGCTTGCTTTTATACCCTTGCATTGAATTCTAGCCGTTTGGGTGGTTGAGATCATTAATCTAGCCATTGGGCTGCATTTTTCCCGCAATAAATGCATTTTTACAACCTACCGTATCGGTACTCGAACAAGGGTATCAATACATGTCTCAAAACATAAAGAGTCGTTGTGCACATTTAAGATGAGCGTATCGATACAAGCATAGTGTAAAACAAGGGGCATATTGATACTCATATACAGTATCGATACAAAATTTGCTTACTGGAATCCTGGATTGAACTTCACCAAAAAGTGTATCGGTACGCTGAATAAGAGTATCGATACGATTAACGGTCATTTTAAAATTTGGGATTCCAATAACTGACAAGCAACATTCAAATCATTAAATGAAAAGATTTTGTAAACATCATCAAATCGTATCGATATGGGTATGACCGTATCAGTACGCTATCTCTTAAAACTTGCCCAGATGAATATCTTATCGATACGGGGTTAACTGTATCTGTACACTTTTAACGATTGATATTCTAGTGAAGTAAAACCGTATCGATACTGCTTAAGCGTATCGATACGCCTAGGCATAGAATTGAAGTTAGGCTTTTAAAATACTTAGAAAATTTTTGAACACTTTAAAAGTTTTGACTTGAAGGATCTTTTAGTTCATAAAGCTTGTAAATTGAGTGATTCTTTGAAGTACTTAAAAATTTATTGTATTTGCAAATAAGCCCTTATACAATTAGTTATATCAAAACCAATTTAAGTTTTACAATCTCTCCCTTTTTGATATAACAAAATCAAGGATAAATTTGTAAGTATTGAAAACTTTGAAAGACTTACTCCCCCTTAATTTAAGATAGGTTTTCAAAAATTTATGTTTTACACTTCTCCCCTTTTTGTTAGATTAAAATCAATGCCTGAATAGGGAATATAAACAAGATATAACAATAAAGAATAAAATATAATCAATGCATAATAAGAAACATAATATCATTAAAGAGCAAATTAAAATCCAAAGCAACAATAGTTCAACATAACTTCAAACTTAAATCCAAGCTTAATCCTAAAAATAAAATCAAAGCATAGGGTTCCTAACATAAAGGTGCATGAAAAGGAAATCCTAATATAATATGTAATGAGATGATATGCTCAAAAATTACTCATCCCCATCGTCTTCATCCCCGTCCTCTTCATCTTCATCATCAATGTTAGATTGAGATTTCCGAGTATGATTGAGCCAAGCACCATGGAAGGCGGTGAAAGAGACATCCATAGAAGTTTGTTGTTGTTCAAGGGCCTTGACTCGATCCTTCAATGATGTAAAGCGAGTATCAATGGTCGTAAATCTGGCATCCATGTTATTCCCTAAGGATGTGAATTTCTCATTGAGATACGCCATGTAACACCCGGGTTTAGGGGGTCGGGTGAAAATAATATTTAAATAATATTTTGAGTCTCGGTTTATGATTAAAATAATATTATATATTATTTGGACATTGCGATTTCAAAGCAAACAATTTATGTTGGACCAAATTGAATTGAAACTCAAATTTCATGAATTTTAAAGTAAAGGAGAATGCCATCTCATTAATGGCAATTTTGTAATAAAATGGACTTCAACTTAAAAAGCCCCTTTTCAATTAAAACACTCTTTTGTCATCTTTTCACTATTCATCTTCTCAGTTTTGAACGACAAAGAGGAGCTCCCCCTCCATTTCACTATTCCATTTCCTTGCTCCCTCATTTTAGCTCGGTTTTGAAAGATAATCACTTTCCCATCTTGCTCCCATCTTCCTAACTTTGAAAGTACAAATAGTTTTCATTTTCATCCATGTTTTAGGAATTTGTGGTTTAGGGAGTTTTGAATAAAAATGCTACCTTTATTGTTTTTAACTTAAGGTTTTGATTTAATAATGTTAGATATGTTGTCTATGAACCTTGAAGTCCAACATATATGAATTTCAAAGTGTTTTAACATGATTTTCGTATTTGGGTTTTCATGGGGTTTTTTTGAAGGGTTTTGGAATGGATTTTGGGTGTGTTTTATGTGGAAATGTGATGACTGATGGTTAGACTATATATAATGGTTATTTTGAAGGCTTTTGGGAGTAAATTAAGAGTTGGAATCATTGGATTTAGGGTGTGCTTAGGGGCTACTCGGGAATGTGGAAATTGGGTTTGGTTTTTAGTTGAAATTATGTGTTTTGTGTTTGGTTTGTGATCCGGGTTGACTACATTGAATTGTGGACTGATTTGAGATTGTTTTGATTGTGTTAGGATGTTTTGAAGCAAGAAATTTGGTTGGTGAAGCTTCAGGGACGAATCCGGAGATTTTGGAGTCTTGAGCTTGATCTTCGGTCTTCTCTTGGGAAGAAACGATGAGTAGAATTGTTAATCTTTGTTTTGTGGTCGATATGGAACCTTTGGGGGTTTGGATGGGACCTTGAGGGTTCATCTAAACCCGAGTGTAAGTTTCTACTCCTATGATTTGTTATGAGTGGATGAATGGCTATGTGTTGTGATTATCATGTGCATCTTGAGTTGTTTATACAATTGTTAATGTGTAGTCAAGTTGAAGTCGAGCCTCACGTGATGGTTGTCTTAACTACGGTGATGTGTAGTCCCACCGGTAGTGACTAGTAGGAAAGTACTTTGATGTGTAGTCCCATTGGAAAACTACTAGTCGAAACGGTGATATGTAGTCCCACCGTGTGTGTATGTTGGTTGTGCTTGTGCAAACCATGTGTAGTTGTTGAGAAAGTCATTCGTGCATCCATTGTTTTATTTCCATTTATGAAAAGTGTTTTGAAAACTGCATGTTTGTTGAATTGTAGAGCTTCTCTCACTAAGCTAGTTAGCTTACGCTCTCTTTGTTTCCAACATGCAGATCGTTATAGTTCGAGAGGCAAGTGGGCAAGGGAGGAGCTTTTGGAGTTCTCAAGCTAGCACAAGTATGATTTGCGTTTTGTAATAATGCCTAAACGATGGGGTATAGACTTGTAGGAGTTGGTGTCAAACTCCCTAGGTGAATTGTGTTAGTTGAGCATGTTAAATTATGGATGTGTTATGTTTTAGTCTCATGATTTGAGGACCATGCCTATTTTGCTGTTTAAATTGTATGTGCCTAAGAGTGCATGAACTTGGCCTATGGAATGCTCTATGTATGGTTGTCATATGCATGATTCCTTATGAATGCTATGTATGCCTCCTTTGATGTATGGTTCTCATTAGTTGCGAATGCCTCGTATGCTGAGCTTTGGTTGGTAAATGTCGTATGCATGTTTGATTGTGCTTAGGTGAGTTCTAAGTTTCATCTATAGTGGAAGTTAAGGGTCCTTAACAGCTTTCTAGAGTGTTGTAGTGCTGGGCGTATCGATACGGCCTTAGAGAGTCAGTTTAGCTTAGGGTATCGATATGCGGGGGTGTATCGATACGCCAATTCCTCACTGGATTTTCGAGATTTTCACGAGTCTTTGGCGTATCGGTACAGGCTATAGGTGTATCGGTACGGTTTTGTCTCGTTGACCGCGAGATGTTGACCGAGAAGGGCGTGTCGATACGCTCAAGGGCTGTATCAATACGGTCCTCCTGTGTTGACTGATGGCAGTTGACTTGGTCAAGGTGTATCGATACGGCTTGCTCTGTAAGTGTAAAATGGGCTGTTTAACATGTTGTTTTGGTTTGGATGTTCTTACCTCGTGACGTTTTCCGCTGTCGTGATCACTTAGGAAATAATATGCCTTTAGACAATATTTAATGAAAAGAAATTTTTCTAAGGTTGCTAACCGAGGTGGGACCTTAACGGGCTTCACTTCGGTTTTCCCCGTGTAGCCTACTTGGACCGGTCAGTCATCCAGACCAGGACGAGGGGGTTACATTTAGTGGTATCAGAGCCTGAGGTTTCCGAGACCTTGGGCAAGTAAGTGAGGTGAGTTAATGTGTTAGGTGTTGTTGCATCTCGATGGGTGTTTTGCCATGTATGCCTAAATTTTGTTGCTAGCACGGTGTATGATTACATGTTGTGATGAGTATGTTGTTGCTTGAGAGTAGGTCCAAGTCCCCATTGTTAGGCGTTGTTGTAAAAATAAAAAGGAAAATTGTTTTGGTTTAACGAGCTTGAGAACCAGAGACCTTGCCCTTTTGCTAACCTAACGTTTCCCTTGTTGTTGTGTGTTTGCTGTTTTAGATTATTATTTTTGCTATGGTGAGATTGAGGGGACGGCCTAGAGCGGGTGACCAGGCACCCGAGGATGTGCCTCCTACTCCTCATGCTCCCGATGGTAATGGAGAAAATGCTGGAGGCGTTGGTAATGGGCCTCAGGTTGAGGCTAATGTGGGAGGTAATGAGGCTCAAGCGGCCAGGCAGGTCCAGATGTGGCCCATTTGATTCAGACACATGCCGGATCTTTTCAAACAGCTTTGGTCGGTATGTAGGCTGCAGCACCACCTCAGGGTGCAGGGACAAGATTACCCCTAGAGAGGCTTCGTAACTTGGGGGCAGTCGAGTTTCGTGGGTTGTCTCCGGAAGGTTCAGAGGGGTGGCTTGAGAGCACTACTCGCATCTTGGGTCAGATGAAGTGTTCAGACGCCCGTAAGTTAGGATGCATCGTCTCTTTGCTTTAGGGGGACACTTATACTTGGTGGACCACTGTTACTTCCGGCATGGCCGAGGCAGAGATCACATGGGAGTTCTTCAGAAATGCCTTCAAGAGGAAGTACCTTGGAGTTCGATACTTGGATGAAAAGAAAAGAGAGTTTATGACTTTGGTTCAAGGTAATAGGACCATATCTGAATACGAGGTTCAGTTTGTGAGGTTGAGCCAGTACGTACCAGAGTTGGTCCCGGATGAGAGGGAGCGGTGTGAGCGTTTCAGATATGGGTTGACTACAGATATGAAGACCTACATGCTAGCCTCCGACTACACTGAGTTCGATGTCTTGGTCTCTAGGGCCAAGGATATAGAGCAGAACCTAAGCTCTAGAGCACGTGCTAGTGGGGCTGACTTCGGAAAGAGACATGCGAACTGGGATAGAGATCATGCCAAGAGGCATAAGGATAGGAGGTACCAGCCGGATACGAGACATAGGGGTGGTAACTATGGTCAGGGCCGTCAGGGCCAGGGAGATGTTGGGCACATTTCGAAGTGCACTAGGTGCGGGAGACGCCACCCGGGCGAGTGTATGGGTATTTATGGAGCGTGTTGGAACTGTAGCTCCCGAGACCATTTGAGGCGTAACTGTCCACACCCGGTTAGGGGCGGACCGGATCCAGCTAGGGGCTTTGAGCATCAGAGAGGCCGTGGGCGCGGTCGTGGGAACTTTCAGCCAAGGAATGAGGGTCAGGGGAACTTGGCTCATGTTGTAGCAGTCCAGCCCGAGGGAGGAGGACCGGCTAGGGTGTACGCTCAGCGAGAGGCTGGGAATGACACTGATGTCATAGCAGGTAACTTCTCATTACAGTCTTTGACTTTGCTTTCTTTGATAGATTCGGGGTCGACACATTCGTATATATTGGGTAAGCACGCAAAGTCATTAGGATTACCATGTGATTGGTTAGAGGTAGGTGTAAATGTCACTAGCTCTTTTGGTGATACAGTGGTAGTTAGGAAAGTGTATAGGAGGTGTCCTTTGATGGTTCAGGGCCACATATTTCCGGTCGATATGATGGAGTTACCCTTCTATGGTTTTGATGTGATTTTGAGCATGGATTGGCTTGTAGAGCATAGAGCTAGGGTTGACTTCAAGACCAAGAGAGCCTCCTTGAGGCTTACCGATGATTTTGAGGTTGTGGTAGTTGGGGAGAATGTCAAGTTTTTGTCTAATGTTGTTTTGGCTTTGGAAGCTCAGAGGTTGTTGAGTTCAGGGTGTCAGGCTTACTTGGCTTATGTAATGAATCCGGATATGAGTGAGGTGAGACCTCAGGACATCAGAACATTATGTGATTTTCCGAGTGTTTTTCCGAAAGAGCTACCAGGCTTGCCTCCAGATAGAGCAGTTGAGTTTGCTATTGAGACATATTCCGATTCTGCACCAGTGTCGATTTCTCCGTATAGAATGGCAACAAAAGAGTTGAAAGAGTTGAAGACACAGCTTCAGGAGTTGACTGATAGGGGTTTCATTAGGCCTAGTGTATCCCCGTGGGGTGCTCCGGTCTTGTTTGTGAAAAAGAAGGATGGTAGCATGAGGATGTGTATAGATTATAGGCAGTTGAATAAGGTAACAGTGAAGAACAAATATCCTTTGCCTAGGATAGATGACTTGCTAGACCAGTTGAGAGGTGCTTCTGTGTTTTCGAAGATTGACTTGAGGTCTGAATACTATCAGTTGAAGGTAAAGGACGTGGACATACCGAAGACAGCCTTTCGTACACGTTATGGACATTATGAGTTTTTGGTGATGCCTTTTGGGTTGACTAACGCTCCAACGGCCTTCATGGATATGATGAACCGAGTGTTTCATGAGTTCTTGGACAGGTTTGTGGTAGTGTTTATAGATGACATCCTAGTATACTCTAGGAACGAAGAGGAACACGATGAGCATTTGCAGTTAGTACTTCAGACCCTACTTGAGAATCAGTTGTATGCCAAGCTAAGCAAATGTGAGTTTTGGATTAGGGAGGTAGTCTTCCTAGGTCACGTGATTTCGGCTAGTGGGATTAGTGTGGATCCCAAGAAGATAGAAGCTATAGTGAATTGGAAACAACCGAAGTCAGTGACAGAAATCCGCAGTTTCCTAGGTTTGGCGGGATACTATAGAAGGTTTGTTGAGGGGTTCTCGAGAATAACGGCTCCATTGACTAAGTTGTTATAGAAGAATGTACCGTATGAGTGGTCAGTTGCAAGACAAGAAGCGTTTGAGAAATTGAAGAAAGCTTTGACTGAAGCTCCTATCTTGGTTCAGCCTGAACCGGGGAAAGAGTTTGTGATATACAGTGACGCGTCCTACGTAGGGCTAGGTTGTGTGCTTATGCAAAAAGGTAAGGTGGTA
Organism: Hibiscus tridactylites; assembly: GCA_958450335.1. NCBI lineage: Eukaryota > Viridiplantae > Streptophyta > Magnoliopsida > Malvales > Malvaceae > Hibiscus > Hibiscus tridactylites. The sequence continues at coordinate 20,959,127 of OY288281.1, read as the reverse complement.
GCGTATGCTTCGCGACAGTTGAAATTTCATGAGAAAAATTATCCCACACATGACATAGAGTTGGCTGCAGTGGTGTTCGCGTTGAAGATTTGGAGACACCATCTTTATGGTGAGAAGTGCACCGTGTATACCGACCACAAGAGTTTGAAATATTTGATGTCTCAGAGGGAGTTGAACCTCAGGCAACGTAGGTGGTTAGAGCTTCTTAAGGATTATGACCTCACCATAGAGTACCATCCGGGTAAGGCAAACGTAGTGGCCGATGCCTTAAGTAGAAAAGTGGCCGTTGAGTTGCGGGCAATGTTTGCAAGTTTGAGTGTGTCTAAGGATGGAGGGTTGATAGCCGAGCTTCAGGTTAAGCCTTCATTAGTTCAGTTAATTCGAGAGAAGCAGTTGCGAGATGAGTCTTTGGCACCTCACGTGCAAGACATAGCTGAAGATAGGCCTACCGAGTATTGTTTTGGAGAGAATAGGATCCTATGTTTCAAGGATAAGATAGTGGTTCCGGAGGATGCCGAGTTGAGGCGTACGATCTTGAATGAAGCTCATAATATTCCTTTTGCTATGCATCCGAGTAGCACGAAGATGTATCGAGGGTTGAAAGAAGAGTATTTTTGGGTTGGTTTGAAGAAGGACGTGGCCGAGTTTGTTAGTAGGTGTATGGTTTGTCAGAGGGTTAAGGCCGAGCACCAGTTTCCCTCAGGATTGTTACAGCTGTTGAAAATTCCAGAATAGAAGTGGGAACGTATTACCATGGACTTTGTGTCAGGACTACCGTTGACTCCTTCGAAGAAGAATTCAGTGTGGGTGATCGTGGACAGATTTACTAAGTGTGCCCACTTCATACCAGTTCATACTACCTATACTTTGGACAAGTTGGCTGATCTGTATATCTGTGAGATAGTGAGACTACATGGGGTACCGAAGTCGATTGTGTCAGACCAAGATTCGAGATTTACCGCTAGATTTTGGGAGTGTTTGCATCGAGCTTTGGGTACTTGGTTGAACTTCAGCACTTCGTATCATCCGCAGTTAGATGGGTAGTCTGAGAGAATGATTCAGGTGTTGGAAGATATGTTGAGATGTTGTATCATTGATTTTCAGGGGTCATGGGAGAAACATCTACCGTTAGTAGAGTTTGCGTATAACAACAGCTTCCAGTCGAGTATTTAGATGGCTCCTTATGAAGCCTTGTATGGTAGGAAGTGTAGAACCCCGATTTGTTGGGCCGAAGCCGGACAGAAACTTGTGCCGATGCCTGAATTGCTTAAGGGCACCACCGAGAAAGTAAAGTTGATATGTGATCGCTTGAAAACAGCTTCAGATCGACAGAAGTCCTATGCCGACTTAAAGAGGAAAGAGGTAGAGTATTCCGTGGGAGATAAGGTGTTTTTGAAGGTCTCACCTTGGAAGAAGGTGATGAGGTTTGGAAGGAAGGGCAAGTTAAGCCCAAGATTCATCGGACCGTATGAGATAGTTGAGAGAATTAGTCCCGTTGCGTATAGATTAAGGCTCTCGACTGAACTAGAGAAGATTCATGATGTCTTTCATGTGTCGATGCTTAGGAGGTATAGATCGGATCCGTCCCATGTTATGCCAGTTGAGGAAATAGAGTTGAATCCGGACTTGTCTTACAACGAGGAACCAGTTGAGATACTTGCTTCTGATAGCAAGGTGTTGCGTGGCAAGACCATAGAGTTGGTCAAGGTATTATGGAGACATAGAGGTGTGGAAGAGGCCACGTGGGAAAGGAAAGCTGATATGCTTGAGCAGTTTCCGTATTTGTTTCCGCTAGGTAATTTCGGGGACGAAATTCCTTAAGTGGGGGAGAGTTGTAACACCCGGGTTTAGAGGGTCGGGTGAAAATAATATTTAAATAATATTTTGAGTCTCGATTTATGATTAAAATAATATTATATATTATTTGGACTTTGTGATTTCAAAGCAAACAATTTATGTTGGACCAAATTGAATTGAAACTCAAATTTCATGAATTTTAAAGTAAAGGAGAATGCCATCTTATTAATGGCATTTTTGTAATAAAATGGACTTCAACTTAAAAAGCCCATTTCAATTAAAACACCCTTTTTGTCATCTTTTCACTATTCATCTTCTCCATTTTGAACGACAAAGAGGAGCTCCCCCTCCATTTCACTATTCCATTTCCGTGCTCCCTCATTTTAGCTTAGTTTTGAAAGGTAATCACTTTCCCATCTTGCTCTCATTTTCCTCTCTTTGAAAGTACAAATAGTTTTCATTTTAATCCATGTTTTAGGAATTTGTGGTTTAGGGAGTTTTGAATAAAAATGCTATCTTTATTGTTTTTAACTTAAGGTTTTGATTTAATAATGTTAGATATGTTGTCTATGAACCTTGAAGTCCAACATATATGAATTTCAAAGTGTTTTAACATGATTTTCGTATTTGGGTTTTCATGGGTTTTTTTAAGGGTTTTGGAATGGATTTTGGGTGTGTTTTATGTGGAAATGTGATGACTGATGGTTAGACTATATGTAAGGGTTGTTTTGAAGGCTTTTGGGAGTAAATTAAGAGTTGGAATCATTGGATTTAGGTTGTGCTTAGGGGCTACTCGGGAATGTGGAAATTGGGTTTGGTTTTTAGTTGAAATTATGTGTTTTGTGTTTGGTTTGTGATATGGGTTGACTACATTGAATTGTGGACTGATTTGAGATTGTTTTGATTGTGTTGGGATGTTTTGAAGTAAGAAATTTGGTTGGTGAAGCTTCGGGGATGAATCCAGAGATTTTGGAGTCTTGAGCTTGATTTTCGGTCTTCTCTTGGGAAGAAACGGTGAGTAGAATTGTTAATCTTTGTTTTGTGCTCGACATGGAACCTTTGGGGGTTTGGATAGGACCTTGAGGGTTCATCTAAACCCGAGTGTAAGTTTCTACTCCTATGCTTTGTTATGAGTGGATGAATGGTTTTGTGTTGTGATTATCATGTGCATCTTGAGTTGTTTATACAATTGTTAATGTGTAGTCGAGTTGAAGTCGAGCCTCACGTGATGGTTGTCTTAACTACGGTGATGTGTAGTCCCACCGATAGTGACTAGTAGGAAAGTACTTTGATGTGTAGTCCCATTGGAAAACTACTAGTCGAAACGGTGATGTGTAGTCCCACCGTGTGTGTATGTTGGTTGTGCTTATACAAACCATATGTAGTTGTTGAGAAAGTCATTCATGCATCCATTGTTTTATTTCCATTTATGAAAAGTGTTTTGAAAACTGCATGTTTGTTGAATTGTAGAGCTTCTCTCACTAAGCTAGTTAGCTTACGCTCTCTTTGTTTCCAAAATGCAGATCATTAGAGTTCATGAGGCAAGTGGGCAAGGGAGGAGCTTTTGGAGTTCTCAAGCTAGCACAAGTATGATTTGCATTTTGTAATAATGCCTAAACGATGGGGTATAGACTTGTAGGAGTTGGTGTCAAACTCCCTAGGTGAATTGTGTTAGTTGAGCATGTTAAATTATGGATGTGTTATGTTTTAGTCTCATGATTTGAGAACCATGCCTATTTTGCTGTTTAAATTGTATGTGCCTAAGAGTGCATGAACTTGGCCTATGGAATGCTCTATGTTTGGTTTCCATATGCATGATGCCTTATGAATGCTATGTATGCCTCCTTTGATGTATGGTTCTCATTAGTTGCGAATGCCTCGTATGCTGAGCTTTGGTTGGTAAATGTCGTATGCATGTTTGATTGTGCTTAGGTGAGTTCTAAATTTCATCTAGAGTGGAAGTTAAGGGTCCTTAGCATCTTTCTAGAGTGTTGCAGTGCAGGGCGTATCGATACGCCCAAGGGCCGTATCGATACGTCCATGCACTCAGAGGATCAGTTTAGCTTAGGGTATCGATACGCGGGGGTGTATCGATACGCCAATTCCTCACTAGATTTCCGAGATTTTCATGAGTCTTTGGCGTATCGGTACGGGCTCTAGGCGTATCGGTACGGTTTTGTCTCGTTGACCGCGAGATGTTGACCGAGAATGGCGTATCGATATGCTCAAGGGCTGTATCGATACGGTCCTCCTGTGTTGACTGATGGCTGTTGACTTGGTCAAGGTGTATCGATACCCTTGACAGGTGTATCGATACGGCCTGCTCTGTAAGTGTAAAATGGGCTGTTTAACATGTTGTTTTGGTTTGGATGTTCTTACCTCGTGACGTTTTCCGCTGTCGTGATCACTTAGGAAATAATATGCCTTTAGACAATATTTAATTAAAAGAAATTTTCTAGGGTTGCTAACTGAGGTGGGACCTTAACGGGCTTCACTTCAGTTTTCCCCGTGTAGCCTACTCGGATCGGTCAGCCATCCAGACCGGGACGAGGGGGTTACACGCCATGAGTCCATCCATGGAAGTTTGAGCTTGTTGGACTTGTGGACCTTGTAGAGCGACCTGAGGAAGTTGATCTTCTTGAGGAGGAGGGCGAGCAACACGAACCCACTCATGATTAATGTGCTCAAAGTGAGCACGAGTAAAGGAGTGTTCGTCGATTGGCTTGCCTAGAGGCTCGGCAGGATTATGGAAACAATCGATCTCCAAGGAATGGAACAAGAAGCTCAAAGTCGTGCCATAGAAAAAGGACTTGACTTGATCGGTGTGACGGTGTTGAACAAGATAAACCAAGTCGGTAAACATAATTTGGCAAAGATTTGGGCGCTTACCTCTCGGAAACAACGAAGCCAAAAAGCATCAACTTGATGAATGGTAGAGAATTTCCCACTAGAAGGACGGATCCACCAAGAGATGATGAGATGGAGGATACGGTCATGGGCATCAAGGACGATGATGGAGCCAAGTTGAGAATGCCCCAAAGAGTGTTCATCATCAATTCCCAAGCTTTTAAACCCAAAATATTGCATAAAACGATTTAATCAATTCGAAACTTTTTGCCCATAAGATAAGACTCAATAGCAATAACCCTTTCTCTAGCTTGGTCATGGATACATCGGGCATTAGCAAAGAAAATCAAAACAATATTTCGGTACACAATCGGGGGGAACACTTAGAAAAGGTATAAACTTCCATTGTTGTAACAACCCAAAATATTTGAACTTAAAACGTTCAAAGTTTAGAAAAGGGATTGAAACAACTCGTTCATCCCGGATTGGAAAAGCTTGGTATTGTTTATAATGGGCCATAGCCGAAGGGGATTGAAAACTATTTTGAAGAATAAAACCAAGGTTCGGCTTAGTAATACCCTCATTTTCCAAATTGGGATTGGATGAACTAGAAGCCAAATATTTCCTTTGTCTCTTTTTCGGTGCCATGATATCTTGAAAAGCATCAAAAACATTCGAAAACAATGTATGCAATTATCATCATATCCGATCCAGTGAACATTCCAATAATTCAAGGTATTGATAAAAATACTATATATTAAAGGTTAAAATTATATAAAAGTATAAAAGTAATTTTTGGTAAAAATATTTTTGAAAAATAGATTTGAAAAATACACGGTATATTTTTATATTCAAATAAAAAATATTTAGATTTTAAATTTTTTTTTACAAAAACTTTAAAACCCATATTAACTATATATATTTTACACAAACAAGTTAAAACTATAAAGAAATTAAAACAAAAATTAAAAAGAAAAGAAAAAAGAGTTTATACCTTGAGTTATAGAGAATGAATGAATGAAGAGATGAGAATGCACCAAATTACTAACAAAGCTTAGCTGTAATGTTTTGATGAAAAACCCTCAAAGGATTTACGGTTTTGTGTAAAAAATTAGAGAGATTAAAAGGGGTTTTATAGATAGGTTCGGCTAGGGTTTGGAGAGAAAAGTGAGATTTGATTTTTAATTAAATATGAACTATTTAATGTCCGTTTAAAGCTCCAGCGAATACCGTATCGATACGCCGACTAGGCGTATCGACCCACCGTATCAGTACAGTTTCTAAACCATATCGATATGCGTGATCGTATCGATACAGTGCTGACTGTGTCATTTCCCATTGAAGAACCCATATCGATACGCTTATAGCCGTATCGATACCCTTTTTCCAGAAAAGGCATTTTGGATAAGAACAAGTCTAAAAATCCAACTTTAAACGACCTTAAATGCATATGAATGATATATGAGCAAGATATATGGACAAGAACAAATGCAAACTCCCCCTAACAACAAGCATAGATGCATTAAGAAACAAATTAACATAGGCAAGATCATCATACAATTTCAAGCAAATTTTTGGCACATAAGGGCCCTAAAAGGTCAATATAGGCTAGATAAACCTAACTCTTTCATAAGGGTCCAAAAATGCTCTTTATCTAATGGTTTGGTAAATATATCTGCTAGTTGGTTTGATGTATCAACATACCCTAGAACTACATCATTCTTTAAGACATGATCCCTAGTGAAATGATGTCTTATTTCTATGTGCTTGGTTTTAAAATGTTGAATGGGATTCTTAGTGAGACATATGACACTTGTGTTGTCATACTTAAGTGGTATGGAACCTACATCAATTCCATAGTCTAGAAGTTGTTGCTTCATCCAAAGGACTTGAGCACAACAACTTTCGGTCGATATATATTCCGCTTCGGTGGTAGATAAGGCTACACTATTTTGTTTCTTAGAGAACCAAGATATGAGCATACTACCTAGGATTTGGCAAGTGTCGAAGGTAATTTTCCTATCTATCTTACAACCCCCTTAATCCGCATCGGAATAAGCATGTAGGCTAAAGGAAGAGTCTCTAGGATACCAAAGGCCTAAACAAAGTGTGTCTCTAAGGTATCTAAAGATTCTCTTAATAGCTACAAGGTGTGATTATCTAGGGCTAGCTTGAAACCTAGCACACAAGCAAACACTAAACATGATATCGGGTTTACTTGCGATAAGGTAAATCAAAGAGTCAATCATTGAACGATAAAGCTTAGAATCAACACACTTACCTCCTTCATCTTTGTCAAGCTTAATTGATGAGCTCATTGGAGTGGCTTGAAGCTTTACATTCTCCAAGACAAACTTCTTGAGCATATCCTTGATGTACTTAGCTTGATTGATGAAGATGTCATCCTTCATTTGCTTGATTTGGAGCCCCAAGAAAAATGATAGCTCCCCCATCATGCCCATCTCAAACTCACCTTGCCTCATCTTAGAAAATTCTTGGCAATAAAATTCATTAGTAGAACCAAATATAATATCATCAACATAAATTTGAACTACTAATATGTCATTTTCGTTTCTTTTAATGAAAATTGTAGTATCCACCTTGCCGTTTTTAGAACCTTTTTGAACCAAAAAAAAATTGAAAGCCTTTCATACCAAGCTCTAGGAGCTTGTTTCAAACCATATAAAGCTTTTGTTAGTTTGAAAACATGGTTTGGGAAACTTGGATCTTCAAAATCCAGTGGTTGTTCTACACACATTTCTTCATTAATAAAATCATTTAAAATGCACTTTTAACATCTATTTGAAAAAACTTGAAATCATGATAACATGCAAATGCAAGAAGCATATTAATTGCTTCCAATCTAGCTACGGGAGCGTATGTTTCATCAAAATCAATTCCCTCTTCTTAAGTGTAACCTTAAGTAACAAGTCTAGCCTTGTTTCTCACTATGTTACCACTCTCATCTATTTTGTTTCTAAAACCCATTTAGTTTCTATAGTAGATTTATTACTAAGCCTATCAACTAATGTCCATACTTTACTCCTCTCAAATTGATTAAGCTCTTCTTGCATGACCAGTATCCAAAAGTCATCTTTTAATGCTTCTTTGATATTTTTAGGCTTAATGCATGAAATGAATGCAACATGGTTCATTAACCTCACCACCCTTAACATAGTTGAGTTCCCTTGGGTAGCTCACTTTATTTTCCTCAATTTTCATGTCCTTTAAAGTTTCAATGGGAGGGTTTTATGTTTCTTCCTTAGTTGGAACCTCATCCACCATTGATGATTTCCCACTATCAATGGCTTAAATGATCCCTACATCATAATCATCACAAGAATCCTTCCTCGAAATGAGGTTATCATCGAAAACCACATGAATAGACTCTTCTACAACTAAGGTTCTTTTGTTAAACACTCGATAGGTTTTAGAGTTTAAAGAATATCCTAAGAAAATAGCTCCATCACTTTTTGCATCAAATTTACCTAAATGATCTTTTCCATTGTTTAAAATAAAACATTTACGTCCAAAAGGATGAAAATAACTAATGTTAGGCCCTTTTGACTTTAAAATCTCTGGAGTTTTCTTTAAAACTGGCCTAATCATTACACAATTTATGATATAACAAGTGATGTTTGTGGCTTCTGCCTAAAAATACTTAGTTAAATTATTTTCACAAATCATGTATATTATTAGAGACTACAAGTTCCTTAGGAACCCATACAATTCTAATCATTTTAGCTTTAGGATGCTTTTGAGAGCCTCTTTGTTTGCAACCATTAAAGTTCCTCTTCATATAGTTTGGTTTTGAAGAACTTCTTTTTTTTCAAAACTTGATTTCTCAACTATGATTAAAGAAGCTTTAAGCTTATTCACCACCTTGTGGTGATCATCATGAACTTTAGAGAGAAGGTTATTTAAATCAACATTTTCATCTTGAAAATTAAATTATCTTTTAAAGCCAAAATCTTCTTTTCAAGTTTCGAATTGGTTTTGGATAAAAATCGTATTGGGCTTTTAAATCGGAAATCAACTTTTTGTTTTTCAAAATTGATTCTTTATATTTTTCAACTAATTCGCCATAAACCTCTTGTACCCATCATAAGCTTCTTGATGCTCATCAAATGTAAAATCAAAGTTAGATGAGTTGAGGTTTACCTTAGGATCGTTATCAATGGCCATGAGACAAAGATTTGTTACTTCGTGCTCCTCTCCATCGGATGATGATTCCTCATCGCTCCAAGTAGCAACATGGGCCTTCTTCTTCTACTTCATATCGAACCCCTTCTTCTTGAGTTGAGGGAAATCCGATCAAATGTAGCCCGATTTCTTGTACTCATAAAAAATGAGTTGACCATTTTCTTTTTCTTTACTCTTGTTCTTGAAGTCTCTTCTTCTTTGGAACTTCCTTCCCCGATTGGACTTCATGAACCGGTAGAATCTTTTGGCTATCATAGCCAATTCTTCAAATTCATCTTCTTCACTTGAATAACTCTTCTTTTATGGTAGTGAGGCTTTGAGAGCAATCTCTTGTTTCTTCTTCTCCACCTCTTGCTTCTCTACTCTTCTTTCTTCTCTTCTCTTTTCTTCTTCCCTTCCTTGCTTCATGATCTCATGAGTAAGGAGAGATCCTACCAACTCATCGAGCTTCAAAGTCTTCAAGTTCTTCGCCTCGATTATTGCGGATCTCTTCACATCCCATGATTCGGGAAGAGAGTAAAGTAGCTTTAGAACAAGTTTATCTTCGAGAATGATCTCACTAAAGCCCTTAAGACCATTTATTATAACCGAGAACTGGTTGAACATCTTGGAGACGCTCTTATCCGGCTCTATCTTGAAGTTCTCATAACTTAAATTGAGGATCCTAATCTTGGTCTCCTTCACATGGTTGGTGCCTTCATATGTGGTCTATAACCTATCCCACACCTCATTTGCACTTGTGTATGATGACATTTTGACATACATGTCAGGTCCAAGTGCACAAAACAATATATGTAGAGCCTTGTCGTTAACTTGGAGTCTTCTCTGATCTTCATCGGTCATCTCCACCTTGGTCTTCGGAACAAGTCTCCCTTCACCATCTCTTTTCATAGGAATTGTCTGACCGTCTTCCACTACGTCCCAATGGACATTGTTGTTGAATTTGATGAAGAGCCTCATCCGGTTCTTCTAAAAGGGATAGTTATCCCCCATTGAAGAATGATGGTTTAGTGATGGATTGTGACTCGTACAAGCTAGGCCTGAAAGGTAGATGTCATGGCTTAGATTAGATGTTGATCAACACTCTCCTTGGATCTGCTCTTGTGGATGTGAAGCCTTCAAAGAGGTAGGCTTTAATACCAATTGTTGAGTGGATCAAATGAATGTGATTTGGCCAAGAGGGGTGAATTGACTTTTTAAATTTAGAGGGAGCAAACTGAAAATTAAAAATGAAGAACAAGGCAAATTATAGTGGTTCAAGCTTCTAACAAGCTCTACATCCACTACCTTAGCTCCCACTAAGGATTTTCAACAATCTCAACTAGATGTTCTTCCCCTTTTCTAGGCTAAGAAGGTAACCTTTACAAGTGGTCATTCTTACTACCCAAAGATTGACCCAAAATACTCTTTTTACAAAGAAGAAATTTGGCAAATGGAAATATCTCTCACAAGACTGAAAATTTACCCAATTACAATCAAACACTCCCCCAAACTTGAACTAATAATTTATAATAAGGATTACAACAAGTTGGGTACAAGATATGACTCTTATGAAGCACAAAGGTTTGAAGTATATCTTTGATGTTGCAAGTAGGTTCAAAATTGTTATTGATGCTTCAGAGGTTTGCTTTTATACCCTTGCATTGAATTCTAGTTGTTTGGGTGGTTGAGATCATTATTCTAGCTGTTGGGCTGCATTTTTTCCACAATAAATGCATTTATGCAATCTACCATATCGGTACTCGAACAAGGGTAGCGATACCTGTCTCAAAATAGAAAGAGCCGTTGTGCATATTTAAGAGGGGAGTATCGATACGCGTATGTGCGTATCGGTACGAGCATAGTATAAAACAAAGGGCGTATCAATGCTCATATACTATATCAATACGGTTAACGGTCATTTTAAAATTTGAGATTCTAATAAATGACAAGCAACATTTGAATCATTAAATAAAAAGATTTTGTAAACATCATTAAATCGTATTGATACGGGTATGACCGTATCTGTACGCTATCTCTTAAAAACTTTCCCATGTGAATATCGTATCGATACGAGTTAACCGTATCAATACACTTTTAACGATTGAAATTCTAGTGTAGAAAAATCGTATTGATACTGCTTAAGCGTATCGATACGCCTGGGGCGTAGAATTGAAGTTAGGCTTTTAAAATACTTAGAAACTTTTTGAACACTTTAAAAGTTTTGACTTGAAGGATCTTTTAGTTCAAAAAGCTTGTCAATTGATTTAGTCTTTGAAGTACTTAAAAATTTATTGTATTTACAGATAAGCCCTTATACAATTAGTTATATCAAAATCAATTTAAGTTTTACATAATTTCCTCAATTCCAGCCACTGATTCAACCACCACCGGCCACCCTTATCTTCACCGAATCCCTCTATCAAAAACCGCATCATCTCATTGTCAAGAACCGACGAATGAACCACCGATTGCACCTTGACAAACACCCAACAATGAATAAAAAGAGGCTGATTAAGTTCCGAGCGACGACTAGAGAGTGGGGAATATTGAACGGTGAGGTACCCAACACTTGGACGGTGAACGGTGAAACCACCGGCGTGTGAAGATGTCAGACGATGAGAGAGATGTGATTTGAGGGTTTGATTGAAAGAAATTAAAACTTTGAAAATTTTAAAGAAATTTAGAAATTAAAAATATATAAAAAAAAAACATACCACACGTCATGTTTTGACTGGATGACATAATTTTTTAACGATTGTTAACGGAAAAACTTTAAATGAGTCATAAAATAAAACATTAGTATCTTATTTAGTCCAAAATATAATTTGTGCACCTATTTAAAAAAAAATACAGTTTTAGCACTTATTTTCACTATTAATTTTTTCTTTCTTCCCGTCACTTGAAGTTTAAACTTAAAGAATGTAGATCTTAAATGAACATACAAAAAAGTAAAGGGGCATCATGTGCATGTGTTTGGAGCATCAATGTTCATAAATTGTCTGTAAGTTAAAAACAAGCTTCAAAGATCTTCAATTCGCCCGCTCAAACACTCCCCAATTCCCCAAATTCAAAATTAAGTTCATAAAATCCACTTCTTGTTTTCATTTTCTTTAGAATATCTGTCATTATCATCCTTGTGTTTTCTTCCAATTCCCAGATCTACTTGAAAAACAAGTTACTGTTGAAAACTGGAAATACCTTTTCTCTTGTTCTTACAACCAAAGAGGAAAATAAGAAAAACCCAAAGTTTTAAACTCTCTGTTTCTAATTGATACGAATGGCATCCTCTGATTCTGCTTCTCCTCTTCCTGTCGCCTTAGCTCCCTCACCTCCTGTACTTCCTTTTTCCAGTTCTATTTTCTTTTCTTGTTATTGTTTTTTCGAGTTTGATGGGTTTTTTTACAAGTTTGGATTTGATTAGAAATATTAATGGAATTTCGTATACCCATTTTACAGAAAAAGGAGAATATCACTCCAGTAGGTTCAAAAATTGCAGTAAGTTTTGGGTTTTTTTATTTAATTTACTGTATACTTCATATTCTTTGTTGGGGGGGGGGGGGGGGACTTACTTGATTTGATTCATTTATAATTTTAGGAATTGAATGAATCAAGGACTGAGCTGCTCAATAGAATTCAAGGATTGAAACAGGTAATTCTGGAAAATATATCATTTTTTTTCTTTTACAATATATGTATATATATTTCAATTTTGAGTTTAATGTTTTTACCCATCAGGATCTGAAAAATTGGAGGTCAAAACTGGACACCCAAGTTAAAATTTACCGAGATGTAAGTTCTCTATGTTTGCTTTTTATCTCATGAATCCTTTTCATTGTTCTTTGTTTATTCATGCCGAGATTGTCTGAAATCAGTGGGAAATGTTCGTTCCATGTCAAGTATTTAACAGTTGAAGTTGCTGAATCTTTTTACTATGAAATGAAAGTTCTTCCATTGTATATTATTGTACGAAACTGCAATTGAATTAAGAATTGATGTTGAGTTTACTTATATTATGTTCATTTTTGCTGCTCTTTAGAGAAATTTAGGCCATTCGGGATATAATAACAATACATAAATGTCGATTTCCAGATAAGTATTTCTGATTTGATGTTTTTCCTCTTGCTACTGAATGGTTGAGACCTATGTTGGTTGAACTCTGCATTTTCTTCATTTGCATTGGAATGCATCTCGACACATATTCGAATATAAATTTGGGGTTACAAATGTGTGATCCTCTGATTATATGAAAACACTTTTTAAAGGATGAGCACACCTATGTTGAGCTCATATCCGGTGTCCGGCTCTTGTTCTCTTGTCTGAGTAGCATTGAGACCAAGGATCTAAAGATTGTTTCATTGTTTGAAAACATTAGTAGAAAAACTGATTCTTGACTAAGAAAACTTATAATCAAGCAATAAATTGTCTTATTGCAGTTTTAGTTAGGTATCTCAAATAGTAATACCTTTTGTAATAGCATCATTTCTTAGGCTAATTTGCATGTATTCTTTGCAGGAGCTCAGTGAACTGAAGAAAACACTCAACGTTGAAGTCGAGCAACTCCGTACGGTATGTTCTTCCCTTAAAAAAGAAGATTTTTCTTTCTGAAATGAGGGGACTTTTAAGTTATCTAAAATGTTTCATTCTGGAAACAAGGAATTTCAAGAACTGAGGAACACTCTACATCAGCAACACGAAGATGTTACCGATAGCTTAAGAAATCTGGGGGTAAGTTTAACTTTGAATTTCTGTTTACATTCCTTACACCTATGTCAGCTTCAGACTTTTCATTTTCCTTGAAGTACTCAAATCCAACACTTGTATTCAGCACTTATTCGGACATGTGGTATAAGGATATCACCCTCCGACTCGAGTCCGAGTAACATAGTCTTATACCACTTATTTTTCACCATCGTCTATACTTTTAGAAACTAGAATCTGCTCCTAGGTTGAACCATTTGGAACTGCTGCAGTTGCAGGATGTGTCAGAGGGTGTAAAAGAGGCTGAAGATCCTAAAGTTGAAGGGAAGGATGAGGAAATGCATACTTCATCCATAAAGGAAAATGGCAATGAAGTGAACAAATAGATGGGTTTTTATCATGGAATGTGCATTATTGTACTTTTACTGTTCATTGTGTTGTTGTGAACTACTATCATGCTTCTTAGGTTAAAATTCTAAGTATATCTTGTTTTCTAGCTGATGAAACAACTTTTATATGAAACCAAAACCATCTTAATCTTGTCTTCCAGTTTTAGCATGGTATTATTGCATTTTGGTTAAATTACGAAAATTATAATTGAAGTTTTAAAATGTTCAATTTATTCACCGAAGTTTAGACATTGAACGTTTTTTTGTTACTCATCTGTTAACTTTTTGACGACGTCCAATTATCGGCGAACGAAGAAACTTCTTCAAGATTAGATCAGTGGAAAATTTTATCGATGCGAGAGAAATGACATACTGAAAAACAGGCTTTATCCAACGACAAAACATTCGATAATCTTCTATCGTATTTTAGGACCTTCTAAAATGTTCCAGAGCCTTCCTCAACATCCTAGAACCTTTCAGCATGTTTTGGAACCTTCTCGAATCTTCTAGAGACTTCTAGAATCTTCTAGTGACTTCCATAGTTTTCTAGAACATTATAAAGTATTCTAAATTATTCTATAGAGTTTCAGAACTTCCTTTAATGCCCTAGTATTTTTCACCAATATCTTTACTCTTCTAAAACAAAACTAAAATTTAGTTGATTTAATTTTTTATTAGTATCACTAAACTTCAAGGTAGTAAATTAAATATTTTAAAACTTCAATGACCAAAATAAGTTTAAGAAAAAAATTTAGTGATGATTTGTGTAATTTACCCTTGCATTTTATTGCTCATAGAGGTCAAAATGTCGTTCAAAGAATACTGTAATTATTGAGTTATTCAGATAGAGAAGATGATAGGAACATGAACAAGCAACTTACAAAAGAACAAAGGCAATTTTGGTAACAAATCTTCTGATTATTCATATGCAAGTACTTGAAGAGGATAATAGTTTGTGGTGAAATGTTAAAAGAAAAGACTCAACTACATATTTACATCAAAGACTCTAATGCACGGTTTTAAGTAAAACAAAATTGTCTGCAACAAATCAAGAGAAAAATTTTCTGAATTTAAGCTATATACAATTTAAAAAATGTGCAAATCTGCAAAGGTTTGACATAAAATTCACACACAGGTTGATGCCTTAGAAGTGCGATGATTCGTCCCGAGAATAATCACGATCACGGTAACATCATCATGGTATTTCCTCCTCCTACCAGCTGGAATATTCATCAATTCTTCCTTACTGAAACCTGTGATTGTAAAATTCATGTCTTAGCGATTCTGATCTAAAGTTAAGAAACTTTAGTTCCTGGTTCAAATGAAATTAGGACAAAGGCTTAAATTGGTTATTCGAAACGGATATAGTAATTATTATAAAATTTACCTGCAGATTGAGCTGCTTTTATTAGAAGCTGCTCCACGAGAAATTTGGCAGGATCACCGTAAGGGTTGCTTGAGATGTAAGAATGGACAAGCTTTACAGCTTCTTCATTGCTGAAGAAGTCGAATAAACCGTCACTGCCAACTATAACAAAGTGATCAGATCTTGATACTTTGTGCACGTTCAGTGACGGTTCAGTGGAGATATATGGGGGGCTAATGAGGTTACGAACTCGAAGAATTCCCATCAGTGCATCATTCAGTTTTTCCTACAAGGATTAACAACAATGATACGCTAATTGCAGAAATACTAGCAACCACAATGTAAACAAGGCAGGTTAGATATCTTTTGTTGATAAATTAGCTGTTATTTCCAGGTCTTGAATATTATTTTCCGGGCTAGGATGAAGTAATAGTAGTATAAAGATTAGGAATACAAAGTACTATAATAGTAGTATAAAGATTAGGAATACAAAGTACTATAATAGTAGTATAAAGATTAGGAATTCGGGTCAGAGCAATACTACCTGACTGGTATGCAGTGAGCCTTCTTGAGAGGGCAAAAGTAAATGACAAAAATACGAGGAAATTGTAACGAGAAATATGAGAGCTTACCTTTTTCAAGTAACCTACTCCAAATGCGCGAGTGACCTTCAATTTTCCTTTCACTTTTCCAGCTACTACGGGCATAGAGTCGTCAGGATGCTCCTGCAAAAGTCTATTTCTTTCGACTTCATTATCAACAGTGTGACTATCAGTCAGCTGAATAGCTTTCAACGTTTCACTCTGATCCATGTGATTGGCACCATCATATGTTGCCAATACAGCTCGGCTGTCACCTAAATTGAGTGTATACAGATCGTCTCCATGAAGAAAAACAACCAAAACACAAGATCCTATTGAAACTAAATCAGGACGGTCCTCCATTTCCTGCTCTACCATGTACAAGAAATCACTCTCGGCTTGACTTAGAGCACGTCGGAGGCTATCAAGCACCCCATGCCTAAATGAATCAGACGATACTTCCATTTTACGGTCTGCAGTTTTCTTCATCAAGCTTTCAGCACTCGTATACTTGATGCTGTCAATCCTAGAAGGGGTTTTTGCCTTATTACCAACCGTAATATCATCATGAAAATATTCAAAATATTCATTTGTAGTCAAACCATTGGTTGCTCTGGCGATATCTTGCTTTGATTCCCGGTCTTGTAAACTAAAGTAAAATATTATAGTTTCGTATAATGTCCCAGCTAGAAAATCAGCTGCATCTCTACCATTAAAACCATCATAGATTGCACAAAAGAGCCACCCGTTCTCTTCAGAGCAGACTGCTTGAACCCTGTCTTCACCAGCGGCTCCACCTGCAACTTGTACCTCCATACCATTAAATAAACCATCGGTTACAGAAGGTGAACTCAATGGTCTTAGGAAAAATGAATCAGTATCAGGTGAATAAACTGGACTTGGTGGACTGCAACTTAAGTTTGAGATACTGCTTTGAAGCGAAGATGATAATATATCCAACCTTGCAAGAGATGGCGAAGAGGGCACCCTACGAAATGAGTTAGGGGAATCCAAACTAGGAAGAATCTCAGCTCCAATCACACCATTACAGATATTTGTGTTGGCCAATGTAGCATTGGCACTTAAGGCAGCACCTGACAAGCAAGAGAAACTGCCGTTCCTCGGCATTTCACTTCTAGACCGGATGTCACGCACATTAGGAGTGCTGAAAGGAATACCTTTGGGGCTGTTGCACTGATAGCCGAAACTAACCTTAATTTCCCCTTCGGAATTAATGAAATTTTCTCCTTGCATTATAGGCTGAAAGAGATCAAACATCTCCATTATGTAAATTTTACATAGAAAGGGAGCATAACATTGCATTAACACGATAAAGTCCGAAAATCAAATTTCATCTCGATCCAACATTTTACCTAAAGAAATCCAATGAACATCTCAAAAGGTAGCAATCAGAACCTGAAGTCACTAAACACAAAACCTCCATTACAAGAATCAATCATTCCTTTTGTTGCCTAAAACCAAACTATTATAAACTCATCTCATGATCAACAGGACATTATCATGAATCTTAAACTAGAATACAGCAAACTGGATCTGAGTCACGACCATATCATTAAAACCCAATTTTGATATAAAAAAAGTAATGATTCTCAATTACTAACATAAGCTGATAAACATATAAAAATGGCCTACCTTTTGTACAATTCAACAACAAAGCAACAAAAACAGTGACAAGGCTAATAAAAAAGACTACTTTAATCGAAACATCACAATGAACTTCAACAAGAAGTAACTGGTTCAACTAACAAAACAAAACATTAAAATATTGAATTAAACAAAAAGGGTAAAAGGAAAAGGCAAAAAAGAGAGAAACTTGGTATTGAAATGATAATAAAAACCAAGACTTGGGAACAAACACAGAGTAAAGAGAGGAAAAAAGAAGAAAAACCCACCAGTGTATTGGGATCAACAAGGTCAAGAAAGGCAGAAAAGAACCATAAGTGTGGAGTTGGAAGGGTGATACAGAGGGGGGAGAAAGTAAGTGAAAGGTGTGAAGTTTGGAGAAAAAAGCAAAGGGCCAAAGGAAAAGGGGAGATTTGGGATTGAGTGGAGAATCTGGAAGAAGGAAGGAAAGAGCGCGCTGTGCGTTGGTTCAATGGAGAAATGGATGGCAGGGAAAGAAAGGATCTTTTTCTCTTTCTTTCTCTGCTAAATTTGGAGGAATTTTCTTGAAGATATCCTCAATTTCCCCTTCTTTTCTATATTTGTTTGGCTGTGGTTTTTTAGCTTTCCCTTCATTTCCTGTCAGATTCACTATTACCGGTTGTGCCGTTTTTCAGACTCCAAATTTCAACTCTATCTTCTTCAAAATCGTAAATTTACCACTTGTCTACGACTTTTCAAACATCTTAAACTTTGCTTAAATCATAAATTATCCCCTAAACTATTATCTTTTTCTCTCTATATTAGTACGTTGATTTAAAGTAATGCTTATACCGCCAACGAGTTGCTCAAGCAATAAGTATCTTTGTATCGCTTAAATAAATCTCGAATTTGAAGTTTTATGTATGCAAAATAATTATGTAAAAGACCGTTCACTAAAATTAGGTGTACAACATAAATATATCTAGATTAGTTAGCACAAAACTCTAAAATATCGAGAGAGCAAGTAATGCCTAAACTATGTTTTCTTTCTCAATTTGTCCAAAATGTTTCTACCATTTTTTTTTAAAATCGACCAGTTAAGACCCATCACATTGTACAAAGTCAAGTCACAACTTCTACATAAGGATGACAGACGAGTATAGTTTCGTAGATTTTGTATCGTGTCCGTCCTAGTTGGGGTGGGGGTGGGTATAAGTTTGGTGGGTAGTAGGCGGGCGTGGATGTAAAAAGTCTTACCCGTCGTGGGTAATGGGTAGGTGATGTGTTTTAGACCTTACCCGCACTGCATCCGCCCGCCCCACATCCACCCGCCTCGCATCCGCCCGCTCATTAACTACCCACCATATGAATTTTGGACCATTTATGTTTGTAGACTTTAATTATACCTTTTTGTTGAGTTGCGAGGAGCTCGATTCGTTCAACCGATATGGCTCACCAAGTGGTGGAGAGGTGGACTTTTGGGTGGAAGGGTTGTGGAAGCTAGAATGAAAAAGACACAATGATTTTAGAGTGGTTCAACCTTCTAACCAAGGTCTACATCCACTACCTTAGCTCCCCACTAAGGATTTCCAAACAATTCCACTAATTGCTCTTCCCCTTTTCTAGGCTTAGGAGGAAACTCTTACAACCGATCAAGCTTTCTACCTAAAGCCTTGATCGAAACCCTCTTTACAAAGAGACACAATAAGCAAACTTAAATCCCTCTAATAGGTATTTGTTTGCACAATTTAGCACTCACCCAAAACCTAAAACACTTGAGCAAATTTGACAATTTTGGCTCACTAGTGTTTGTCTATACAATAAATGACAATTTAAGCTCTAAGACAATTCTTGATCATTTGTTGATTGACAATATGAGCATTAGCCTTTATTTGATGCTTGGAGGTCCCTTTTATACTCCTTGATGAGTTTGTAGTCATTACTAGCCGTTAGGATTGAATTGGAGCCGTTGAGGACTTTAATTCCCACCATAAATGCAGTTCTGCAGCTCACCGTTTCGAAACGCTCGAACCCGTTTCGAAACACCCTTTAAGTAGAAAGAGTCGTTGCAGTCTGGCAAGGCACCCGTTCCGGAACGCCCCTGGCCTTTTTGGAACTTGTATCGAAACGCCCTAGACCCGTATCGAAACGCCCTGCATTTAAATGTTAGTTGGGAAATAGCCATTGGGGTTTATGACCGTTGTGGTCGAAGCCATGTAGGCGTATCGAAACGTCATAGCCCGTTTCGAAACGCTGGGCAAAAATCTCATCCAGGGAAAGCCAGTTTCGATACTAGTATCGAAACGTTTTTGCTACTGGAATCCCCCGTATCGAAACACCTTAGGGTGTTTCGAAACACCTGGACGGTTTTGTGTACTTTGGCTTATGAAAACATGTAAAACTCTTTTGAAAACATCCCTAAACATAATTTCAAGTTATTTGGACTTTGGAAATTATTTTAAATACTTTTTAAATCAGCCCAAAACATTTTTCAATTATTATATCAAAACATTAGTTCAGTCCAAAACATTTTTCAATTATTATATCAAAACATTAGTTTTACAATCTCCCCTTTTTGATATAATAAAACTATCTTGAAAAATTATTTGGGATTCTCCCCCTTTAACTTTAAAAATGTGAATAAGAGAATTAAAGATATAAATCAAATAAAGCTCCCCCTTATTCATTTGAAAATTCAAATTTTCAAACCATTTCTTCCCCTTTTTTATATCAAAAAGAATTTAAAACATTAAGTTCAAAATAACAATAGAGGTAAAATTTGACAAAAAAATATGAATTTGGTTTTAAAATGACCCCCTTACTCAAAGCATCATAAAAAATGTTAGTCCAGCATATATGATCATCTAGTTGAATTTAAACTAAAATAAACTAATGAAATAAAAAACAACTAGAATTTTTACCAACACTTGAACCCAAGGGAGGATGTGAAGCCTTCCTTCTTCAAGTGTTCTTCCTTGTGTGCATGGAGCTCCCCCTCAATGTTTGACTTGTTGAACATCTCCATCACACCTAGCAAAAGACAATCAAGTAATTTTTGGTATCCAAATTGCTTTGGATCCATGAACATTAGTAGCACAAATTTTAGTCCCCTTTGGAATCCATTTTTCAATGTCATTCTTTTTTGTTGAAGTGGTTAGTCCTTTTGGGACCCAAACACTTCTAAAACATTTACCTTTTACAAATCTAGGGGCATTAGATTGTCTAACATAAAAATTTGATTTTCCAAAATTATTTTTCTTTTCAAGCTCTTTGGAAATCAAATCATTTTCTTCTTGAACTTTTTGAAGCAAATTTTGTAAATCAAAACATTTTAATTCAAACTCTTCAAGTTTTGCTTGAAGTTCAAGTTTGGTTTTAGAAAGCAAATCATTTTGAATTTTTAACTTTGAGATCACTTTATTGTTTTTCAAAATGTGATTTTTAAAGTCTAAAACCAAATCATCATAGGCATCTTGTAATTCATCAAAAGGGTAAGAACATGAAGTAGATGAATTAGAAGTTACCCTTGAATCTTCTTCGATGGCCATAAGGCAAAGGTTGGCTTGTTCATCGTCGGTGGAGTCCTCATTACTCCAAGTAGCCACATGTGCCTTCTTCTTATGGCTTGAAGTGATTGCCCTATCCTTTTTCTTGGATTCTCGTTCAAGCTCTCTCGAAGCTTTCTTCATGAACGGGGCACACTTCTTGAAGAGATAGACTATCTCTTCTTCTTCATCCTCCTCTTCACTTGAATCAACGTGATAGCAAATGGAGGATTTGAGAGCCATGGCACTTGCATTGATGCCTAGCCTTTTGATTTTCTTCTCTCCCATAGCTCTAATTTCTTCCCACTTCTTCTCATCCTCTTTGTTCTTCTTCATGATTTGATGAGTAAGGAGTGACCCCATAAGTTCATCAAGCTTCAAAGTCTTCAAATTTTTTGCTTCGAAGATGGCGGTCCTCTTAGAGTCCCAAGACTCTGGAAGTGAGTAGATGAGCTTTCAAACAAGCTTTTCCTCCGGGATGGCTTCTCCATAGCCTTTGAGACCATTGGTGATAGTGGAGAACCTATCAAACATCTTCTCGATGTTCTCTTCCGGATCCATTTTGAAGTTCTCATACTCTAAGGTTAGGAGCCCAATCTTGGTCTCCTTGACTTCATCGATTCCCTCGTATGTGACTTCAAGCTTGTCTCATACCTCCTTGGCACTCTCACAAGAAGACATCTTCTCATAGATGGTTGGGCCAAATGCACAAAACAAGATGGGCAAGGCTTTGCAATTAAGCTCCATCTTCTTACGATCGTCGGCACTCCACTCCGCTTTACTTCGTTGAGGCACGAACGGACCATCTTCAACTATGTCCCAAAGCTTGTAATCTCTAGATTTGATGAAGAACTTCATCTTTGTCTTCCAATAGGCATAGTGGGTTCCGTCAAAGAAAGGTGGTTTGTCGATTGATTGTGTCATTTGGGCCGGTTGATGATATAGTGATCGAGCTTGCCGGATCTTCTCAATAGGATGTGAATCCTCTTCGATTGAGCCAAGCTCTGATACTAATTGTTGAGTTGTGAGGAGCTCGATTCGTTCAACCGATATGGCTCACCAAGTTGTGGAGAGGTGGATTTTTGGGTGGAAGGGTTGTGGAAGCTAGAATGAAAAAGACACAATGATTTTAGAGTGGTTCAAACTTCTAACCAAGGTCTACATCCACTACCTTAGCTCCCCACTAAGGATTTCCAAACAATTCCACTAATTGTTCTTCCCCTTTTCTAGGCTTAGGAGGAAACCCTTACAACCGATCAAGCTTTCTACCTAAAGCCTTGATCGAAACCCTCTTTCAAAAGAGACACAATAAGAAAACTTAAATCCCTCTAATAGGTATTTGTTTGCACAATTTAGCACTCACCCAAAACCTAAAACACTTGAGCAAATTTGACAATTTCTGCTCACTAGTGTTTGTCTATACAATAAATGACAATTTAAGCTCTAAGACAATTCTTGATCATTTGTTGATTGACAATATGAGCATTAGCCTTTACTTGATGCTTGGAGGTCCCTTTTATACTCCTTGATGAGTTTGTAGCCGTTGGGATTGAATTGGAGCTGTTGAGGACTTTAATTCCCACCATAAATGCAGTTCTGCAGCTCACCGTTTTGAAACGCTCGAACCCGTTTCGAAACACCCTTTAAGTAGAAAGAGCCATTGCAGTCTGACAAGGCACCCGTTTCGGAACGCCCCTGGACGTTTCGGAACTTGTATCGAAACGCCCTAGACCCGTATCGAAACGCCCTGCATTTAAATGTTAGTTGGGAAATAGCCGTTGGGGTTTATGACCGTTGTGGTCGAAGCCACGTAGGCGTATTGAAACGTCATAGCCCGTTTCGAAACGCTGGGCAAAAATCTCATCCAGGGAAAGCCCATTTCGATACTAGTATCGAAACGTTTTTGCTACTGGAATCCCCCGTATCGAAACACCTTAGGGTGTTTCGAAACACCTGGATGGTTTTGTGTATTTTGGCTTATGAAAACATGTAAAACTCTTTTGAAAACATCCCTAAACATAATTTCAAGTTATTTGGACTTTGGAAATTATTTTAAATACTTTTTAAATCAGTCCAAAACATTTTTCAATTATTATATCAAAACATTAGTTTTACACTTTTGTTATAGTGTTTTATGTACTAAGATATTGATTTGTTTTAAAATCTACGTTAGTATTTAAATTTGAAAAAATGATGGTTTATAATCAAGCTTGAATTTATTGTTTATGATCGAGCTTGAATTAATCAGGTTTTTGTAATATGTGTGGTTAAGTAGAATTATACAATTGTAAATATGCTATAGTTAATTAGTTAGTTGTAGTTAAATTTATACCGATGCAAATGTTTTATATATACACACTTGATCAATCAATAAAGTATGCGAAGTTGTATTCTTCTTTATGAAAGTATATGGTTATTTTTATATAATTTGATGTTAGCGGTAGCTTGTAGGCGAATACAGGTTGGGTGGTGGACCGTGAATGTCCAGTTGAATAGTAGGTGTGAGGATGGATTTGAGAATGTACCCACGTGGGCGGGTGTAGATTTAAAATTTGTACCCGCCGTGAGTAGTGGGTAAGTGGTGAATATGAAAATTTCATGTGAGTATGGGATGGAGGTGGGGTATCTACACCCCACCCGTTTGTCATCCCTACTTCTACATGTCACTCAATTATTAAAACACATCTGTTATTTTTAAAAATTAAAAAATAATTTATTTTAATTTATCAGAATTTAATCGTCATACTTTAAGTTAGTCCTATTAATTACTCATCTTGAATTTTTCCATTAAACTATTGAGCTAAAAAACAATAATTTAACTATTTATATAAAAAAAATGAGCGGAAATTAGCTGTTTAATATTTTATTAACATAGGTATTTTAACCTAATAACGATAAATAATACTATTTGGCATGACAAAAGATGAAGGGCCTACTTAATATTTTATCCTAATAAAAAGTATATTTTAAAGAAGATATCATTATAAAAAAAATAGTATGGATATGGTATATTGGTATTACCATACCAATCATTCAAAGTTAGAAGCAGTGTTAGTTAGTTGACAATTAGGTTTCGTACAGTCCATTGTTTCATTATCCTGACGGCAATAATACTGTCTTATTGAAAGAGACAACAAAATAATCATTGACATACGAAAAATAATAATTAAAAGTGATGTAAATATACGTATAAGTATATAGATACATTCAGAACTGTACCTAGTCATGGGCAAAAGACATTCATCTAGCCCATTTTTTTTTTATAATTGTTGATATTATGATTTGATTTTTCTTAGTACTTGTTATCAAAACTGATGTAAATATACGTGTAAGTATATAGATTTGTGGAAAAATACAAAAAGATGTCCCCAACATTTGCATGTTTTTGTCATTTGGCTCCCTATTCTTTTTTAGTCTAAATATGCCCCCAACGTTTGCTTGTTTTGTCATTTGGCCCCTTATTCTTTCTTTTGGTCCAAATATGCCCCAAATGTTTCATTCATGGTCCAAATATGCCTATGTTGGATGTAAACTGTCAATCAACTGACGGTCAACGACTTATAAAAAAAAATTGATGTGGCATCAGCATATCTTAATATGTGGCAAGTCCAGTCAGCATCAGCTGTTGAACGTCAGCTAACTTATAGTTTCCATCTAACGGGGTCATATTTGGATCAAATTGAAACGCCGAGGGCATATTTGGACTACGAATGAAACGTTGTGGGGGCATATTTGGACCAAAAGAAAGAATAGGGGGTCAAATGACAAAACATGCAAACGTTGAGGGCATCTTTTGTCATTTTGCCTAGATTTATTTAGAGTCGTCTTGGGCATAGGGCAAAAGAGACGTTCGTCTAGGCCCAATTTTCTTTTATAATAGTTGATGTTATGGTTTTAATTTTTCAATACTTGTTATTAGAGTTATTTTTTTTATTAAATAAAGAAGTTTTATAATTTTATGTCAGGATTCGAATTCATACAAGATGAGACAATATGAGCATCCTCAGTCACTAGGCCAATTAGTGGATCTCATTAGGGTCAATTTTTTAACACTTGTTATTAGTGACTCAATTTTTTCTCCAACATTTGTTATTAAAGGCATATTCTTAAAATTTAATTTTTTTCTAATAGTTGTTATTAGGGATCTAAATTTTTTCAATACTTGTTATTAGAGCCCTAATTTTTTTAATACTTGTTATTAGAGAGTTAATTTTTTCAAATATTTGTTATTAAGTGTCTACTCTTAAAATTTTTCATTTCTTCAATATTTGTTATTAGGTGTTCAATTTTTTTTTCTCAATACTTGTTATTGGGGCCTAATTTTTTTAATGTTTGTCATTAGTGACATACTTTTAATATTTAATTTTTTTCCCAATACTTGTTATTAGAGAGCTATTTTTTCTAATACTTATTATTAGAGCCCCAATTTTTTCTCAATATTTATTATTGGGGACCTACTCTTAAAATTTATTTATTTTTTCTAATTTTTGTTACTAGTGTCCGATTTTTTTCCAATACTTGTTATTAAGAGCATAATTTTTTTTATTTGTTATTATGGACATACCCTTAAAATTTAATTTTTTTCCACTACTTGTTATTAGAGACCTAATTGTTTCGTATAAAACTTGTTATTAGGAACCTACTTTTAAATTTTAATTTTTTTTTCAATTCTTTTTATTAGAGGCCTGGTTTTTAAGATCTTCCTTAAGAGTCGGGACACTAAAATCTCATGAACGGCTCTAGATATACTAAACAATGGCAAATCGTTAAAATATGTTAAAGTTTATTAGAAGTACCTATATATACCTAAAAGTTCATTTTAATTCCTTATTATAAAACTTTTTTAATCCTTGAATTATATAATATTTCATTTTAGTCCATTTACTATAAAAAGTGATATTTTAATCTTGTATGTTTGAAAAGTTAACATTTTGTTCTAAAATGCTAAAGTTGTTGTTAGTTGACTTTAATATTTTGGTTTAAACTCTTTTGGCCCTTCTCAATTTTGAATTCAAGCAGATTAACCTCTCTCAAAACAATTTTTTGTGATTTTTTACATAATGTTTAGAAATTTAAATGTAAAATTAATTCTTATTCCAACCTATGTTATTTTCACCTAGGCTACAATAATATTATAATTACCCTTTTAAACTTAAAAAAACTAAGTGTTTGATTGAAAAAAACATGTATATTGATTTTTCTTAGAATTTTTAGATTTAGCGTGAGAGCAAGAGTTTAACCACAAAATATACAAAAATCATAAAAAAATGTTTAAATTTCAATTATGAAAAACATTAAAAATCATATATATTTTTATTTTATATAAAAATATTCATAGTTGGGCACAAGTCATGTACTGATGGAAAAATTCAACACCATCATAGATCGTTCTTATTTACTTAGCTTCACAATTCGCCCAATTTTAATATTGACAAAGACTTAAAGGGTGTCTAAACCAAACTATTTAAGTCAACTAACTATAACTTTAAAATGTGGACCAACAATATTAACTTTTCAAATGTACAAGGACTAAAATGTTATTTTTTATATTAGAGGACTAAAATGAACTTTTAGATAAAATAAGGGTGCTAAAATGTTCTTTTTTATAATAAAAGGATTAAAATGAAATTTTAAATATAGTAAAAGGACTTTAATAGAATTTAACCAAGATTAGGATGTTTTTGGAATTGAGAAAAAGCGGCCAGAATTTATTCAAAAATTCTAGTCAAAAATTCGAAGGTGGTGGTGAGCATTGATCAGATTCGGGCCTTTCCAAACCACTAGAAATGGTTGGTTTGGTTTTATTTATTTATTTATTTATTTATTTATTTTCTGTTGGATTCTGGTCCAGAATATCTCAATTACTGTGTTTCTATCATTGCTCTTTTCACTTTGATTTTTTTATTGTTTGGAGTATTTGATATTTATATTTATACATAATTTGAGATTTTTAATTCTGATTTAGTTTGACATAATTTGATCTTATTTTCATAATATTATTAGGTAATCTAATAGTTAACTATTCCGGTTAAAATTTTGATTGTGGATTTAAAAAAAAATAACCCTTCTAATATATAAAAATCCACTTCAACTGAAAGAGTTGGAGGGTATTTGAAAAAAATCTATGTCAGCATTTTAATTGGAACATTTAACAATTTTAGTTATTTCAATAACTAATGACATTGTAAAAGTAAAAGAAAATAAATAATGTCTGATTGATATAAAGACTAAATCTTAAATTTAAATATAGTAAAAGGATCAAATCATAATTTAGCGCAATTTCTACCATTTATGTAAAAAAAATTGCAGTAAATTTTTTTAGAATAATTCAAATTTTAACAGTAAAAAAAAGAGAAAGAAAACAAGGGTTAGATATGGTGGTGACGGAAATGTTACAAACTTTGGCCACACACATTTACGACTAGCGTCTTGGATGGCCAAAATCTCAGCACGATTAGAAGAAATGACAGTAATTGTTTGTTTCATTGAGCGCTAAGAAATTGCGGTACCACCGTATGTAAATACATAATCAGTCTGTGATCGAGCATTATGAGGATCAAATAAGTATCCTGCATCCGCAAAACCATCCAATTTTGTTTTGGATAGATTAGGAAAAAATAATCCTATGTCTTTCGTACCTTGAAGATAACGAAATATGTGTTTAACTCCATTCTAATATCTTCGGGTTGGACATAAGGTAAATCTTGCCAACAAATTGAAAACAAATGATATGTCAAGTCGTGTGTGATTAGAAAGATACATCAATGCACCAATAGCACTTAAGTATGGCACTTCTGGACCGATAATATCTTCATCCTTTTCTTGAGAACAAAATAAATTTTTGTTAACATCAAGTGACCTAACAACCATATGGGTAGAGATATAAAAAGCTGACCCGACCTGAAAACCCGACTGAAACCTGCTCGAGTCAGAATCTGATTTGACCTGAAAATTTAATGACCCGAACCCGATCTGTAACCGACTGTTGTTGACCCGAACCTGAATTCGACCTGTTACTGTAGTGACCGAACCCGACCTGCGTCCGACTGAAAACGACCCGAACCCGAATTAGACCTGTTACTGTGGACCTGAAACCCGACCTGCGCCCGACTGAAACGAACCCGAACCCGAACCCTACCTGGCAGATAACCGATTTTACCCGACTGAATTGACCCGAGATCCGATATTACCCGACTTGTTTTGAACCCGACCTGTTTTGGACCCGACCTGTTTTGAACCCGACCTGTTTTGAACCGACCTGTTTTGGACCCGACCTGTTTTGAACCCGACCTGTTAATTGACCCGACCTTCTTTGAACCTGACCTATTTTTAACCTGAACTGATATTGATCTGACTTGATATTTACCTGATATATAGTTGAAGAAGTCTACGATTTGATAAATTTAAAGTGTTGATAAATGTAAAGTATTAATTTATTAAATTAATTTAATACTAACTCGTTAAATATAAATTATTTGTGAAGTTTAATAAGAATTAACATACTTAAATTTATTTTATTAAAAATATTTAAAATTTAAAAGTTTTTTTAAATTAATAAATTGCGATGAATGAATTTAAAACAAATTATTTAAAATTTAAATCAATTTATTATTTGTGATCATTAAATTTAAGAAATATTTTATTAAAAAATTTAATTATAACTATTAAAATAATAATAAAATATTTTTTAGTTTAGGGGGAAGTTTTTTTGAATTAATGGGGGGAAAGTTTTTTTTTGATTGATAGGAAATTATGGGGGGGGGATTTTGACACCATATCAAACAAAATGGGGGGAGGGGTTTGGCACCATATCAAACAAAAACAAAATGGGGGGGGGGGGGAGATTTTGCCGCCACATGAAACAAATTGAGAGTGGAGGTGTGATTTTTTTTATTTAGGGGTTAATTATCCTTTAGGTCATTCCTTAATTAGATGGTTAGGGTTTAGGTTTTTTAGGTTTTAGTTTATTTTTTTTAGTCTTAACTTTTGGTTTAGTTTTTTAAAATTTTATTTAATTAGGCCATGCTTCATTAATTAATTAATTATTAAGCTTTTTGGTTTGCTTTAAATTTGATTTGGTCCTCGTATAAAGATTTGGTAAGTAATTAGGTTTAATAATTTTATTCATTTGTGATTTGGGCTCTAATTAATAATTTATTTTTAGATTTGTCCTTTTTATGTTTTCAATTTATTTTGTTTGTTAGATTTATGAGTTTGTGTTTAGGGTTTAAGGGTAAGCGTGTCAAGTTGATTGTTTGGGGATATGAGATTAGTTTAGGGATTATGTGATTAGGCTTGCACTCTAATTATTAGTGAATAGTGTTTGTAAGATTTAGATATTCATGTTTGGGGTTTAGGGGTAAATGTGTCAACTTAATTATTTGGGGTTATGATATTAGTTTAAGGATTAGGGGATTAGGCTTGTACTCTAATTATTAGTGATTATAAGATTTAAGGGTTGAAGTTTATGGATGGGTATTGTTTAGGGGTATACATATATACATACAAATATGTATGTTCTAGTATATATATATATATATGGATTAATATCCTATACACCGGCGGTGGAAAATAAAGTTTCCACAAGCGGGTTTATTTAGGGGTTTATGGGTTTAGTTTAGGGTTTAGAGGTTAGGGGTTTAGGTTGTATGATTTAGAATTTAAAAATTATGGTTAGATTTTAGGGTTTGGGGTTAGATTTTTAGGGTTTTAAGGTTAGAATTTTAGGTTTTAAATTTAAGCTTGAAAATAGGCATGCTTGTGTAAACTTTTTTTACACTGGCAGTGTATCAAATATTAATCCTATATATATATATATACACTAAAACTTACATACATACATGTATATATATACTAAAACTTAAATACATGCATATATATATGTGTTTTAGTATGTATGTATACATGTGTGTGTTAGTATGTATGTATACATGTGTGTTTTAGTATTTTCTTCATTCTAGTCCCTTAACTTTATTTTAATTTGTCCACATTTATTATGCCAAATTGACCCACATTTATTTTTTTAATTTGTCCAATGTTTTATTATTTTAATTTGATATTTTCTTCATTCTAGTCCCTTAACTTTATTTTAATTCCATATTGATCCCTATATATATATTTTAATTCATCATGTTTTATAATTTTAATTTGAAATTTTGTTCATTCTAGATCCTAAAACTTTATTTTTATTCTAAATTGACATCTACTTATTGTTTTTTAATTACTCTAATTTTTATACTTTTAATTTGATATTTTTGTTCATTACAGTCCCCAAAATTTTATTTTTATTCCAAATTAACCCATTTTCATTGTTTTTTTAAATTTGTCTAATGTTTTATAATTTTAATTTGATATTTTTGTTCATTATAATCCGTGAAACTTTATTTTTAATCCAAATTGACCCATTTTCAGTCCAAATTGACCCTTTTTCATTATTTTTTAATTACTCCAATGTTTTATAATTTTAATTTGATATGACTTTAAATAATTAACTCCAAATCAATGATGATTGACGAAGGTTAACCTAAAGTCTATCGACTACTTATACGGTTGTACCGAACTCAAACTCAATACGAATTTCAATCCTAAAAATACCCCGACCTGAAGCTACCCGACCTAAAATTACCCGACCTGAAATGCACCCGACCTGAAATGCAACCGACCTGAAATGGACCCGACCTGAAATGGACCCGACCTGAAGTGTATCCGAACCCGAATTAACCTGTCAATTATCTTCTTCGGACCCGACCCGTTTTGACCCGACCTGAAATGAACCCGACCTGAAATGGACCCGACCTGAAATGGACCCGATCTTAAATGGACCCGACCAGAAATGGACCCGCACCCGACCCGAGTCGAGTCAAAATAGAAAAATGACCTGAAATGACCTGTACCCGATTTTACCCGACCTGACAGTACCCGATTACCTGTTTTTACATCCCTACATATGGGTGCTCAACGAATGTGTGTTATGCATGTAAATTTCTTTAGCATTTTTTCTATGTATGTTGATTGATGCACAAGGATTTCATCCTTTAAGTGCTCAATATGTAATCCAAGATAAAATCTTATTTTTTCGGGATCTTTCATTTCAAATTCTTTCTTTAAATATCCTACTGTCAATGAAATCTCTTCAAGAGTCCCAATGATATTCAAATCATCAACATACACAACAATAATGACAAATTCGGAGTTAAACCTCTTAATAAAAATGCACGGAAAAATTGGATCATTTTTATAGCCTCCCGCTAATAAGTATTAACTGAGGCAATTATACCACATACGCACATGTTGTTTTAATCCATAAAGAGATCTGTTTAATTTGATTAAATAATGTTCTCGAGAACCTGAATTAACTGCTTCATGCAATTTAAATCCTTCCGAAAGTTTCATATAAATATTATTATCAAGAGACCCATACAGATAGGCTGTAACAACATCCATTAAACAGAAATTAAGTCTTTCTTTGATTTCCATACTAATCAAAATCTAAAAGTGATTGCATCCACCATCGGGGAGTATGTTTCTTCATAATCGATTCCAGGTCTTTGTGAAAATTTTTGTGCAACCAAACGAGCTTTATATCTTACAATTTTCCCGTTTTCATTTCTCTTTCTCACAAAGGCTCATTTATACATCACAGGTTTTACACCTTTCGGTGTACGAACTACAAGCCCGAATATTTCTCTTTTTGAAAGAGATTTTATTTTTGCTTCAATTGCCTCTTTCAATTTTGGCCAATCATCTCTTTGCTTATATTGTCCAATTAACAATGGTTCATCATCCACATTATCATCCAAAATCTCTAGTGCTATATTGCATGCAAAAGTATTATCGACGTCGATTTTATTTCGGTTCAACTTGTTACCAGACATAACATAGTTTATTGAGATCTCATCATTATCAAGTACTTGAGTCATGTCTAATGTCTCTTCTGGAGACCTTTTAATATCTTCTTGAGATCTTTCATAATTTGTTGATTTCTCGATCGGACCATCACAAGATATAGCTCCTTTTCCTTTTCAAGGAATTTTATCTCCAGAATCTACTGGTCTACCACGCTTTAGGCGTGCGTTTGACTCATTAGCAACTAGAGTTTGTCCTTTTGGGACATCAATTTTAATCGAAGCATTCACAGCTGGTATATGTGACTTAGTCACTCTCTTAGGGCTAACAAAAGTATCCGTCAATTGATTTACTAAGTTTTGCAAATGAATTATCCTTTAAACTTCTAGTTCACATTGTTAGTTACGTGGATCAAAATGAGATAGCGATAATTCATTCCAACTTACCTCTTTTCCCAGTTGTTTATTTTCTTCTCATAATGTTGGGAAAATGACTCATTAAAATGACAGTCAATAAATTGAACTGTAAATAAATTCTCTGTCAAAGGCTCAAGATATTTAATTATCAAGAGGGATTCAAATACGACATATATTCTCATGTTGGGAAACGTCGGTACACCCCATAGAGTATCGGAAAAATTATCCGGTGATTACCTCCAGAGATTCATGTACGAGGAGCGAATTTGGGGTGAAAAAGATGAAACGTTACCTTAATAAATCTAGAAATCCGCAGGGAGAATAAGAGAATTCAAATCGAATTTGAGTCGTCACAATTGCGTTCTGACCTCTACGCAGTCCACCCGAACGAAACAAACAATATTTTCTCTTCTCTAACTGTTAGAGAGGTTTTCCGAAAAAGCACACATTGGCTCCTAGATCTTATGCCTTTATATAGCATTTAAAAACCTAATTCTAATTAAATTCGGATTCATTAAATATACAATATATTTAACCAAATATAATTAAATATATAGAACATGATTCTACTTTAATTTAGATTCATTAAATATACAATATATTAACCGAATATAATTAAATATATAGAATCTGATTCTACTTTAATTAGGTTTCTTTAGAGATATATATTTTAGTAGTATTTGATAGTTACAATAATTATCTAGTATTAATATATATATATATATATATATATGAGATTATCTATAATTACAACAATTATAATAATTTTGTTTTAATAATTATTACGTGTACAACAAGTTTGTACACATGCTATTTAGTCGATATTTGTTCGTTTCAATCATAGGGTGTGACCCTTGTAGGTTCATGTAACGTTAGTAGTACTATCTAGAACAATTCTAATATTACAAGCAATGAGTGACATCTAGCAATACATCATTGCTACTTAAGTTACATGAAGTCGTGGTTTGACTTTACCTTTTTTCCGTGATTAACTTCTTTTACGTATTACATCCTTTTGTCTCCATATCTAGATCGGACACAAGTCATGGATTAGTCACACTTGTATAGTCCATCTAATATTTCTTGATATCTTGAGTAGACTATTATAAACGAATAACTATGATATCTCATATCAAATTATTCGAGCATGGCCATGCATTTTCTAGTCTCACTCAATCAAGTGGCCTATGATATTACTCCTATTATGTAGGAGAGACAAATCATATCTTGATCAACCATATTTCGCAATATAGATTGTGACATATCTGATGTCAGTCTTTATAGTGTAGTCAGTTACGATACACGTTGGACCGTATCAAAATATCATTATCGATGTTGAAATGATGATGATCTCAAGTCTGAGGATCATACACGTAGTTATCACCATGAGCAATGTTGTGACTGTCACATAATAATCCAAAAAACATGCTCATAGCATGTTAGTCCAGTATGTCGTTTTCTAACACATACTTATGTATTGATTTTGACATCTCCATGTTAATGGCAACGCTTTGTCATCAATCAACTACATATTAGTCTTAATATATTATTGTTGCCCATGCCTACAATAATACTCGACTAAGGACATTCAAGAATAAGTATATTATTCTAAGGACTTTATTAAAATTCAGTTTATTTATAAATGCACAAAATAAGACTATAATAATAATAATGACTTTATATTAATAAACAAGATAAAATAAGTATGTCTTTTACAACCATCTCATGATTGGTCTTTAGGCATACTCCAACAATCTCCCAGTAGCACTAGGACCAATCACTCATGTATCTAATACCAAGAGACTTAGTGTGACGTTCATGCTTCTGTTGTGTCAGAGGCTTTGTCAGTGGATTGGCGATATTGTCATCTGTTGGTACTCTGTATATTTCTACATCCCCTCGATCAATGATTTCACGAATGAGATGGTAACGCCTAAGTATGTGTTTGGATCGCTGGTGAGATCTGGGTTCTTTTGCTTGTGCAATGGCTCTGTTGTTGTCACAACATAGATCTATAACATTTGATATGCTAGGCACGACCCCTAGTTCAGATATGGACTTTTTGATCCAAACAACCTCTTTTACAACATCACTTGCTGCAATATACTCGGCTTCTATTGTAGAATCTGCTACTGTATCTTGCTTTGAACTTTTCTAGCTTACAACACCTCCATTAAGGCAAAACACAAAACCCAATTGCGACTGAGAATCATCCTTGTCAATTTGGAAGCTTGTGTCAGTATAACCTTTTATACTTAACTCTTCCTCACCTCCGTACATAAGGAATGTATCCTTAGTTCTTCTTAAGTGCTTAAGGATGTTTTTTTACTGTAACCCAATGACCTTCGTCGAGATCTACTTGGTACCTACTTGTCATACTTAGAGCATATGATACACACGGACGTGTACATAGCATGACATACATGATGGATCCAATGGCTAAAGCATACGAAATCTTACTCATGCACACACTCTCTCTTTTGAGGCGTTGAAGGATACATTTCCTTCGAGAGCGAAATACCATGTCTCATAGGTAAGAATTCTCTTTAGATTCTTCCATACTGAATCTTTTCAGTACTTTATCTATGTATATATTTTGACTTAGTCCTAGGTGTCGTCTTAATCTATCTCTATAAATCTTAACTCATAATATGTAGGTTGCTTCACGCAAGTCTTTCATAGAAAAACTGTAACACCCGGGTTCAGGGGTCAGATGAAAATAATATTTTAGTATTATTCCGGGTTCGATTTTAAAATTTAAAATGATGTTCCGGGTTTTGGTTTCGAATTAATTAATTATGCTGACCATATTTTGAAGTTAAACCCCAAATAGCCATGGATTATATGCTATTGTGAATATCTCATTTCATTAAGGGCAAGATGGTCTTTGGGCCTTTAAATTAAAACAAAACAAAACACCCAATTTTACTATTCATTGTCTTCTTCAAAATCAAACAACGGTTTGAAGAGCTCTCTCCACCCAAACACTATTCCATCTCATTTCTCCTCCGTTTCAACTCGTTTTTGAAAGGTAACACAATTTTTGACTTCTCCTCAACCTCCTCTCTTCAAAAGTACAATTAGTTTTTATTTTCGTTAAAGTTTTGGAAATGGAGATTTCAAAAGTTTTGATTAAAAATGATGCCTTTACAATGTTTAACTTAATATTTTGATTCAATGTTGTTAGTTATGAAGTCTAGGAGCTAAATGGTATCACATATATGAATTTTTCTTGGTTTTGGACAAATTCCCGAAATTGGGTTTAAATGGGGTTTTTGAAGGGTTTTGGGTGAGTTTTGGGGTTGCTTTAGGTTGGAATTGATGGGCTATTGTTAGTGCTATGGTTAGGGGTTGATTTGGGATCATTTGTGGGTATAAAAGGTGTTGGAAACATGAGTTTTAGATGAGGTTATTGGGCTGCACGAAATTGCTAAATGTGGAGTTTGTTCATGGCTTGAAATATTGTGATTTGTGTTAGAGTTGTGTTCCGGGTTAGTACTTTGATGCTTGGGCTGATTTGAAGTTGTTTGAATTGTATTGAGGTTGTTTAGAAGCGAGAACTTGTGCCGGTGAAGCATCGGGAGGAAATCCGGAAGATTGAGGGTGGTTGCTTGCTTGGTAATTGAGCTTGAAAGTTTAAGTGAGTGGTTAATGTTTTAAAGTGGTTTTAAATGTTTGGTTCGAGCATATGGACTAGGCTGGGCTTGGTAGACCCACCTAGAGTTAGGATTAGGGTGGTAGCCTAATCCTAAACTTAAACTAGAGCCATTGGTTGAACTTGTAATGGATGTTTATGCCTCGTATGATTTGTGATATGATTGTTTATGTATAAAGTGTTATACATGTGAGATGAGGCATGATTTATGATGCATTATGATATGCATGTGAATGGTTCATGATTGTGATCACGGTG
Source organism: Hibiscus tridactylites (assembly GCA_958450335.1). NCBI lineage: Eukaryota > Viridiplantae > Streptophyta > Magnoliopsida > Malvales > Malvaceae > Hibiscus > Hibiscus tridactylites. The sequence goes on along the minus strand of OY288281.1, from coordinate 20,922,940 downwards.
AGTACGTGCTAAGCACAGAATTGGTTGTATTGAATAATGTGGATTTGAGCTAAATGTTGGCACTAGTATGCTTGAGTACAAATGATCAATCATTAGGATGTTAGTGTGCACACATGAGTCAAAATTCGTGCATGACCTTGGTGGCGTTGAGTCACCAAGGAGGAGTACGGGTTCGTCCAGAAATTTGTTATATATATTAGTCGATGATGAGTGGAATCCCATCGACGGGGCGTGAGGATGAGTGGAATCCCCTCCGCGAGACCAGTGATAAGTGTAATCCCACCGTGAGGTAAAGTGGTTGTTGGATGTGAGTTCCAACGTGTTTATCCGCGTATTCGGGTCATAGCTAGGTGCCAATGTTGATTGATATGTAAATCAATGTGTTGTGGAATGTGATTTCTACTTGGGTGTTTATGTATGTTGTGAAATAGAGCTTGTTGAGTATGGAATGTAATTGAATATTGTTTGTAACGCCCCGGTTCTGGGCTCGGAAGTTTTTGGCGTTGACCGGTTCGGTCAAAGTGCTGATCGAATATATAAGAGTGAATTTAGGAAAGCCTAGTTCGGGTTGCATTAAAAATATGGAAAAATGTTCTAAAATCATTTTTTAATATATATAAGTGAACTGTGAAATCAATTTTGGAAAATGAGGTTCGGAAGGTTGACATTTTGGCTAGTGACCAAAATGTAATATTTTGAAAGTTGCGGGACAGTTTTATAAAGGATTGAAACTTTGAATCTTTAAGGAGCTATTATTCCAAAAAGGATTTCTCCAGATTTTTCTAAGATATTTTAAGGCTTTATTCTGATTTTTAAAGATTAAGAAAGGGAGGGAAATCATTTTAACCAATTTCATAACTAATTTTCCATTTTCTCTCAATTTTCCTTTTCTCTCATTTTCTCTCAACCCAAACAAAATTCTCCAGATTTCTTTCTCTGATTTTGAAATCTAAATCTCTCATTTCAACTCTCATTTGATTCCTAATCATCTCATCAACAAAACCTCTCAATTTGCAAGTTGTTTCATCAAGCTTTTTGGCTCTAAAATGGAGAAATTCAAGTTTGGAGGTAAGAACGTCCTTCTCCTCTAAACTATCAGTTCTTTACTGAAATTCCTAAGTTCTCAATCCTTGATTTATGTTTTGTTAATGGCTTTTCAATTGAGATCTTGATTTTTGGCTAAAATGCAAGATTTGGTGATTTTGGTGAAATTTTCGTGTGATCTGTTTGGGCAGTGTTTTGAAGTATCAAAATGATGTTAAATGAATGCTAAATTGATTAGAAGTTGAGGTTTAATCAATGCAATCCCGGATAGGTTGAATTTCCTAAGTTTGGCTTGAGTTTTTGGTTGTTTTTGGAGTGTTTTCGGTGATCTGTTATACCTGGAGGTATAAGGACGTGGTTGTGATCATTTTGCATGTTAATTGATGTATAAAAATGGTTAGAAGTGATGGATCTTGGCTGGGTTAAGTTTTGGAAGTGTTTGGAGGTGATTTTGGTTGTGTTTGGTAGCCAAATTGTTAGATTTGTGATGAGCAGCGAGTTGTGTTGTTGTTGCTGGTGTTTTAATGCATAAGGATGCATTAATGTTCTGTTTTTGTGTGCTTGAAACAAGGGAGTTTGATCTGTGAGCTTTGAAGGTGTTTGCGGAAGGTTTCGGAAGCTTGGAAGCTTGTTAGCTAGTCTTGTTTTGGTTATCGGTGAGTGAAGTTGGGATTTCAGCTTTTAAAACAAGGTTTGAAGGTTTTTGGGAGCTTAGTGTAAGTCTAAACAACTTGCTAAGCTCAAGAGTAAGTGAATGGATTTTTGCTCTTGAATTGTGTTGTGATTTGGTTTTAAAAGCAAATGTGGTTGATGAATGATATGCATGTGTTTTACATGGTTTGAATCTGTTTTGTAAGCATGTTTTTAGCATGGTTTAATGCTGGTTTTGAAAGCCATTTGAGAAGGATGCTCAAGGTAAGAGATCCTTGGTTTTGTATATGGTAATTGTGATTTTTGATGCATTGTGTGCATGTTGATCAATGGCTTTGTATGATTCTTTAAAACAATGAATTGATGATGGTAAATGTTACCTTTTGCATATTGGTTATGCATGTGAATCATTGGATTAATGAGGTAATGTTTTTGCATATTGGTTATGCATGTGAATCATTGGGCTAATGTTGTGATGGCTTTGCATTATGTTTATGCATGTGGAACATTGGTTAATATGGTAAGATGGTTATATTGGCAAGTGATGTAAGTGGTTCTTGGTTCGTTGATCGGATATAGTTAGCCGGCTATAGGATTGGGTGCACCGTGAATAAAGTCGCCTTGGAGGTGGAGTGGTCAAGAGTGGACCGGATAAGCTCCCTTCAAGTATCCTAACGAGATGAGGTCATAGTGGAGGTTGTTGCCCACTCGAGGACCTTGGTTATTTGAGGTCATAATGGAGGTGTTGCCCATTCGAGGACCTTGGTTGAGCAAAGGTTATATGGTGGTTAAAAGTCCATATGTGAGAACCTTGTGCTTGTTGAGATCACAATGGCAGTGTTTAAGTCCATGTGTGGATCTTGTGTGGGATGTCCCGGATCTTGTTAGTGATGTTCTACAACTACCAATCGGTTATGCAAAGGTTGTATGGTGGTTAAAAGTCCATACGGGGAAACCTTGTGCATGTTGAGGTTGTATGGTGTTTAAAAGTCCATGCATGGGAACCTCGGTAAAAGCTAAGGTTGTATGGTGTTTAAAAGTCCATACATGGGAACCTTAGGATGTTGAGGTCAAATGAAGGTTGTTGCCCATTTGGGAGACCTTGGATTGGTAGGGTGTAGGGAGCGTAGGGACAACACTCGGAATCCGCGTATCCGATCGGGTTGTTGAGTTGAAAGTAAATGTGGTTGATCACTTGGAAGCCAATGTAATGTTCTTGATCATAAGGAAGCATGAGATGCTTGAAATGATGCATGGTTGCGTGTGGAGCATGAGATGCTTGAAATGATGCATGGTTGCATGTGAAGCATGAGATGCTTGAAATGATGCATGGTTGCATGTGAAGCATGAGATGCTTGGATTGGTGCATGATTGCATGTGAAGCATGTGATGCTTGAAAAGATGCATTGTTGCATGAAAAGTGTATGATGCTAGTGAATGCATGTTTACTTGTTAAGTTGAACAAGTGTTGATAATCATTTGGTAAATGATGCATGTGAGCATGAAATATCTATATTGCATTGGAGTCTTGTAAGACTTGTTTTTAAAGGCATGTGAAGATGATGTTATGGTTTTTATATTGCCTTGGTTAAATGCATGTGATAGAATATTTGAGCTATGGTTTTAAAAGGTTTTCTTGCTTGATATGGCTTTCAAGTTTAAGAAAGGTAGATTGTGAAATGGGAGTGTTTTCCATGGTTTTGTTTAAGCTTGGCATATGATGTTTATGCATGTTTTGAGCTTGATGTTGAAAAGGGTTTTCAAACATGGCTTTGGTAATCAAATCGGGTTTGTTTTAAAAGTGTTTTAATGACCCGCTGCATTGATGGTGTTTTTGTTTTGAGCATTCCTCACTAAGCATTATGTGCTTACGCTCCTTTTTTTCCATCAATGCAGATTCTTGAAGTTTGGGCAGCAAGGAGCAAGGGATTCAAGGTGGACTCCAATGGAGATGTATGTCTCGGTGAATAGCTATAGTTAATAAGGGCAATGGGGTAGAATCTCTCGGGTTTAAGTGTATGTGATCGTTTATGTTTGATCAAGATTGTTTAAATGTTGTTGCTAATGTTGTTGGAACATGAATTGGCTTAAATGAGTTTGTTTTAGATGGTTTGTGCCTAAATGGTTGCTTGTGTAGGAAGCATGCCTATAGATTTGGGGCTTTTCATATATGTTGTGTTTCTGCTGAATTGTTGATGCAAGTATGTCTCATTTATGTTGAATTGCATGCTGGTAAAGTTTGGGGGCTTTTGAAGCACGTTTGAATGATCAATTGTGTGTTTGAGTGAGCAAAATGCAACATTCTGGGCTAGGCGTTTCGGAACAGATGACACCGTTTCGGAACGGGTGCCCTGCATGAACCCAGGCGTCCGAAACGGGTGCCACCGTTCCGAAACGGAAGGCATTCTGCCAGACCCCCGTTGCGGAACGCGTTGCGGAATGACCCCGTGTTTCGGAACGAGCTTGGCCTGTTTCGGAACGGGTGACCGTTGGGGGCTGACATGGGCGGTTAAATGTTTCAAAATGTTTGCATTTTGGTCCTGAAACTTGTTTGAGCAATTGTATGAGTTCGGGATGTCCGTTTGAGCTGAAATTTGGCAGAGAAACATGGAACATGATTAATTTTAAGTTGGTAACTTAAAATCTGGTTAAGTCCTTAAAGTTTTCAGAAATTATAATTTGGTCCCTAAAGTTGTAATTTGTTCAATTGGGTCCCTGTTTGATCTCTGATGTTTGTGATCTTTGAGCATGGTGTTTGTGTGATCACATCTAAGGTTAATGTGCATCTAGACAAGATTAAAAAGAAAAAAAAAGGGTCGTTAATCAAGGTTGACTTTCGGGTTGGCTTTGGTTTTCCCCGTGTAATCTTCGTAGTTCGGGTCAACCGTCCAGACCGGGCTACGGGGGTTACATTTGGTGGTATCAGAGCTGAGTTGCGAAGGTTGGGGAAAACGGTAAGTTGTTGTGATGTGTGTTTGATGTTTACCCTGTTGTGTGGTTGAAAGTTGGTAGAAACACATGTGTTTTTGAGTATGTTGTTGATGTTTCTGAGCATGTTGCTGATGTATGCAAGCATGTTTTGTGGTTGTGAATCTTGGTTGAGTTTATGTGGATATGTGCTGATGTTATGAGCTGATGTATGCATGGTGAATGTGTTTTGAGCATGTTATGTTGTTAATATGCTGGTGCAATTGGATGTTGTTTGGTGTAAGCATGATCAAGGTATGTTGTTGATATGCTTGATGTTGTGATATCCATGTTGTGTTGACTGATATGTCATGTAAAGGGGAGGATTCGGGATACCCATTGCCTTATTAATATAGCTATTGTGTTATTTTGGAGTTGGAGTTTGAATCCTTGCTTAGTGCTGGTCTAACTGGTTTGTTTGCTTGTTGTGATTGTATGTTGTTGTTGTTAGTGGTATGGCAAAGTCGATGAAAGAGTGGCGGTTGAGTGAGATGGTTGCTGCCTTGGGGCAGGTTGTTAAGGCAAAGAATTCACCCTTTTGTAAAGGTGTTTTGTCTCAGTCTTCTGTGCCTGGAGTTGAGATGGTAAGGCAAGGGAAAGAAGCTGGTTCTGTAATGAAAAGTTCATCATCTGTTGTTCAGGAGGTGTTGGGAACATCTCAGGCTGTGGTTGAGGTAAAGTCAGTGGATGTGCTGGCTAGATGTGAGGGTTTGCCGAAGCAGCGTTTGCTTGATTTGGGTGCTGTGGAATATCATGGTTCTACACCGGAGATGTTTGAGGCCTGGTTGGCCAGTGTGATTCTGATTTTGGATCGGGAAGGCTGTGATTATGCCTGTAAGCTGGGGAGTGTTGTTTCTCTGATGCTGGAGGATGCTTGTGCCTGATGGACATCTGTGGCGGTGGCGTCACATATTCCTGATATTGATTGGGATTTCTTTGTATCTGCCTTTTATGAAAGGTATCTTGGAGAGAAGTTTCCAAGGGTTAAGCAATGTGAAGGTAGTGCTGTTGGTGAGCAAGTGTTGCTTGAGCAAGGAGTAGAAGCTCAGCCATCTGTGTGTGACCGTTGTGAAAGGCAACATGTTGGAAGTTGCTGGGGCGCAGGTGTTTGCTAGAATTGTGGTTCTAAGTTGCATGTTAAGCGTGATTGTCCACATGGAGTGAAGTCAGCTTTGGTGTTAGCCAAAGGGTCTCAGAAAGGTCGTGGGTACGGCCGAGGCAAGGTTCAGAGGTGGCAGAAAAAGCAGAAGGTTGTGAAGAGTTTGGGAAATGAAGTTTGCTGGAAATGTGGGTCTGCTGGACACATGAGGCGTGATTGTTTGATGTTGGCCTGGAATAGCCAAGGTTCTTTACTGCAAGGAGTTGGTGGTGACCCTGGTGTGTTAGCTGGTGCTGCAATGGTGCGGCAGGAGGATGATGGTTCCGCAAGGAAGAGAGTTCGTCTGATGAAGCTTCAGGGTGGTGTTGTGCTTTCAGGTAACCTTGTTAAGTGATCTTTGCTTTAGTTACCTTGGTTTGGTTTCTGTTGGTTTCCCTTGTGTGGTAAGTCTAGTCTTGTTGCTAGTATGTTGGGGTAATGGTAGTTGTGGTTTGGTAAAATCTTGGGTGTGAAGAAGGATTGGGTGAGTATTTTGTGGTTAAGGGTTGTTGGTATGATGGAGTTAGATAAGTTAAAGGTGAGTTAGGAGGTTGTTCTTAGACATATTTTGAGGATGTTATTGGAGGGTGTGAACTGGCATTCATGCACAGTTAAAATCATTGTTGTATGCTATATTATATATGTTGGTCCATGCATACATGTGGCATGACACTAGAGGTTTTGCATACATGTACATCAGGCATTGATAGGGCATGTAGGTGATCATGCATACGATGTTCACGCTCGCTAATAGCTAATCGAATCTGTTAGTGTTGTGGTTGGATTAGGTGAGATGATGGGTTTTTAGAGGTTGTTTGGTGCTGAGTGAGAGTTAGAAGTGTTGGAGTTGGGTAAACTAGTTGCTAGTGATAGTGAGAGTGGAATAGCCTGTTGGTAGAAGGATAGTGTTTGATGTTCAGAGAGTTTAGTGGATTGGTGGTGAAGGGTATCGGTTGAGGTTAGTATCGGTTAAGTGGTTTGTTTAGCTAAAAGGAAGTGGTAGTTCCTTGGTGCTAAGTGATGTTGCAGCTTAGTGGTTAAGTTTCCAAGTGCTGAGGTAGTGTAGCTTTTAAGTTGTTGTGAAAAGGTTGTGTTGGATCTTAGCAACCTTTGAGGAGTTCAGAAGCTGTTATGTGTGTTTTGGTTAAGTAATGTTCTGGTAATGCAAGTGTTCTGGTTGAAGTTTGTAGTGAAAGGGCTGTGAAAGATCGAAGGTTTTCGTTGGTTGTTTGGGTTCTTGTGAGAAGTGGTTGGCTGGTTGTGGTTAAGAAAGTTCCGTTTGAAGTCAGTTGGTGGTGTGTGGAACGGCTGACAGTTTCAAGTTGGGGTTATGAAGTAATTTTTTTTTTGGTATTTAGGTGAGTAGTCCTGGTGAGCTGTTATGGTAAAGTTATGGCAGATATGAAGGATTGTCAGCTTCGTTGAAGAGTTTGAGTAAACAGTTGATGTTTAAGGATTTTTGCTTGTTGGGAAAATCTTTGGAAGAGGTTTGGGAGTTTGCAAGAATTTTAGAGGCTGAGCGGTTTGCATAGTGGCTGATTTGGTTTGGTGGTTGTCTTTGTGTAGACAAGTCTTGGGAGTTGTGTGTTACAGTGTTGTCTGCTGTAAGAGCTGAAGTTCTTCAGGTTGATGTTGGGATTGTGTACAGTCCGGTTGTGTGGAAGGTTAGGTCGTGGTTACCTTTGAAAGTTTGGATTTGTGAACAGTGTATGGTGGAGGTTTTGTGTGGAAAGTGATCAGTGGTGTTGGTTGAGGCATTTGTGTTGCTTTGTGTGTTGCTTTGAGGAGGTTGTGGTTCTCTTTTTGCCGGTTGAAATTTCGAGGACGAAATTTCCTAAGGGGGGAGAGTTGTAACGCCCCGGTTTTGGGCTCGGAAGTTTTTGGCGTTGACCGGTTCGGTCAAAGTGCTGATCGAATATATAAGAGTGAATTTAGGAAAGCCTAGTTCGGGTTGCATTAAAAATATGGAAAAATGTTCTAAAATCATCTTTTAATATATATAAGTGAACTGTGAAATCAATTTTGGAAAATGAGGTTCGGAAGGTTGACATTTTGGCTAGTGACCAAAATGTAATTTTTTGAAAGTTGCGGGACAGTTTTATAAAGGATTGAAACTTTGAATCTTTAAGGAGCTATTATTCCAAAAAGGATTTCTCCAGATTTTTCTAAGATATTTTAAGGCTTTATTCTGATTTTTAAAGATTAAGAAAGGGAGGGAAATCATTTTAACCAATTTCATAACTAATTTTCCATTTTCTCTCAATTTTCCTTTTCTCTCATTTTCTCTCAACCCAAACAAAATTCTCCAGATTTCTTTCTCTGATTTTGAAATCTAAATCTCTCATTTCAACTCTCATTTGATTCCTAATCATCTCATCAACAAAACCTCTCAATTTGCAAGTTGTTTCATCAAGCTTTTTGGCTCTAAAATGGAGAAATTCAAGTTTGGAGGTAAGAACGTCCTTCTCCTCTAAACTATCAGTTCTTTACTGAAATTCCTAAGTTCTCAATCCTTGATTTATGTTTTGTTAATGGCTTTTCAATTGAGATCTTGATTTTTGGCTAAAATGCAAGATTTGGTGATTTTGGTGAAATTTTCGTGTGATCTGTTTGGGCAGTGTTTTGAAGTGTCAAAATGATGTTAAATGAATGCTAAATTGATTAGAAGTTGAGGTTTAATCAATGCAATCCCGGATAGGTTGAATTTCCTAAGTTTGGCTTGAGTTTTTGGTTGTTTTTGGAGTGTTTTCGGTGATCTGTTATACCTGGAGGTATAAGGACGTGGTTGTGATCATTTTGCATGTTAATTGATGTATAAAAATGGTTAGAAGTGATGGATCTTGGCTGGGTTAAGTTTTGGAAGTGTTTGGAGGTGATTTTGGTTGTGTTTGGTAGCCAAATTGTTAGATTTGTGATGAGCAGCGAGTTGTGTTGTTGTTGCTGGTGTTTTAATGCATAAGGATGCATTAATGTTCTGTTTTTGTGTGCTTGAAACAGGGGAGTTTGATCCGTGAGCTTTGAAGGTGTTTGCGGAAGGTTTCGGAAGCTTGGAAGCTTGTTAGCTAGTCTTGTTTTGGTTATCGGTGAGTGAAGTTGGGATTTCAGCTTTTAAAACAAGGTTTGAAGGTTTTTGGGAGCTTAGTGTAAGTCTAAACAACTTGCTAAGCTCAAGAGTAAGTGAATGGATTTTTGCTCTTGAATTGTGTTGTGATTTGGTTTTAAAAGCAAATGTGGTTGATGAATGATATGCATGTGTTTTACATGGTTTGAATCTGTTTTGTAAGCATGTTTTTAGCATGGTTTAATGCTGGTTTTGAAAGCCATTTGAGAAGGATGCTCAAGGTAAGAGATCCTTGGTTTTGTATATGGTAATTGTGATTTTTGATGCATTGTGTGCATGTTGATCAATGGCTTTGTATGATGCTTTAAAACAGTGAATTGATGATGGTAAATGTTACCTTTTGCATATTGGTTATGCATGTGAATCATTGGATTAATGAGGTAATGTTTTTGCATATTGGTTATGCATGTGAATCATTGGGCTAATGTTGTGATGGCTTTGCATTATGTTTATGCATGTGGAACATTGGTTAATATGGTAAGATGGTTATATTGACAAGTGATGTAAGTGGTTCTTGGTTCGTTGATCGGATATAGTTAGCCGGCTATAGGATTGGGTGCACCGTGAATAAAGTCGCCTTGGAGGTGGAGTGGTCAAGAGTGGACCGGATAAGCTCCCTTCAAGTATCCTAACGAGATGAGGTCATAGTGGAGGTTGTTGCCCACTCGAGGACCTTGGTTATTTGAGGTCATAATGGAGGTGTTGCCCATTCGAGGACCTTGGTTGAGCAAAGGTTATATGGTGGTTAAAAGTCCATATGTGAGAACCTTGTGCTTGTTGAGATCACAATGGCAGTGTTTAAGTCCATGTGTGGATCTTGTGTGGGATGTCCCGGATCTCGTTAGTGATGTTCTACAACTACCAATCGGTTATGCAAAGGTTGTATGGTGGTTAAAAGTCCATACGGGGAAACCTTGTGCATGTTGAGGTTGTATGGTGTTTAAAAGTCCATGCATGGGAACCTCGGTAAAAGCTAAGGTTGTATGGTGTTTAAAAGTCCATACATGGGAACCTTAGGATGTTGAGGTCAAATGGAGGTTGTTGCCCATTTGGGAGACCTTGGATTGGTAGGGTGTAGGGAGCGTAGGGACAACGCTCGGAATCCGCGTATCCGATTGGGTTGTTGAGTTGAAAGTAAATGTGGTTGATCACTTGGAAGCCAATGTAATGTTCTTGATCATAAGGAAGCATGAGATGCTTGAAATGATGCATGGTTGCGTGTGGAGCATGAGATGCTTGAAATGATGCATGGTTGCATGTGAAGCATGAGATGCTTGAAATGATGCATGGTTGCATGTGAAGCATGAGATGCTTGGATTGGTGCATGATTGCATGTGAAGCATGTGATGCTTGAAAAGATGCATTGTTGCATGAAAAGTGTATGATGCTAGTGAATGCATGTTTACTTGTTAAGTTGAACAAGTGTTGATAATCATTTGGTAAATGATGCATGTGAGCATGAAATATCTATATTGCATTGGAGTCTTGTAAGACTTGTTTTTAAAGGCATGTGAAGATGATGTTATGGTTTTTATATTGCCTTGGTTAAATGCATGTGATAGAATATTTGAGCTATGGTTTTAAAAGGTTTTCTTGCTTGATATGGCTTTCAAGTTTAAGAAAGGTAGATTGTGAAATGGGAGTGTTTTCCATGGTTTTGTTTAAGCTTGGCATATGGTGTTTATGCATGTTTTGAGCTTGATGTTGAAAAGGGTTTTCAAACATGGCTTTGGTAATCAAATCGGGTTTGTTTTAAAAGTGTTTTAATGACCCGCTGCATTGATGGTGTTTTGGTTTTGAGCATTCCTCACTAAGCATTATGTGCTTACGCTCCTTTTTGTCCATCAATGCAGATTCTTGAAGTTTGGGCAGCAAGGAGCAAGGGATTCAAGGTGGACTCCAATGGAGATGTATGTCTCGGTGAATAGCTATAGTTAATAAGGGCAATGGGGTAGAATCTCTCGGGTTTAAGTGTATGTGATCGTTTATGTTTGATCAAGATTGTTTAAATGTTGTTGCTAATGTTGTTGGAACATGAATTGGCTTAAATGAGTTTGTTTTAGATGGTTTGTGCCTAAATGGTTGCTTGTGTAGGAAGCATGCCTATAGATTTGGGGCTTTTCATATATGTTGTGTTTCTGCTGAATTGTTGATGCAAGTATGTCTCATTTATGTTGAATTGCATGCTGGTAAAGTTTGGGGGCTTTTGAAGCACGTTTGAATGATCAATTGTGTGTTTGAGTGAGCAAAATGCAACATTCTGGGCTAGGCGTTTCGGAACAGATGACACCGTTTCGGAACGGGTGCCCTGCATGAACCCAGGCGTCCGAAACGGGTGCCACCGTTCCGAAACGGAAGGCATTCTGCCAGACCCCCGTTGCGGAACGCGTTACGGAACGGCCCCGTGTTTCGGAACGGGCTTGGCCTGTTTCGGAACGGGTGACCGTTGGGGGCTGACATGGGCGGTTAAATGTTTCAAAATGTTTGCATTTTGGTCCTGAAACTTGTTTGTGCAATTGTATGAGTTCGGGATGTCCGTTTGAGCTGAAATTTGGCAGAGAAGCATGGAACATGATTAATTTTAAGTTGGTAACTTAAAATCTGGTTAAGTCCTTAAAGTTTTCAGAAATTATAATTTGGTCCCTAAAGTTGTAATTTGTTCAATTGGGTCCCTGTTTGATCTCTGATGTTTGTGATCTTTGAGCATGGTGTTTGTGTGATCACATCTAAGGTTAATGTGCATCTAGACAAGATTAAAAAGAAAAAAAGGGTCGTTAATCAAGGTTGACTTTCGGGTTGACTTTGGTTTTCCCCGTGTAATCTTCGTAGTTCGGGTCAACCGTCCAGACCAGGCTACGGGGGTTACATTGTTCATGCATCTTTAACATTTGGCTCTTGAGGATCAATGGTATAATCATGCATTTACCTTGGTTGAGATCGTTCTTGGACCCTGCATTGTCGAGGTTTGTTTTTAAAGAGCTTACCCTCACTAAGCTTATTGCTTACGCTCTCTCTTTGTTCGACAATGTATATCCTTAGTTCGTGGGGTGCTAAGTGCAAGAAGGGGGCCTCCAAGTGTGCTTCGTGGTGCTTGTTTAGCTACCAAGTATGAACTTTTTAATTATGATGTAATGGTCAAGCAATGGGACATGTAATAGTGTTATGATGCTTTTGGAACATGTTATTGTTGTTGTTGTTGTTGTTTAGGAGCATGTTAGACTCCTCGCATGTATTCGTTAATTTGGCCTTTGGAGATGTATGCCTTGCTTGTGAACCTTGTTGGGAATTGCTTACCTTTAATTGCCTAAGTATTGTCTATGTTGAAGTATGCTTTTGGTAATGCCTTGATTGGATGTTTCTTTATATGTCTTGGGTGTTTGAGCATGTTTGTCTTAGGATTCATGCCTCTAGATCATGTATGTTTTTGCTGAATGTCGTTTGGGGTCATTTAGGGCCCTTAGAATTGTTGAGAGATGCCTAAGTCTGAATTTCGAAGGTTGCAGACAGCCCGCGTTTCGAAACGAGCTGGGCCATGTCGGAACGGGTAAGGCTTCAGGGACCTCATATCGGAACGCGTTTCGATACGGTTTGGCCTGTGAATCCCCTGTTCCGAAACGGGTATCGGAACGTTTTGGCTACTGGAAATTTGAGAAAATGACGAGATGAAAGCGTTTCGAAACGGGTCTAAGGGTTTCGAAACGGTCAAAATCTCGTTGACCACGAGAAGTTGACCGTTGAGGGTGTTTCGGAACTGTTGACCTCCGTTCCGATACGGCCTCCTCGTGTAGGCTTAGAACCGTTGACCAGGTTAAGGTGTTTCGATACGCCTCAAGGGTGTTTCGAAACGGCCTGCTTAATAATTTAAAAATGGAATGTTTGTATAGGTTGATCGAGTTATTGTTTTATGAGTGCTTGTCTTTCCGCTGTTATGATCACATAAGATTCGAATGAGCCTTTAGAAAAGATTAAATTAGAAAGAAATTTTCTGGGTCGTTAATCGAGGAGGGACCTTAACGAGTTTCGCTTCGGTTTTCCCCGTGTGGCCCACTCAGACCGATCGAGCGTCCGGACCAGGACGAGGGGGTTACACTTGTTGGTATCAGAGCCTAAGGTTACCGAGACCTTGGGCAGGTAAGTGAGGTAAGTTCAAGTTTTGTATTGATATGCACGGTGTTTGCTTTCCTTGTAAGCATGATTGCTTGTGTGACAAGTATGTTGATTGTTTTGTTTAAAAGCATGTTGTTTGAGAGTCCCATTGCTACTATTACATCAGAAAAGAATTTTTAAGTGAGGGAAACATACTTGAGCACTCAGAAGCCTTGCCTTGCTAACCCAATCTTGTATATTTTGTTTGTTGTGGTTGTAGTTATCGTTTGTGAGCGATGTCTAGGCCGAGGGGTAGGCCGAGGGTGGTTCGTCAGGAACCACGTGTTACGGCTCCTGTTGAGCCGGTGGTTGGAGTTGAGGCTCAAGTGTTGGAGCCTGCTGCTGGAGTTGGAGCTCCTCCACCAACTCCACCACCACCACCTCCTCCGCTTGGAGTTGGAGGCGAGGATGGAGCGGAAGGAGAGGGACCTCAAGGTGGCCAAGGTCCGGCCGTAATTGATATGACTCCGCTAGTGCAAGCTATAGCGAGAGCGTTTCAGGCCGCTGTTGCGGGAGCTCAGGCTGCAGCTCAGCCTAGGTGTGACGATGCTAGTCTACCGCTGGAGAGGCTCCGTAGCTTGGGGGCTGAGGAGTTCAGAGGATCTACTCCAAAGAGGTCTGAGTTATGGTTGGAGAAGACAATTCGTATCTTAGCTCAGATGGGTTGTGTGGGCGCACGTAGATTGGGCTGTGTGATTTCCTTGCTTTAGGGTGATGCCTACACCTGGTGGGTCACCATTACTACCGGAGTTCCAGAGGCTGAGAGAGATTGGGATTTCTTTGAGTCCGCTTTCAGGAAGAGATACTTGGGTCTGAGGTACCTTGATGAGAAGAAGCGAGAGTTTATGGCTCTTGTTCGTCTGAGTCAGTATGCTTCAGAGTTAGTGCCTACTGAGAGGGCCCGATGTGATCGTTTCAGATATGAGCTTCATGAGGAAGTTAAGAGGTACACCTTAGCTTCTGATTATTCTGACTTTGATGTCTTGGTTGCTAGAGCCAAGGACATTGAGCATAGCTTAGGGCTGACCAAGCGTTCTGGAGGATCTAGTTCTGGTAAGAGACACAACAACTTTGACAGTAGAGATGCCAAGAGGCATAGAGGTGGCAGACAGCAGTTTGACCATAGACGTGGCGGTGGCCATCATGGTAGGGGCCATCAGGGCCATAGAGGTGGAGGGTGTTTGCCCGAGTGCACACGTTGTGGGAGACAACACACTGGTGAGTGTTGGGGTAACTTTCATGCTTGTTGGAATTGTGGTTCGAAGGACCACTTTAGGAGGGATTGTCCACATCAGGCGGCACAGGCACCGAACATTGCTCAGGCTTCTGCGAGGGCGAATGATTTTCAGAGAGGCCGTGGGCGCGGTCGTGGCTACTTCCAGCCTAGGGTTGATGCACCTAGGGTAGATGCTTAGAGGAACCTTGCTCATGTGGTGGCAGTGCAGCCAGAGGCAGGAGGACCAGCGAGAGTTTATGCTTAGAGAGAGGCCGGGAACGACACTGATGTGATAGCATGTAATTTTGAGTTACAGTCTATGTCTTTGCTTTCTTTGGTTGATTCGGGTTCTACACATTCCTACATTTTGAGTGAGCATGCACGGAAGTTAGATATACCTGTTGAGATCTTAGATGTAGGTATGCATGTGACTAGTTCTTTTGGTGAGACAGTTGTGGTTAGACGTATGTATAGGAGGTGTCCACTGAAGATTCAGGGTCATGTGTTCTATGTTGATATGATGGAACTTCCTTTTTATGGTTTTGATATTATTCTGGGTATGGACTGGTTAGTTGAGCACCGAGCTAGTGTGGATTTTGAGACGAAGAGGATTTCCTTGAAGCTTTCTGATGACTACGAGGTAGTAGTAGTAGGCGAGAACATTAAGTTCTTGTCTAATGTTGTATCGGCTTTAGAGGCTCATAGGTTGATGGATTCTGGATGTGGGGCTTACTTAGCTTATGTTATGAATCCGAATATGAGTGAAGCTAGACCGAAAGATATTAGAATAGTGTGTGACTTTCTGGATGTGTTTCCTGAAGAGTTGCCGGGTTTACCTCCTGACAAAGATGTTTAGTTTGTGATTGAGACTATTTCAGGGTCTAATCCAGTTTCGATAGCTCCGTATCGTATGGCTCCTAAAGAGTTGAAAGAATTGAAGAGTCAGTTGCATGAATTATTAGACCGTGGTTTCATTAGGCCTAGTAGTTCTCCTTGGGGTGCTCATGTGTTGTTTGTGAAAAAGAAAGATGGTAGTATGCGCATGTGCATTGACTACAGGCACTTGAATCAGTTGACTGTGAAGAACAAGTATCCGTTGCCTCGCATAGATGATTTGTTTGATCAGTTGAGAGGTGCTTCAGTGTTCTCGAAGATAGACTTGAGGTCAGGGTACTATCAGTTGAAAGTGAAAGAGTGCGATGTTTCGAAGACAACTTTTTGGACTAGATATGGTCACTATGAGTTCCTTGTGATGCCGTTTGGGCTCACGAATGCACATGCAGCATTCATGGATATGATGAACAGAATTTTTAGAGACTATCTAGACCGTTTTGTAGTTGTTTTCATTGATGATATACTTTTGTACTCGAAGACAGAAGAAGAGCATGATGAGCACTTGAGATTTGTTTTATAGAGATTGTTGAGCAATCAGTTGTATGCGAAGCTTAGTAAATGTGAGTTCTGGATTTGAGAGGTTGTATTTCTTGGCCATGTTGTTTCGGCCGAAGGTATCCGTGTTGACCCGTCGAAGATTGAGGCTATTGTTGAGTGGAGACAACCTAAGTTTGTGACCGATTAGGAGTTTCTTAGGGTTAGCCGGTTACTATAGGAGATTTGTCGATGGTTTCTCTAGAGTAGCTGCTCCTTTGACTAAATTGTTGCAAAAAGTAGTTAAGTTCGAGTGGTCAGATACAAGACAGAAGGCCCTTGAGAAATTGAAAGAAGCTTTGACAAACGCTCCAGTGTTAGTGCAACCTGTTTCAGGCAAAGAGTTTGTGATTTACAGTGATGCTTCCTACGTAGGTTTAGGATGTGTTTTGATGCAAGAAAGAAGAGTTGTTGCTTACGCTTCTAGACAGTTGAAGGTTCGTGAGAAGAACTATCCTACTCATGATATAGAGTTAGCCGCGGTTGTTTTTGCATTAAAGATTTGGCATCATTACTTGTATGGTGAGAAGTGTATAGTTTACACCGATCACAAGAGCTTGAAGTATTTGATGACACAGAAAGAGTTGAACTTGAGACAGAGAAGATGGCTAGAGTTACTAAAAGATTATGATTTGACCATTGAGTACCATCCGTGTAAGGCAAATGTGGTGGCCGATGCTTTGAGTAGAAAAGTTGCCGTTGAGTTGAGAGCTATGTTTGTTAGATTGAGTGTGTCCGATGATGGTGGTTTGATCACCGAGCTGCAAGTGAAGCCTTCTTTTATTCAGTTGATTAGAGAGAAGCAGTTGCAAGATGTGAATCTAGTTCCTCATGTTCAGGACATAGCCGAAGGAAGACCGACCGAGTATAGTTTTAGTGGTGAGAGCTTGTTGTGCTTTAGAGATAGAGTTGTTGTACCAGAAGATGTTGAGTTGAGACGTCAGATTTTGAGTGAAGCACATTCGAGTCCTTTTTCTATGCATCCGGGTAGTACCAAAATGTATCGCGACTTGAAGAATGATTACTTCTGGGTTGGTTTGAAGAAAGATGTAGCCGAGTATGTGAGCCATTGTATGGTTTGTCAGAGAGTGAAGGCAGAACATCAGGTTCCTTCAGGTTTGTTACAGACTTTGAAGATTTCGGAATGGAAATGGGAGAGGATCACCATGGACTTTGTGTCGGGGTTACCATTGTCTCCTTCGAAGAAGAATTCTGTGTGGGTGATTGTTGATAGGTTCACTAAGTGTGCTCACTTCTTAGCAGTGAACACTACGGATTCTTTAGACAAGTTGGCAAACTTGTACATCCGTGAGATTGTGAGACTTCATGGAGTTCCGAAGTCTATTGTTTCAGATAGGGATCCTAGATTTACTTCGAGGTTCTGGGGTTGCTTGCATAGTGCTCTAGGTAGCCATTTGCATTTCAGTACGTCTTATCATCCGCAGTCCGATGGGCAGTCAGAGCGAGTGATACAGATTTTAGAGGATATGCTTCATTGTTGTGTGATTGACTAACAGGGTTCTTGGGAGAGGCATCTACCTTTAGTTGAGTTTGCTTACAACAACAGTTATCAGTCTAGTATTCAGATGGCTCCCTATGAGTCTTTGTATGGTAGACGATGTAGGACTCCGATTTGTTGGGCTGAAACAGGTCAGAGATTGTTACCTATGCCGGATTTGCTTAAGGGGACTACCAAAAAAGTGAAGTTGATTTGTGATCGTTTGAAAGCAGCCTCCGATCGTCAGAAGTCTTATGCGGATTTGAAGAGGAAAGAGATTGAGTTCTCCGTGGGTGAGAAAGTTTTTCTGAAAGTATCTCTGTGGAAGAAGGTAATGAGATTTGGCCGGAAGGGCAACTTGAGTCCGAGGTTCATTGGTCCGTATGAGATAGTTGAGCTGATTGGGCCTGTAGCTTACCGTTTGAGGTTACCTTCTAAGTTAGAGAAGATCCATGATGTCTTTCATGTGTCGGTGCTTAGGAGATATAGGTTGGATCCTTCTCATGTTATGCCCGTTGAGGAGATAGAGTTGAATCCGGATTTGTCTTACAATGAAGAGCCTGTTGAGATACTTGCTTCTGATAGCAAGGTGTTGCGTGGTAAGACCATAGAGTTGGTTAAGGTGTTGTGGAGACATAGAGCTGTGGAAGAGGCCACGTGGGAGAAGAAAGCGGATATGGTTGAGCAGTTTCCGTATTTGTTTCCGTTAGGTAATTTCGGGGACGAAATTCCTTAAGTGGGGGAGAGTTGTAACACCCAGGTTTAGGGGTCAGATGAAAATAATATTTTAATATTATTCCGGGTTCGGTTTTAAAATTTAAAATAATGTTCCGGGTTTTGGTTTCGAATTAATTAATTGTGTTGACCATATTTTGAAGTTAAACCCCAAATATCCATGGATTATATGATCTTGTGAATATCTCATTTCATTAAGGGCAAGATGGTCTTTGGGCCTTTAAATTAAAACAAAACAAAACACCCAATTTTACTATTCATTGTCTTCTTCAAAATCAAACAACGGTTTGAAGAGCTCTCTCCACCCAAACACTATTCCATCTCATTTCTCCTCCGTTTCAACTCGTTTTTGAAAGGTAACACCATTTTGACTTCTCCTCAACCTCCTCTCTTCAAAAGTACAATTAGTTTTTATTTTCATTAAAGTTTTGGAAATGGAGATTTCAAAAGTTTTGATTAAAAATGATGCCTTTACTATGTTTAACTTAATATTTTGATTCAATATTGTTAGTTATGAAGTCTAGGAGCTAAATGGTATCACATATATGAATTTTTCTTGGTTTTGGACAAATTCCCGAAATTGGGTTTAAAGGGGGTTTTTGAAGGGTTTTGGGTGAGTTTTGAGGGTTGTTTTAGGTTTGAATTGATGGGCTATTGTTAGTGCTATGGTTAGGGGTTGATTTGGGATCATTTGTGGGTATAAAAGGTGTTGGAAACATGAGTTTCGGATGAGGTTATTGGGCTGCACGAAATTGCTAAATGTGGAGTTTGTTCATGGCTTGAAATATTGTGATTTGTGTTAGAGTTGTGTTCCGGGTTAGTACTTTGATGCTTGGGCTGAGTTGAAGTTGTTTGAATTGTACTGAGGTTGTTTAGAAGCGAGAACTTGTGCCGGTGAAGCATCGGGAGGAAATTCGGAAGATTGAGGGTGGTTGCTTGCTTGGTAATTGAGCTTGGAAGTTTAGGTGAGTGATTAATGTTTTAAAGTGGTTTTAAATGTTTGGTTCGAGCATATGGACTAGGTCGGGCTTGGTAGACCCACCTAGAGTTAGGATTAGGGTGGTAGCCTAATCCTAAACTTAAACTAGAGCCATTGGTTGAACTTGTAATGGATGTTTATGCCTCGTATGATTTGTGATATGATTGTTTATGTATAAAGTGTTATATATGTGAGATGAGGCATGATTTGTGATGCATTATGATATGCATGTGAATGGTTCATGATTGTGATCATGGTGAGTACGTGCTAAGCACGGAATTGGTTGTATTGAATAATGTGGATTTGAGCTAAATGTTGGCACCAGTATGCTTGAGTACAAATGATTGATCATTAGGATGTTAGTGTGCACACATTAGTCAAAATTCGTGCGTGGCCTTGGTGGCGTTGAATCACCAAGGAGGAGTACGGGTTCGCCCGAAAATTTGTTATATATATTAGTCGATGATGAGTGGAATCTCATCGACGGGGCGTGAGGATGAGTGGAATCCCCTCCGTGAGACCAGTGATGAGTGTAATCCCACCGTGAGGTAAAGTGGTTGTTGGATGTGAGTTCCAACGTGTTTATCCGCGTATTCGGGTCATAGCTAGGTGCCAATGTTGATTGATATGTAAATCAATGTGTTGTGGAATGTGATTTCTACTTGGATGTTTATATGTGTTTACGTATGTTGTGAAATAGAGCTTGTTGAGTATGGCATGTAATTGAATATTGTTCATGCATCTTTAACATTTGGCTCTTGAGGATCAATGGTATAATCATGCATTTACCTTGGTTGAGATCGTGCTTGGACCCTGCATTGTCGATGTTTGTTTTTAAAGAGTTTACCCTCACTAAGCTTATTGCTTACGCTCTCTCTTTGTTCGACAATGCAGATCCTTAGTTCGTGGGGTGCTAAGTGCAAGAAGGGGCCTCCAAGTGTGCTTCGTGGTACTTGTTTAGCTACCAAGTATGAACTTTTTAATTATGATGTAATGGTCAAACAATGGGACATGTAATCGTGTTATGATGCTTTTGGAACATGTTGTTGTTGTTGTTTAGGATCATGTTAGACTCCTCACATGTATTCGTTAATTTGGCTTTTGGAGATGTATGCCTTGCTTGTGAACCTTGTTGGGAATTGCTTACCTTGAATTGCCTAAGTATTGTCTATGTTGAAGTATGCTTTTGGTAATGCCTTGATTGGATGTTTCTTTATATGTCTTGGGTGTTTGAGCATGTTTGTCTTAGGATTCATGCCTCTAGATCATGTATGTTTTTGCTGAATGTCGTTTGGGGTCGTTTAGGGCCCTTAGAATTGTTGAGAGATGCCTAAGTCTGAATTTCGAAAGTTGCAGACAGCCCGCGTTTCGAAACGAGCTGGGCCGTTTCGGAACGGGTAAGGCTTCAGGGACCCCGTATCAGAACGCGTTTCGATACGGTTTGGCCTATGAATCCCCTGTTCCGAAACGGGTATCGGAATGTTTTGGCTACTGGAAATCTCAAAAAATGACGAGATGAAAGCGTTTCGAAACGGGTCTAAGGGTTTCGAAACGGTCAAAATCTCGTTGACTACGAGAAGTTGACCGTTGAGGGTGTTTCGGAACGGTTGACCTCCGTTCCGATACGGCCTCCTCGTGTAGGCTTAGAACCGTTGACCAGGTCAAGGTGTTTCGATACGCCTCAAGGGTGTTTCGAAACGACCTGCTTAATAATTTAAAAATGGACTGTTTACATAGGTTGATCGAGTTATTGTTTTATGAGTGCTTGTCTTTCCGCTGTTATGATCACATAGGATTCGAATGAGCCGTTAGAAAAGATTAAATTAGAAAGAAATTTTCTGGGTCGTAAACCGAGGAGGGACCTTAACGGGTTTCGCTTCGGTTTTCCCCGTGTGGCCCACTCGGACCGGTCGAGCGTCCGGACCGGGACGAGGGGGTTACAAAAACATTTTCCTAACCAAGTCTTTACAGACTACAAGGTAAGTATGTCATTTCTTATTATTGGTATGTCATCCACATACAATACCAAGAATATAACAGTGCTCCCACTAGTTTTCTTGAAAACGCATGGCTCATCTTCATTTTTAATGAAACCAAACTCTTTGATTGCCTCATTAAAACAAAGATTCCAACTTCGAGAATCTTGCTTCAACCCATAAATGGATCTTTGTAGCTTGCATACTTTTTGAGCATCTTTTGGATCAGCAAAACCCTCAGGTTGTGTCATGTACACATCCACATCTAATTTTCCATTAAGAAACACGGTTTGACATCCATTTGCCAGATTTCATAATCATTATATGCATCTATTGCAAGCAATCTGGATGGATTTAAACATAACAACAGGGGAAAAAGTTTCATCATAGTCTATACCATGAATTTGATGAAATCCCTTAGTGATCAATCTCCCTTTGTATGTTTGTACATTGCTATCCATGTCGGTTTTCTTTTTAAAAACCCATTTGCACCCTATGGATTTTATCCCATTAGGTGGGTCAACCAAAGTTCATACTTGGTTTTCTGACACGGAATCCATCTTGGATTTCATGGCTTCTAGCCATTTCTCGAAGTTCGGGCTTGCCATTGCTTCTTGATAGGACCTAGGCTCATCTTGGTCCATGAGGAGAACATCTCTATGCAACGTGACGAGAGATCCACATCTCTTAAGCGCATTGCGTTCTCTCATGGATCTTCACAGTGGTTGTGTTTCAAGAATGATTTGATGTTCCTCAACTATTTGTGGAACTTATTGTTTTTCAATCTCTGGTTGACTTTAAATTTCTTCAAGTTCAATACTTCTTCCACTTCCTTTTCCGAGAATAAATTCTCTCTCGAGAAAGACTCATGTTTGAGCAACAAACACTTTGTTCTCAAATGGATTGAAGAAATAGTATCCTTTAATTTCTTTAGGACACACTACAAAATTACGTTTATGAGATTTGGGTTCGAGTGTTGAAGACATCTGATGTTTAACATAAACTTCACATCCCCAAATTTTCATAAAAGACATACTAGGACGCTTCCCAATCCACATCTCATACGGTGTCTTTTGAACAAATTTAGATACACGATTTAGTATGAAAGCAGCTATTTATAGCTTATATCCCCAAGAAGAAGTTGGAAGATCAGCATGACTCATCATTGACCGAACCATGTCTAACAATGTTCGATTTCTCCTTTCAAAGACTCCATTGTGTTATGGAGTACCTATTTTGAGACAATCTCACATCCTTTAATAAGTTCATTATACTCTAGGCTTAAGTATTCTCCTCCTCGATCTGATCGAAGAGATTTGATACTCTTTCCTAATTGGTTTTGTAATTTATTCTTAAATTCCTTGAACTTTTCAAGGGCTTCAAATTTATGATGCATTAGGTAAACATACCCATATCTACTAAAGTCGTCAATGAAAGTAATGAAGTATTAAAACCCTCCAATGGCTTGTGTATTCATCGGTCCACATACATCACTATGTATTAGACCTAATAAATCACTTACTCGCTTGTTTTTACCATCAAACTATGATTTGGTCATTTTTCCCATTAAGCAAGGTTCACATATATCACATTGTTCAAGAACAAAAGAATCCAAAAATTCATCTTTATGAAGTTTTGATATGCGTTTCTCACTTATATGACCCAAGCGACAATGCAGAGATAAGTTTGATTAGAGTCATTTGTTTTTTTCTTTTCGTATTTATGTTATATATGGAATTGTCTTCAAATTTATGATGCATTAGGTAAACGTACCCATATCTACTGAAGTCGTCAATGAAAGTAATGAAGTATTAAAACCCTCCTATGGCTTGTGTATTCATCGGTCCACATACATCACTATGTATTAGACCTAATAAATCACTTACTCGCTCGTTTTTACCATCAAACGGTGATTTGGTCATTTTTCCCATTAAGCAAGGTTCACATATATCACATTGTTCGAGAACAAAAGAATCCAAAAATTCATCTTTATGAAGTTTTGATATGTGTTTCTCACTTATATGACCCAAGCGACAATGTAGAGATAAGTTTGATTAGAGTCATTTGTTTTTTTCTTTTCGTATTTATGTTATATATGGAATTGTCTTCAAATTTATGATGCATTGGGTAAACGTACCCATATCTACTGAAGTCATCAATGAAAGTAATGAAGTATTAAAACCCTCTTATGGCTTGTGTATTCATCGGTCCACATACATCACTATGTATTAGACCTAATAAATCACTTACTCGCTCGTTTTTACCATCAAACGGTGATTTGGTCATTTTCCCCATTAAGCAAGGTTCACATATATCACATTGTTCGAGAACAAAAGAATCCAAAAATTCATCTTTATGAAGTTTTGATATGCATTTCTCACTTATATGACCCAAGCGACAATGCAGAGATAAGTTTGATTAGAGTCATTTGTTTTTTTCTTTTCGTATTTATGTTATATATGGAATTGTATTGATCTAAGATATAGAGGCCATTGATTAATTGAGTCGTACCATAAAAACATTATTGAGCGAAAAAGAAAAACTATTATTCTTAATAATAATCTCAAAACCAATCTCGTCCAAACAAGAAATTGAAATAATATTTTTAGTCAAACTAGGTACGAAATAACAATCCTCTAAATCTAAAACAAGTCCACTAGGTAATTACAAAGTATATGTTCCTATAGCTAATGCAACAATCCTTTCTCCATTTCCTACTCGTAGGTTAACATCTCCTTTTGCCAATTTTCTACTCCTTTTTAGTCCCTGTACAGAAGTACAAATGTGTGAACCACAACCGGTATCTAATACCCAAGAAGTGGATATTGATATATTAATATCAATAACTTAAATACCTGATCCATATTGTCCATTTTCTCTTTTCTTCTTAATGTCCTCAAGATAGACAAGGTAGTTTCTCTTCCAATGTCTAACATTGTTGCAATGGAAACACTTTTCTTCTTTTGCAACTCCTCCTTTGGGTTTTAATGCAACCTTTCCTTTGTTGGGCTTTGGCTTTGCCTTGGTGTTGGGCCTTCCTTTTCTGTTTTCCTTTCGGACCATCAGAACAGGTTTGCAGCTAACATTTTTCATTCCTTTTCTGTTATCCTTTCGGACCATCAGAATAGGTTTGCAGCTAACCTTTTTCATGTTGTTCTCTGATGTTCTTAACAGACCAAGCAACTGGAACAATAATTTTTTAATTTCATTCATATTGAAATTAAGAACAAATTAATTAAAACTATCCAGCAACGATTGCAGGATAACTTCAGTTGCCAATTCAACACTTAGAGGGAAGCCGAACTTTCAAGGGTTTAAATATACCCTATCATTTTGAGAACACGAGTTCCTACTAGAGTTCCATCCACCATTTTGCATTGAAACAGAGCTTTAGAGGTCTAATACCTTTCTTAATGAGCTTGCCCCTCATATAATTCTTTGAGATTTTTAACCATCTCATATGAAACCATGTCCTCATGTTGCTTCTGAAGCTCAGGGGCCATGGTCGAAAGCATCAAGCATCCGACATCTACCATGTCATTTGATTATTTCTTAAAGGCTTCCCTTTCATCTTTGGAGGCATCATCTGATGGCCTTTTAGGGACAGGTTCTTCGATGATTTGCAGTTTTTGTTCTTGCTTAAGAACAATCTTTAAGTTACGAAACCAATCAAGAAAGTTCAAGCCATTCAATTTGTCCTTCTCAAGGACGGATCGCAATGATAATTGTGGAGAACCTATCAAACATCTTCTCGATGTTCTCTCCGGATCCATCTTGAAGTTCTTATACTCTAAGGTGAGGAGCCCAATCTTTGTCTCCTTAACTTCATCGGTTCCCTCGTATGTGACTTCAAGCTTGTCCCATACCTCATTGGCACTCTCACAAGAAGACATCTTCTCATAGATGGTTGGGCCAAATGCACAAAAGAGGATGTGCAAGGCTTTGTAATTTAGCTCCATCTTCTTGCGATCGTCGACACTCCACTCTGCTTTGCTTCGTTGAGGTACGAACGGACCATCTTCAACTATGTCCCATAGCTTGTAGTCTCTTGACTTGATGAAGAACTTCATCTTTGTCTTCCAATGGGCATAGTGAGTTCCGTCAAAGAAGGGCGGTTTTGTCGATGGATTGCACCATTGAGTTGGTTGTGTGAAATGATGATCGAGCTTGCCGGATCTTCTCAATAGGATGTTAATCCTCTTCGATTGAGCCAAGCTCTGATATCAATTGTTGGGTTTTAAGGTGCTCGATTCCTTCAACCGATCTTGCTCACCAAGTGGTGGAGAAGTGGAATTTTGGGTGGATATGGTGTGGAAGCTAAAAGATAGATGACACAATGATTTTAGAGTGGTTCAACCTTCTAACCAAGGTCTACATCCACTACCTTAGCTTCCCACTAAGGATTTCCAATCAATCCACTATTGATTCGTCCCCTTTTCTAGGCTTAGGAGGAGACCCTTATACACCGATCAAGCTTTCTACCCAAAGCCTTGATGAAACCCTCTTCACAAAGAGAAAAGATAATCAAACTTAAATCCTTCTAATAGGTATTTGTTTTCACAATTTTGCTCTCACCCAAAACCTAAAACACTTGAGCAAATTTGACAAATTTGGCCCACTAGTGTTTGTCTATACAAAGAAATGACAATTTAAGTACAAAGACAATTCTTGATCATTTGTTGATTGACAATTGAAGCATTAACCATTACTAGATGCTTGAAGGTCCCTTGTATACTCCTAATTGAGTTTGTAGCCGTTACTAGTCGTTGGGGTTGAATTGGAGCCGTTGGAGACATAATTTCCCACCATAAATGTTGTTCTGCTGCTAACCTATCGAAACGCTCGAACCCGTTTTGATACGCTCTTCAAGTAGAAAGAGCCGTTGCAGTCTGATGCAGCACCCGTATCGAAACGCTCTTGGCCGTTTCGAAACACCCGTATCGAAACGCCTTTCACCGTATCGAAACGATATGCATTTAAATGTTAGTTGGGAAATAGTCGTTGGGGTTTATGACCGTTGTGGTCGATGCCACGTAGGCATATCGAAACGGCATAGCCCGTATCGAAACGTAGGGCAAAATCCTCATCCAAAAAAAGACCCGTTTCGATACCCGTATCGAAACGTTTTGACACTGGAAGACCCCGTATCGAAACGCCTAAGGGTGTTTCGATACACCTAGATGGTTTTGTTTAGTTTGGCTTTGAAAACATGTAAAAACCTTTAAAAACATCCCCTAAACATAGTTTCAAGTTATTTAGACTTTGGAAATAGTTTTGAATTCTTTTTTAATCAGTCCAAAACATTTTTCAATTATTATATAAAAATATTAGTTCTACATGTTTAATTTGGAGTTTAGAGATTCAAGTTGAATTTGGAGTTTCATGAAAGGAAAATGTTTGAATAATATGATTAAAGGTTAATTTGAGGTGTTGGAATGGTTAAAGGATGCTAAAGATGGGAATTATGAAATCTGCGCAGAAATTTAGTCTTTGACAGTAAGTTTGAAAATTCACCGAAAATTCCACAAAAATCATTAGAAAGTGAGCCAAATACCATTGTATTCCTGCTTCTGTCTAGTTTCCTTTAAAACAAAAGGTGTCTGATTTCGATTTGTATATCAAAAGATATGAATTTTTAAGTGATGAAAGGTCAGAAAACAGAGTAGCAGTCTACTTCGAAATTCAACATTGGAATCTGACTTTAAAAAACCGTCATAAATCGTACGAGTTGAATTTACACTATTAGTCTATATGGTCGAAAAGCTCATCGAATCTAGTTTCTGTCTAAACAAACATAATTAAAATTTGAGTTGTAGATTATTTTATAAAAATATTTATTTAAAGGTAGCACAGACTGACGGATTATAAAATGAGTACCTTATTGGTGTTATTAATTTGTGCATGTAAGGGATTAATGTGAAACACTCAAGTAAACACGAGAAATCGAAAATTCTGTTGATAAGGCAAAGGATCAAGCTTGGAATTCTCTTAAGTTATTCAATTTAGTTTGGGATAAGTGTCAAGGTGAGTGCATTTATATGTTTAAAAATGTATTAACGAAGACTTGCGATAAGTCGACCTAAATAATTTTATCGAATTGATAATATTGATTTTCATATGAAATATGATAATTTCACATGCATAAAGTAAATGTTTTATAAATGATGGGTATGAACTTCCCCATTGTGTTTTGTTTATGATAATTTTTCTATTATATATCGATGATAAGTTATAGAATGATTTATGGTATAATGAACTATAAACTGCTCCATTATTTTAATTTATTGATGATGAGTTATTTACCATCTACATAATGATATATTGGAGGATAATGATATTCTTTTATTGCCCAAGATTACTACTGAGAGTTACAGTATAGTGACATGTCATAGAATCTAGCAGCTGCGCCCGACACTCTACGTGTCTAGTGATTATTGACACTTTATGTGCCTAGTGATTATCGACATTGTATAGTCTATTGATTATCGACCTTTATAGTCTAGTGTTTATCGGTCTTTATGGCTTAGTAGTCTGGGACTACACGACACAAATACTTAGTTTCTCTCACATATATGTTTTGGGCTAGTGAAAAGGACTTTTACAAAATAATTTTTAATGTTATTTAATCTTGCTATAAAGAAATATCGATTTAAAATAGGTTTGAATAAAAATTGTCTATACTATGTTTTTGAAGTTAATTATTTAATGATTACATTATAATGCCTCACTAAGTTCGTATTTAGCGTGTATTTTGTTTGTGCACAATAGGTGGTTTGAGACATTGGTGTAAGTAAGGTGTTGCATCAAGTTCAGAAAATTCTCATCAAGCTATCATAGTAATGACATCCTACTTGTTGTTTGTAATTAATTTTAGTGGCATGTACAAACGGAATAAATTTGTTTATTTTAGTTTAGAGTCTGTTATTTATCAAACGCTTAATTTAATTTTCATAAAGTAAAGGAGCTCCGATTTTGTGTACAAGTCAATATAAATATTTTTAAAGGTTTTAAATTTTATAGTATTTTCAAATAATTTTCATTGTCTACACTGTATTAGGTTTTGTGATATTCCTGACCTGACTCTGTTGGTCGGGGTTGAGAAGGGAGTGTTACATTTAGTGTTTATTAATTAATTAAAATATAACATAGTAGGAAAAAGAGATACATACTAAATAATTATCGTCCATGAAGAGGCTTGATTTCTGACTAAAAACTTCTGAGCAAACTCGTGCTGATAATGTGTTGTGAATAATGTGAAAAGAGCAAGACAAAGAGATAAATATAGACAAAACAAGATGAGAGAAAAGAGAGACTTGTATTATTCTCAATGTAGGGTTGTCTACAATATTTTCTCTAATCTCATTTAATAATAAAGTGCATTAAAGTCTCATTTAATATATGTATATTCACCATAAATATTCATAACATTATAATTATATTTAAAATATATACTTATACAAATTTTAAATTAGGGTAAACTACAACATTGGTTACGAAACTATTGAAACTTTCTATTTTCGTCACTTTACTATTTCTTTTTGCAAGAATGGTCATTAACATTCTAGATGATGATATGAAATAATATAATATAATTTTAATTTTAATTTTAATTCTATTGGACCTAATTTAAAAATAGTTTAATAAATTTAAATGAAGGTATGATCCCAGTTGAAAAGGAAATGTTACTCTTCTTAAAAAACTCAAATTTAAATAGTTTTATTTGTAAGATGTGCGTGAATTTATAATGCTGAAAAATAAATTAATATATACAATCACACATCAAAAATGCTAAAAACGGTGTTTCAAAAAGAACCATCCAATATAACATGCCATTTCATTTTATTTTATATAATATAATTATTTTTAGAAATTGTTTTTTAATATATACATAATATATTTTAATCTAATCTCCTTCCGCTGTATCTCATTGCCACTACTAAAATCAACTCACAGAAAACAAAAGAAAAATTCAGTTGGGAAAAAATTAAAGTTGCTAGCGACAAGTGATGAGTATATTAGTAAAGCACATTGTATTTTCAAAAAGAGAACATGAGTTCAAGTTTTAGAGACAACATTGTTAGAAGGGACAACCTCACACCTTGAATTCGAACTCGTAAGACGAACATGGATATTAGCAGAAAAAATTAAAGTTGTTCTTTTTTTTAATAGTCTAAAGGTAATTACAAGGTAATATTTGTTCATAGATATCCTTAACCCTTTAACAATGAGCATACACTTAATAAACAAAGCGATTTAAACTTGTATCTCTTAGGATGAACATCACTCGCTTTTTTATTAAAATATGTGTTGGGTTCAAATTAAATTTGCTCTTGAAGCACAATATTGTTGATAGAAAAAGCTTGGCCCGATCTCTGGAGCAAGGGCCGAAACTACTTTGGGTTCTAATATCTTGGGTCCATTTTGTTAGTGATTTGATATGTATTTTACTTTACGTTTATTTATTTTTTATAATAGCATGTATTGATTAATTTGTCGGTTAATACATATTAAATACTATAGATGTTTATTATTGAGAAGACTCTCTCTAATTTATTTTATTTATAATGTTATTATTTAAAATTTAAATTTTATTTAAAGAATTTAGTATTAAAACTTAGAAATAGAGCCAAATAGAATATACGATAATCATGCCCCTAATTTTTTTTGCTTAATTTAATTTCAGACGCATAATAGTTTGAATATTAGTTAAACTAAATATTTTTAACAAAAAAATATAGGATTGTATTCAAAATGAAAATGATTATAAAAGAATCACACCACAAACATTAAAAATTTAATGTGAAAAACAAATACAGTAAACTCAAAGGGTATGAAAGACATGAGAAGCAGAACCTATCACTTTGCAGAAAAACTTGCAGTTTTCTAAATAAAATTCAGTAACGACGATAATACTTGTTATCTAAATGCTAAGATAGCGAACAATACTGTCACAAAGACAGACAAATCTGCAAAAATGCAGACAAATAAGTTATCATAAAAATATACAAAAATGATTAAAAAAACAGATGTAAAATGACTTATGACAAAGTAAAACAAAAGAATAAAATAAAATAAAAAAACAAATGATTCTTTATCAAAAGATATTTTTTTTTACATACAATCAACATAAAAATTAAAAACTAACTCATGATATGAAGGCCGCAGTAAAAAATAACTTTGAGGAAGAAAAAGATAAAGAAGTGTTAAAATAATTACCTCAAAAAATAGAAGTAGAAGAAAGTTTTTAAAAATTATTGATTTAGATAATCTAAATCTTGGCACTTAAGTTATTATTTAAATACTACTTACGGCCTTTCTTTCTTGTGGATCTCTTAAATATCAAATCCTAGTTTCATCATGGTAAAAAGAAATTTTAAATTCGGCGGGTTTCGATCTAACTCAATTTGGTAATGTCGATTTTTTTTTGAATTTTTGGTTTTTGGGTTGGATTTTTAAAAGGATTGAGTTAGGGTCGGGTTTAGGGTGAAAATTCACCGCCTTGCCCTGACCCGATTTATTTATAAATATATATTTATATTTATTATATTTTCGGGGCGGGTTAGGTTTAATTAAAATTTTTATTAAAATTTTAGGATCGGGTCGAAGTCATTTTTATACTTTTGTTATATCGAGTCGGGTGGGGGTAAAAATATATTACACTCGGATCAGGTCGGATTAAAATTTTAAATTTTCGAGTCAGGTTCGAGGCGGCCAAAAACCCGCCTCGTTGCCATTTCTAGTTTCAGCGTTGTCTACCGTCTTATATTAACACAAGATTTTTACATCCCCTATACGGTAGGGTTTTTACATATATTAACCATAAATAAATTTAAACATATTTTTTTAATAGTCTAAAGGTGATTATAAAGTAGTATCCGTTTATAGATATTTTTAACCCTTTAACAATGTGCATACACCTTGTAAACAAAGCGATGTGAACATGTATCTCCTAATATGAACATCATTTGTTTTCTATTGAGACACTTATTAGGTTCAGAAAATTTAAACTTATTAAATAATCAACAATAAAATTAAAAATATAAAATAAGAGATGAATTGATATTAGAATAAAAATATAATTAGAAACGGTCGAACAACCAGTTTAAAGTATAAAATTTAAAAAATACAATTAATATATATGTAAACATGTGTATAGTTATTGTTGTTTTTGAATATGAGTACGTCAGTTTTATTAATAAAAAAAATCAAGATGAAAGTTTACAATAAGTTTGATCCGAACATATTCTTAAAAGCACTAAAATTAACGTCTCTAGATGATAAACAGGACCAAAGAAAGAAAATGTAAAAACCTAATTCAAAGACTCGAAACAAAGTAGATACAAAACATCACCAAAGCTCGAGGATGAAGGTAAAAACCATCAACAAACAACATTAAAAAATGCATATCACAGAATTGGGGCATGTTTACAACACATTTATTACCCAAACTCAATCGCGAACAAGAGCGATGACTAAACTTGCATCTAGATCCAGCTCGAGGGTCCAAAATAAAGGGATCAACAGGATAATCAAAAGAGCGCTATCTTGATCAGTCGTGATGACATCAAATCTAACCCTAAAAGATAAATAAATAACGTGCCAAGAGGCAGAAAATACGTACAAAAAAGTAGAGTATAACGTGTCATAAAGACAGATTTATTAAATTAAAAAGAGTAAAATTAAAAGAACGAAGTAAATAAATATAAAAAAGGTGACCGGCGGTGCACAACCAGCACTAAAGCTGATGATGCCGTCGGCCATAAAATTAAACAAGAATAAAAAAAGTGATAGCGACACTAGAAAGAAAAGACAAAGCGGCTAGAGTTTAAAATATTTTAATATAACATCTTTTTTTTCTCTCTTTTCCTTTGTTTTTTTTTTCATTTTACATTGCTAGACGATGATATCAGTTTTTTGTGCTAGTAGCTAATAGTTGATACTATTTTTTATTTTTAATAAAAACTATTTGTTTTGAATTTTTTTATTTTTTACATCATGTTGCATTTGTAATATGATTTTTCTTTTTTTGGCATAATTTTCTTTGTTTCTTGTGCTAGTTTTACGTCTGTGTAGCTATAATTATAGGACACGACCTTGATCAGTGAAGTCGACGATCTAGTATGTTTAAATTTTCTTTTGTGGTTGTTGGTTGACATAATCAAAATTATTAGCGGAGCATATATACAAGATTGTTTATGTCCATCACCTCTCCTAAATCACTATATAATTGTCGTCCGTCTAGTTAGATAGAGACAATAAGACTTTGATGTTGGTTGTTGGATTTATAAGAAAATTAAAGGTCGTGTTCAAGAGAATATTTTATTTTTCTTCACACTCTTTTGTGTTTTTATGTTTTATTTTTCTTTATAAATAAGTTTTTGATGAACATAGTCTCCTACGTTTATGTTAGGGGTTTGTTTCGTTGTAATTTTTGTATCTTTAATTAATGAAATCTGGTTCTTGTTTCAAAAAATATATAAATAACTATCAACCAATTATTATAGCGGGATGAGGCGTTATATCTCTCAATCAAGTTTAGAATTTTGAATCCTAACATTATGAATGAAAAAAAATAGATTAAAATGATTATCTCATATTAAATATCTATAAAACTCGACTAATCGATCGGATATCAGTGAAATTAAACAAAAAAAAATCTAAATAACTAAAGAAACAGCCAGTTCGATCTAATCTCACCCGACGTGAACTTCGTACGTCCTCATCAAATTTTTACTCATCAAAGGCCGAACCGGACCAGGTTCCTCATCAAAGATCAAGAGCTGAAATTGCTGAAGGGTAGGCAACTTGGACATGCAGTCTGCGACCATGTTTTCTTCACACAAAATCCATTGAAAGTCTAAGGACCATGTTTGAGAACGGAAAGAAACAATTGCTCGTACCATGTTTGGTAGCACAAATTGTAATTACGCAGTTATATAATTTTAAATTTTAAGCAATATTAATTATAGAATCGACGAGTATAATTACACTAATTTTTACTCCCCTTAAAAATTAATGATTATAATTGATAGCCTTCAATTGCACTAAATTCAAAGTCCGTTGATTGTTGAAACACACCACAATTATACAATTATGGCCATGTCCGGCAATTAGACCTGGCAAACTTGACCCGAGACCCGAAACCCGAACCGAATTACCCGAACCGAAACCCGATTTTGACCCGAACATGATGATTCGAAGTTGACCCGAAACCCGAACCGAACCGAACCGAACCGAAAATTTTTGTTGAACCGAAATGGACCCGAACCGAAATAGACCCGAACCGAATAGACCCGAACTGATTGGACCCGAACCGAATGCTACCCGAACCGAAAGCTGAACCAAAAGCTGAACCGAATATCGACCCGATTTTAACCCGATTTTAACCCGATTTTGACCCAATTTTAACCCGAATATCTATTGTTAACAATATAATAAATAATAAAATAAAGTATAGAAATTTGAGATCTTGGTGACCAATTTTATAATTTCATCATAAAATATAACATAAAATTGAAATTGTAGACTAAATTGACAATTTGGAAATGGAGAAATTTGAGAGCCCAATGATCAAATTTGTAATTATACCATATAAATAAATAGGGGTCAATTTTGGCTAAAAATTAAATCTTTGAAATTAAAATGAACGAAATTATAAATATATTAAATTAATAAACTAAATTACAAAGATTAGTCAATTTCAACTAAAAGTAAATTTTTAGAGACTAAATATCACTACGGGGAGGGGATTTGTATATCCGAAGTCTAAACCGTGGGAATACTTGTGACTAAATTAAATTAAACTAAAACTTAAAGTTGACTAAAATGTAACATTTTAAATGCAACATGACCTAAAAAGTAATTAATCTCTAGCTTAAAAAATTGTTGGCTTATTTCCCTCCAAAATTTTGTCTTTTCTCTCTCTATTTTTTCCAATTGTCTTTTTCCTTTTTTTTCAATCTAGCTTAAAAAATTGCTGGCTTATTTCCCTCCAAAATTTTGTTTTTTTCCCTCTCTATTTTTACCAATTGCTTTCTATTTTTCTTGATTTAATTGAGTTTCAATTTAAATTAATCTAACTGAAATTTCACATTTAGTTTTAAAATTATTTTAATTATGTCCGTGATTTATGCTTTTAGATTTTAGTTAATTCAATTATATCTTAAGTTTAATAAATTAATTCATTTCAGACATTATTATTATTATTATTATTATTATTATTATTATTATTATTATTATTATTATTATTATTATTATTATTATTATTATTATTATTATTATTATTATTATAAACTTTGATTCAATATAATTATACAAAAAAAATTATATGGATACATGAAGCTTTGATTTAAATATTTAATCAAATTCAAATGCATAGATTGACAAGTTGAATTAGAATTAATCTCATACATCAATAACTCTAAA
Source organism: Hibiscus tridactylites (assembly GCA_958450335.1). Taxonomy (NCBI): domain Eukaryota; kingdom Viridiplantae; phylum Streptophyta; class Magnoliopsida; order Malvales; family Malvaceae; genus Hibiscus; species Hibiscus tridactylites. The sequence continues at coordinate 20,888,616 of OY288281.1, read as the reverse complement.
CCCTAAACCATAAATACTAAACCTCAAACCTTTAACCCAACTCAAATCAAATTGACCCGAAAATTTAAATGTTGACCAAACCCGAAATTGACCCGATTTTAACCCGAACCGAAAGCGACCCGAACGACCCGATTTTGACCCGAACCGAAAGCGACCGATCCGATATTGACCCGACCCGAAAACAACCGATCCGATTTTGACCCGATCCAATACCCGAACCGAATCCGACTCAGCACAGACCCGAATTAGACCCGAACCCGAACCGAACCGAACCGAACCGAATCTAAACCGATTCTAGATAGACCCGAAATGACCCGAACCGAAACGACCCGAACCGAACCCGAACCGAATGACCCGATTGCCACCTCTACCGGCAATTAGCGGATAGCTGATAGCGGATTACATTAGCTGATAGCTGATTGCGTTAGCTGATTTGACTAGCGGATTGTATTAGCTGATTGTATAGAAGTGTTTGGTAAAATTAACTGATAGTTGATAGCTGTTAGATTATTTAAACAAACAAAATGACATATAAGGACATGATTGTATTCAATACTTGTTTGAATAGTTTATTAGTTATCAATATTTTGTATCTAATTAATATTAATTAGATCTATAAAATTATTTTTAATATAATTTTTCTAAACATATTCGAATGATTTATATATTAATTTATTATTTATATAATTATTTTAATATAATTTAATTGATTAATAAATTTAAATACACGTATAAATATGTGATAATAAAAAGAAAAAAGTAAATATGATTAGCTTATAAATAGGGTGATAAAATATTTAATTTAGGTTATTTTGAGATTTTTGGTAACTAGTAAGAGTAAAAGAGTCTTTACAACTCTAATATCAAACCTCTAATCTCAAAAAGCTCCTATTATGAGCTTTTTCATAATTAGCGGTTTTACCCCAATCCGCTCTTTCAATCCGCTATTCACCAAACAATAATATTAGCAGATTTGGCTTGTCAAACCTCTAATTATGCCTCAAACCTCTAATATTTGCCCAAACCTCTCTTTACCAAATAGGGCCTATATCTAATTATACTTATACTTAAATTTAAGGGTAATCTTCACCCGTGGTCTCTTTTGTTTGAGATTTGTTTTATTTTGGTCACTTAAATTCGAAAAAGATCATTATTGTCACTTATGTTTTGAATCGTGTCTGTTTTGGTCCCTTGGCTGTTAACCTTCATTAATAAAAAAATAATTTCTAATTTAACTCTCAAACTTTTAAAACTTTATTTTTCATCATCTTCTTTAAAAACTTGAAAATTCAAAAAATGATCATTTTTGCCACTTGCAAGTTGTGATGCACCCTTCTTTAATTTTGCTTCACTTAGTGATGTAAAAAGCTGACCCGACGTGCAAAACTGACTGAAATCGACTTGAGTTAGAACTGCTTGTGACCTGAAGGACTAGTGATCTGAAACTGATTCGAGTCCGAACTGGTGTTGACCTGAACCCGAGTTGGTCATGGAAATTTTGGATCTGAACCCAACCTGCACCCGACTTGAGAACAACTTGAACCCGAATTCAACTTGATAATGTGATAACCGAACCTGACCTGCATCTGAACTAAATTGAACCCGAACTCAAAATTAACCTGGTAAATAACTGATATTACCCGACCTGGTAAATAATTGACATGTTATGAACTTGATCTATAATTGACTCAACTTGTAAATGATCTGACTTAATATTTACTTGACTTGATATTTACATGACTTATGATAACTAATAAGTTACTATTGATGAAGTTGTAAGATTTTGAATTTATTATATTATAGTATAACAAAATATATATTCACAATTTAAGGTACATAATTAACTATGATGATTAAATTAATATGTTTATTTTTATATTTATAAATTAAAACATTTAAAAATTTTATTAAATTAATAGTTTTTTGAACAAATATTAAATTGTTGTGAATAAAATAACAAAGAACAAGAATGGAAGAACAAAGATATGAGAGAAAGAGGGAGATTTGTATTATTATCAAATGTAGACTTGTGTATGCAACGCCTTCAATGAATCATCTATTTATAGGCATAAGAAGTACATAATACATTAAACTCTAATTAATAGAGATAATATTTCTAATAATAAATAAATCAAACTCCTTAGATAAAGTTCTAATCATGATAGACATCCACATAGATAAATATTCATAACACTCCCCCTTGGATGTTTATGAAGATAATGTGCCTCGTTAAAACCTTACTAAGATAAAAACCCGGTGGGAAAAAAATCATTAGTGAAGGAAAAAGAGTACACACATCTTTAATATGCATAACATGTTGCCTCATTGAAAACCTTACTAGAAAAACCCATTGGGACAAAACCTCGGTTAAGGAAAAAAAAGTGCAACGCATATTTACTCCCCCTCATGAAAACATCACAGAAGATCTTTGAATCTTCATAATTCAATCTTGAATATTATTTTCTAAAAATCGCGAGGGATGTGTAACACCCGGGTTTGGGGTTGTGTGAATTAAAATAATAAAATATTATTTTGGGCCTCGTGTTTTCAAAACAAATGATTTTATGTTGGACTTGTTTTGATTTAAAGCTCAATCCCATGGATTTTAGATATTTGAGATAGCCATCTCATTAATGGCATACTTGTAAATAAATGGACTTGTGAAATTAAAAACCCATTTTATTTTAAAAAAAGCTTTTCATCATCTTCTTCCCTCTTCCTTTCCATTTTTCCACGACAAAAACCCCATTTCCCCCTAGTTTATTATTCCATCATCTCTCTTGCTTATTGTTGGAGATTTTTCAAAGGTAAACTCACTTTTGACTTGTCATCATTGTTCTCTACAAGTCTATGGTTTTATTTTCCATTTAAACCCATGATTTCTCATTTTGGAATTTTGAAAGTTTGAATTAAAAATGTGAACTTTATTAGCTTTAACTTAAGCTTTTGATTTATTAATGTTATATAAGTTGTTTACTATCTATAAGGTCCAACATATTCGATTTTTACAAGGTTTATGGTGTTTCCCGGAATTGGGTTTTAGGGAGGTTTTTGAAGGGATTTAGGTTGAGTTTTGGGAGTGGTTTTGTGAAAAAAATGTTGGGCTGATGATATAGTGACATTGGGTAGGTGTTTTTAGATGCTAATTGATGGTTTTTAAGTGGTGATAGTGTTGGTTTGAATGGATTCCCGAAGCTACTGCTGTAGGGGATTATTAGGAGTGAAAATGAGAGTTTTTAAGGTGTTTATGTGGGAAAATGAAGGGCTGATGGTTGTACAGCTTTAGGGTGATGTTTTGGACATGTTTTGGAGTGTTTTAAGTGTTTAAATTGAGAGGTAATGGCTGAGTTTTGCTGGAGTACGAAAATGGAATTATTTGGGAGGATTTCGGCTTTGAATTGTTGAGAAAATGTTAGGGAATTGAGAGCTGATGTGTAACAGTAAATTGTGGTTGATTAAGAGGTTAATACATTGTTTTTGATTGGTTAGAAACAACGGATTTGGCCTTGGGCGGTTTGGAAGCTTTAAACGACTTTGTGGTTTGTATTGGTGTGCGGATGGTGAGTGGAAATGTTTTTAAGCGATGTTTTGGTTCAAAGATGATTTTGAAAGAGTTTGGATTGAGCTTGAAAGGTCAATCTAAACTCAAGAGTAAGTTGATGTGTATCGCCTCTTTAAATTCCCCTTTTACCGTTTGTTTTTCATTACTTGTGATGATAATTTGTTATGCATGAATTTTACATACTTTGGGAGGAAGCATGATGTTTGTTATTATGTTGTTGATCATGCATGATGAAATCAATGATGTTGTTGATATGCCTTGTAAAATATATGTAAGTTGGTGCAGGTTGTGCACGGAAATGGTAAGTAAGACCAATTGCGGTTGGTAAGATTGTAAGTAATAAGTTTGTGTATAATTGTGGATTTTGTTACAAGTTATTTTGGTCGTGCATGATATAGTGTGTTCATGTCGCATGATGGTGATTTGTATATCGTGTTGCATGGTTGGTGTCGAACCTCACGTGATGGTTGTCGTTACTACGGTGATGTGTGGTCCCACCGGTAATGACTAGTATAAGACTACGGTGATGTGTGGTCCCACCAGTAGTGACTAGTAGGAGAGTACAGTGATGTGTGGTCCCATCAGAAAACTACTAGTCGAATGGTGACGTGTGGTCCCACCGTGTGTGTTTTGGTTATGCTTGTGCATACCATGTATTGTTCATGTTGTGTCTCACTATATCATTCCCTCTTAATGGTTTTGCTTTAAATGTAGGATTATGCCTTTATGCATACCTTGAAGTGTGATGCCATGATAAATATCTATATTGTTGACATGTGGTTGAATTTGTATGTTACTAAGAGGATTATGTCGTTGGGTGGATTGTATGTGTTGGCCTTTATTTTAAAGAAAGCATTGAACCCTGCATTGTCGTTGTTATATTTTTGAGCTCCACTCACTAAGCTTTATGCTTACGCTCTCCTTTTTCCGACAATGCAGATCTTTAGCTTGGAGTTAGCAAGAAGCAAGAAAAGGGCGTCCAAGCGTGTGGTAGTTTGCTCAAGTATGGTTTATTAAATAATGTAGTAGTTTAGCAATGTGAAATGCTACGTGTTTTAGGAGCGTGTATCTAGACTCCTTTATGTAGGCTTTATGTTGCTAATGCTTTGTGTTGATGGAATTGTAAACCATGTTCTTTGAGATGCATATGCTTTGGTGTTGGAGTTGTAAGCCATGTGTTTATGAGATGCTTGAGTTTTTATGTTGAAGGCATGTAAGTCTTGGGTATGCATTGCTTAAGTGAATGTATGTTTCCTATGGCTATATGGTTTTGATATGCATGTTTGTATGCAAGTTCCTATCTAAATGTTTATCTTGTTGATTGATGCTTCTCTTATGGAATGGCTTTTATATGTATGTTGAGTGCTAAGCATGCTTGTTATAGGGTGCCTTGTATCTAGAGTTAATGCATGTTGGTTGTGGGAGGTCTTAGTTGGTGTTTGGGGTAGCCTTGTGCCATAAACTAGCTAAAACTAGTCTGCTCACAGCAGACGTATCGAAACGGTTGGTCTCGTTTCGATACGGTCCCCTTGTTTCAGGCAAGGCGTTTCGATACGCGGGATGGGCGTTTCGATACAATTTTGCTACTAGAAATATGAGATTTTGACGAGAAATTGAGAGTATCGAAACAGTCCTAGGCATTTCGGAATGGTCTTCGTAGCGTTGACCACGAGAAATTGACCGATGAGGTCGTATCGATACGGTTGACCAGCGTTTCGATACGGTCTCCTCGAGTTGACTTTGGCCAGTTGACCTAGTCAAGGCGTATCGATACACCCTCTAGGCATTTCGATACGGCCTGCAGTTTAAGCTAAAATGGACTGTTTTTAGTATGTTGTTTGGGTTGATCGTCTCGCTTGTTGCTTCCGTTGTTGTCTTTTCACATAGGTCTAATTTAATCCATTTAGACAATATAACAATTAAAGAAATTTTCTAGGGTTGCTAACCGAAGGGGAGCCTTAGCGGGTTTCACTTCGGTTTTCACCGTGTAGCCTACTCGGACCGGTCAATCGTCCAGACCGGGACGAGGGGGTTACAGGATGAAACTTTGGAGTTATATGTTCCATGATGTATCCACTTTCAAACTGAGATATAAATCTTGCATTATCTTCACACAAGGTGTCTTATATCATATCTTGTAAAAGTAAATCCACATATCTTTTGGATATGTTGGGTCAATGATCTTAGCCAAACACATTTTTGGCTTGCCTCGTGCATAACAATTATTTCTACGACATTTGAGGAGGCATCAACGAATGTTTGAAGATCTAAATGTAATGATCTTTGTATATCTATGGATATTGCTTGACCAACTAATATATGGTGCTTTAAAACCAAGAAAAGATATAATTATCTTTATTCACATCCAACAATCCACATTGAATCTTCTTTAAGATTCTTTTAACTTATTTCCATTCATAGACAAAAACGCATATTTTAGTGCTCGATCTTTAGGTCGAGACAAAACCACATCTCAAGATTCTTTTTCTCAAATCCTTTCCTTAAATAATCAAATGCTTTGAAAGCTCTTCGGAAGTTCTAATAATATAATGAATCTTGATTCAAATTCCTTTATAAAATACATAAGGAAATCTTATCATTCTTATAGTATTTCCTCAATTAGTACTCACTAAGGCGATTATATCAAATGCGCCCAAATATTCAATGAGACATGTCTAAATAAATTTTCTCAAAAAATTTCCAAATGCTTTTAGCATTTTAAATCCTTTAAGGATAAATAGGGATCCATAAATAATTAGACGCATGTAATATATTTCATACTGCCAAAGTAATTGCATCCACCATGAAGTAATTAAAACTCTTCATAAATTTGACGTATTTACGACTACTTATTTGTGCCTCACTTGCATTACACCTTTAGGTGTTTGGACTGTTGGTTCAAATACTTCTCTTTTAGAAGTTCAAAGCGTCTTTCTATATTGGCCAATTCAATATCTATACTTCTTGATAGATTTCTATATAAGATCCTCGTTTTCTTTTTTTATTTCTATAGAAGTATTCTATTTAAAAATATTTGTAAAATCGTTGTCGACAACTTTTCAATTTTCTGATTCTATTCTCGTAATGACATAACTCATCGAGATCTCTTTAAGATTTCAATATTTATTTCAGGTACCTGAAAACTCCTCAAGAGTTTTATTATTAGTTATGTCTTAGGTCTCTTCAGGAGCACCCGCCTCCAATATAAGACTATCTCATATTACTTTCTATTTACGAGAATTTTGATAATTAGAAACATTTCAACTATCATGCTTCAGGCATGGTTTACATTCTCTTGCTCTAACATGTAATTTAAACTTAGAGCATTTCAGCTGGTATATGAGACTTAATTACTCTCATTAGGTCAGTAAATATGTCTGGCAGTTGACATGTAATAACATGAATTATCTTATGAACTTCTAGTTCATATACGAGGGTCTAGACAATGATAATGCATTTTCCTCTATCCAGCTGATTATTATCTCCCGTGATATTGAGAAAAATCATGTCATAAATGATTCTCCAATTAATGTTTAAGAATTTAAACATAAAATGAGACTCGTACTCAATATATATTCTCAACCCATTTTAGTTGCATATTTTGTGCGTTATGGTGGAACAATTCAACTATATATCGCACATTCAAAAATTCAGAAATGGGAAATATGACTTCTGGCCAAAAGTCAAATCATAATGGGGATTTTATTATAACTCGTTGGCTTGATGCGTATAAGTGTTGCTATATGGAAATACCATATAAATAATAAATATTTTGTTCTCACAGTTTAGCTATTAAATAGGAGGCATCCAATTAAAAATTTGCTAAACCGTATTTTTCATAATCAATAGGCTTTATAACAACCGATATAGCATAAAATATAAACCCACTAGCTTTTCAAGACGAATAGTCTAACCGCATAATCTGAATCTTTTTAGAATCAATCTCACAAACTTTTGGTTGTAAGTCGATAAAACAATGTAGATGCATCTACTAAAATCATATAAAACTTTCCACATTTGTGGATATATGGGCCCATATTTCGTTCAGATATGCAAGACATACAGTCTCAACTTCAGTACAAAAACTTTAAGTTCTAATTTTTTTGATAAGTGGGATCTTCTATATCCTTTGTGAACAAACAACATAAGAACTTCATGTTCTTTTAGTAGTGGAATTTAATCAATTCCTTTAAGCAACACAAAAACTTCACGTTCTTTAATAAGTGTAATTTAATTCATTCCTTTGAGAATAAGCACCGCAAGAACTACTGGTTCTTTTAATACATGTGCATGTAAATCTCAATAATTTCTGCACCATTATTGATCAGGATGGTCTAACCGATCATGCCAACTATATATATGTGTGTATATATCTCTAAATTTGTAAACTTCTTGTTTACCATAACATATAATTCAATCTCACTCATACATGTCTAGTACGACCATCAAAATTGTTCTTTTAAATATGAATATATTTAGCTCTTTCAGAGCTTTCAATTGAAATTATCTTTTGATATCAATATATAGCTTTTCTAGAGCTTTCAACTGACTTTTTAGCTACCAGAACTTATATCTATATTAGCTTATTTCAAATGCCAATTGATAACATATGTTATCTATAATTCCCAAAGGGATATTTTGCGAACTCATATTGTTCTCTTAAAATTTCCACTTATAGTGGTGACGATATTATTACCATTAGCGGTAATTATTGCAATATTTGTAATTCTGCACTTTTCATAATGTGCTTTCTCTCAAGAATTTATTGCTCTTCTAGAGCATCAATATTTTCAGTACTTTGAGATATCATACTCACATTATTCCCTTGCATTTAAATGAGAAAATATATCTTATGCTTATGTTGAGCATAAATCGTCACCATAGATTGTATTTGACAAGTAATCATGTTAAACAAAATAAATAAATATCATAATATATAAATATAAATATAAAAAGTAAATAATTAATGTGTGTAAAATAAATAAAAATAAATAAATAACTCTCTTCAAAGTTATGAGAATAATTAGAAAATGATTTATTCCTTTCGAGGGTTATAAGAAAATCAACAACGTCCAAAAGAGTTGAACCAACAATGTCCAAATAAAGTTGGACCAGTATCATCTTCGTCATGTTTCGCAAACAAAATTTGCTTATATTTTCTTTCCTTTATCATTCAATGATTCTTGATTTTTCAACGTACAACACGTACGAGACCAATAGTTTTAGGGATGGGCATTTCACCCGGGCCCGACGGGTTTCGACCCGACCCGACCCGATCGGGTTGGGTATTTTTGTGAAAAAATCGGGTTTGGGTCGGGTCGGGTTCGGGTTTTAGGGTGAAAACATTTGACCCGACCCGACCCAGGACTAATAGTGTAATTTTCCCCTAAATTTTTAGGGATATTTGTAATAATACCCCCTCTTTATATATTTTTTATAATTAGGTCCTTAAAATAATTTTTTATTTACAATTTAGTCCTTAAATTTATTATTTTTTATAATTATGCCTCTTAAAATTATTTTTTTACAATTAGGTCCCTAAAATTAATTTTTTTTTCTATAGGTCGGGTCGGGTCGGGGTCGGGTTTAGAATATTTATTTTCGGGTCAGATCGGGTCGAGTTTTTTTAAGACTTGGATCTGGTCGGGTCGGGTTCGGTTTTAGGATTATTAGTTTCGGGTCAGGTTCGGGTAGGCCAAAAACCCGACCCGACCCGTGCTCATCCCTAAATGGTTTATAACATCGCATTGATAATAATAAGAGTTTTACTCAATAGAATGATCTTTGTCACTCTTGTCATCCTTATAACCTCACTACCGGTGGGTAGAAGTATTCTTAAAATGACCATATTTTCATGTCTATATTCATAGCCTCGACCACGACCACAACTTCTAATGTGGTTTTTATTCCTTCCATAATATAATCTCACATTCACTTCAGGGAATGGAGTAGAGCCAGTGGGCCTTTAAAACTTTTTTTCACATATCCTTATCACAGAGAACAAAGATTTAATCCTCGTTCGCGGCATTGTTAAACCTGTCCACAAGGTCCTTTAAAAACCTCATTTGAGACCAGTAGCCTCGTAGAACGGGATGTCCAGCCAATATACTTGGATTATATTGAAATTATGTCTATAATTGAATAATGTTTTACCATGTTTGTATTCACTTCAGTTAATGAAACAGTTCCAATAATCGCATGGAATAAACATCATGCTTGCATTCGCTTCAAGGAATGCCCCATCATTGATAATCGCATGGAATAAACATCATGCTTTGCATTCACTTCAGGGAATGCCTCCCATAAAACTTTTTGGATCAAGACGAATTTTCGTAACTTGAAATTGAGAGAAGTCTATGGTCGAGTTTTTTTACGAAGAATTAATATTGCTTTCAAGCAAATATAGACTTTATAACAATCTTTTTATAGATTGAAATTCACCATGATTTATCGCACTTTAAAATCATAGTTTAAGGGGAAAATAGATTTTACCAATAATGATTTTCCTTTCGAGAACGATGGAGACATGGCAAATGAATGAGACAGCTTCTCATAATCCCTTTATATCACGCCTCTTTCCAAATCATTTAAATACATGTAAAACTCAAAACAAGGTTAAAAATATTAGCTTTCACCAATAGAATAACATAAATAAAAATTGATTGAAGAAACGTACATCTTTTGATTTTATCTTGATTCAGGCCATACCAAAATACATTAACCAATTTATAAACCTCTTATGTGGATGTACGCACATCACCTTAAAGCGGTGTTAAAGAACAATGCTACACCAAAGACATCAAAATGGTTGAATGTTGTTTGATCAAATTCACATCAAAATGGAAAGCACCATAACCAAGTGCATTGATACTCAAGATTGAATCGTCACCTATCCAAGTACATTCCCTGAAGGTTTCGCTGAAGGTTAAATATATAAACTTGGTCCAATAAACATCATATAATATTAGATCAAAATAATAATTAAATAATATATTAAAATATATCAACCTTAATTTGTGAGTGATTAGTCAATCACTATATCTATATGTAAATAAGTAAAACATACCAGACTTTCCAAGCTAAATTTAATATATTGAATATATGGTACATGTGATCGCCAATATTATATTGAAATCTTTTCGAGAATCACCAACAAGAACCAGGGTAATTGGGCGAGATTTCATGGTTCGCTCAAGCCTTCAAAACATGTTACCATACTTTTTCAAAAATAAAGACCAAGTTAAAATATCAAGATAAAAGCAATCAATAACAAAAATGTGAGAAAAAAACTTATCTTCGGTTCAACGTAGAATCAAATTTGTTTCGGATTCAAACAAAGAACACCAAAATCTTTCGAGCAAACTCGCGTTGATAACGTGTTGTGAATAAAATAACAAAGAACAAGAATGGAAGAACAAAGATATGAGAGAAAGTGGGAGATTTGTATTATTCTCAAATATAGACTTGTGTATGCAATGTCTTCAATGAATCATCTATTTATAGGCATAAGAAGTACATAATACATTAAACTCTAATTAATAGAGATAATATTCCTAATAATAAATAAATCAATATAAAGTTCTAATCATGATAAACATCCACATAGATAAATATTCATAACTTGATATTTATAAAGTTAATAGAAAACGATTCTTCAAAACTTAAAATAAATTATTAATTATGATCATTAAATTTATTAATTTTATTAAATGATCGTTTATTGATTATTAAATTTATTAGATTAGAAATTAGATTATATAAAATGAATTTAAATATAAATAAATTTATTTTATTGATTTGATGTAATAATTAATTAATATTTTTATAATTTCACTTAAAATTTTAAAATATATATATATATATATACATGAATTTAGTTATGAGTTATGATAATATAAAAACCCGAGACTCAAAATTTTAGTAATTTTATAAATTTTGAAAATAACTAAATTTATAAATGTACAAATTAAATTTATTACAATTTAATTAGTACTCTAAAATTATAATTAAATCAAGTAAATAAATTTATGTTAAAATTTATATGAACATGTGTTCTATTGTGTTGGAGAGAAGCTTTGTCTCCGACAGTTGCAGGAGCCTTAGAACTGGAGAAGAAAATTAGATCACCATCACTAGTTTTGCTACCACCTTGAGACTGTAATCCAGAATCTGTAAAAATTCAATTTGTTATTTTATTTTTTTTCCATCAAATCCTATTAATGCATTGTATTTTAAATCCGCGATCGGAAAACAAGTTTTAAAACAATTTGACTTACGTTTACAGATTCAGCAAAAAAAAAAAAAACACCCTTTGCTAAACAATAAGATATAAAACTCATAAAAAAAACATATGAAAAAAGATATAATAATGATATTTAACAAGGTATTAAGAAATCCAAAACAAAGAAAACATACGAAGATGCAATATTCAACGGATCAATGGGTACAGAAGATTTTAGATGTCTTTGGGAGAATTTGATGTGAGAGATTCTGTTCATTGCTTGCGCTACGCACATAAATGAAAATGAAGAGGTAGGGTTTCGGTAATGTTGTATTTATAATTCAGGTTATTGTAAAATTGTCAAGTTGGTCATTGAACTTTCACAATAGTCAAATTGGTCCTTAATTTAGATTTTTGTCTTTATTTTATGATAAAATTCACGAATTGGTCACTGACTGGGCTCACAATTTTCTCTACTTTCAAAATCAAATCGGTACCTAATTTCTTTTTTAGAGTTTATTTTATATATTTAGTGTTTATGATTTAAGGTTTATAATTTAGGGCTTTTAGTTAATTTTTTGTTTTCTGTAATGTTATGATGTTTGTGGTTTAGGGTTATTGGTTTATGAGATTAATTCCAATTCTTTAAGGTTTATGATTTATGGCTTAATTAAAGGTTATTGGTTTATGAGATTAATTCTGATTCTTTAAGGTATATGGTTTAGTATTAATGGTTTTATGGCTTATATTTTAATTTAGGGTTATTAGTTTATGAGATTAATTTGGATTCCTTATGTTTTAGGGTTTAAGGTTTAGCATTAGCTGTAACACCCCTCGCTTGGGTTAGGAGCGAGGAGCGTTACGACGAGAAAACGAAACGAGGAAACAAAAAATTTTCGAGCTAATTAAAATTTTTCTTCTTAACTTATCCCTATTGGATAAGTTACTTAGCTAGCAAGTTCTAATTCAATTCATTGCAACATTTAAGATTCATTTTACTATTCATTTATTACCTAAAGCCTTCTAACTCATTCATTAGCTAGAATCAAGTTATCTATGTATCATTACTTACTAGGTTTAAAAAAAATTCAAGTTTAATCATCCATTAGATACAATCACAATGATCAATAGATCTAACTTAACGCACTTATTTATATAATTCTAGTCCATTCATTTGCAAGACAAAGATATAGTATTTACAAGGACCATTACTCATATACATCATATGCCACTAAGGTCATTACAATGCTTGATCAAGTTTTTACATACATATTCACTAACCAATCCAAATGCATGACAAGCTATAACTTATACATAATTCTAGTATGTCACCATCTAGAAGTGCTTCAAAGTAAATACAAAGTCAACTTCAAGCTTTGCATGTCTTACAACAAACCCAAGGAAGCTGGCTTCAATATCATGGTACTGGTTTGGGCCTGAGATTTGGGAAGAATGCAGACAAGAGTGATAAGTACTTTTAAGGTACATAGTGAGGTAGTATCTAGAATCTATCAGTTTTAATCAAATTTCAAGTGTCAAGTAATGTTACACATTTGATCATTGTTTAACAAGGTCAAGTTATCCAAGTAACCCAACCTATCTAGTTACTAAGTCTATTCAAATTCCCAATCAAATCAAGACTCAAGTACTATAATTCAAACAAGATACCATAAGGAATTAGACATAAATCAAGTAAATTCAATGTTTTAGATTCAAGGTCCATTACAATGACTCACATTGCCCACTTAAGTCAAATTAGTTTGTCCAATTAAGACTCCAAGGTCTTTCGAATGATTTACTTTCAAGACAAAAAACATTCAAAAATAGCATTTATACAAGCAAGACTCATTCCCATTAAACTTCTAGTCTTGATTACCTAAAATGATCATCTATGCATGATTTTCCAATAGGATTCTTTAATTCATTCGATGGGTTATTTAAATAGTAATACCCATTGTACTCAACTTAGTCAAGTTATATACAACTTAAATTTCCCAATTGATCACTTAGTTACATTTAATCTCTTAAGTTCCATTTATGTTCTTAAGTTATGTAGTAATTCATATTAAAATTTACCACACTAATTACATTCACTTAATCATTCAATCATGGTAACATTACTAGTGCTTAACATACATAAATCTGACAGCACATTCATTTTTATAGATTAACCTATATGATTTCAATTGTTTATCCTTCTATTCATTTAAAACAGGCAAGTAACTACTGTCCCAAATTGTTTCCAAAACAGTTTACAAAACTGTCTAGAACAACAATACTACTGCTACCAGCTAGTATGAGCACTGGTCGCTTAAACAATTATAATTTTTATTTCGTAAGTCGAAATTTTGAACCATTTATATCGTTAGAAAGCTTATTTAACCCTCCTTACAACCATTTAGACCTTTCATTTTAATTTTTTTCCAATTAATGTAGTTTTTAATTCAAAAGTAAGGCAATTACATTTCTGGACAGTTTGCACTGCCCGAAGATTTCCATTTCCAGGTTTTAGCTCACAAATCAGAATTCAATTATATTCTCTTCTAATGAAAATAGACTTATTAAGGTTCATTCTATATAAATTTTAGCCCTTAATTCGACCTAAACAATTTATGATGAATTTTCAAGTGGCTGCCCAGAACTAAGTATTCTAGGCAGATTTCACTAAGTTTGATTTCATCTTTATTATTCACTTAGACCATGCTTCTAACCTTATTATTGTCACATCCTAAAAACACCCTAGAAGAAATAATAATAAAAAAAAGTGGAAATGTAACTTATAATATGACATATAGCATAAGAAAGTGGGTTATTAGTAGGATAACTTATAATATGATATATGGCATAAGAAAGTGGGTTATTAATAGGATAACTTATAATATGACATATGACATAAGAAAGTGGGTTATCAGTAGGACAACTTATAATATGAGGTATAACATAAGATAGTGGGTATTAGTGGGATAACTTATAATATGGTATATAGCATAAGATAGTGGGTTATTAGTGGAATAATACATGGACAAAATAAGTCCATGTGTCCTTCCCTTGAAACACACGGCTAACAAGTGTATAATACCAAAAAGGATTATCATCTTTCTCACTTTAATCCAACGAACTAACATAGAAACAAAGAGGAGAGAGAGAGCGCTTGAAAATCTGGAAAAATAGAAGCAAAACAAGGAGGAAAATTTAAAGTTTGAGGGCTGGAAATTATACGTAGATTGCATGCATGTTCGTACAATTCAAGTCTAATATGTTACCCGATTTTGTCCATGAATTTATATTGTTATCTTGATAAATTATGGGTTTAATTTTTCTGGAAATTTATGTTTGAAGATGTTAAAAATGGCTATGAGAAAATGTAGAAATAGGTGGTAAAATAAGATTAGGTGGAGGAAGCCAAGAAAATAAGTTATAAAGAGCTTAAGAGAGAAATTAGTGTAATCTGCCCAGCATTGCCCTGTTCTAGACAGTGACCTTAAAAATTCACCAAAAATAAAATACATAGAATTTAGACCTGAAATTTTGATAGAAAATACTCGGGGATGTCTGTTTTAACTAGAAACAAACGGCACTAAAATTGGATCTTTATAGAAAAATCTGGAACCGAAATTGTGGAGGTGCTACAAATTGTCCAAAACTGCAAAATGGCCTATGTTTCACTACAAAAAAATGTACATATACCGACGGACAGATATCGTCGCTATAGATAATCTATACCGACGGAAAATAACACCATCGGTAAAAGTTCGAATGTATACCGACGGATAAAGAATTTGACGGTATAGATGTAATATATACCGACGGAAAATAAGAATGTGTCGGTATAGATCTGATATATACCGACGACGTACTGAAACCGTCGGTATAGGTGTAGTTTATACCGACGGTTATTGTGACCGTCGGTATAAGTGACCCAGTTTGTCGGTATAAGTAAACTTGTGTGACGGTATAGATAAAATATTTACCGACGGTAGTTACCACCGTCGGTATAGGCAGGTCAATTTTTTACCGTTTTTAATTATTTTCACGATATAGAATTCCCCAAAATCCAAATCCCTAAATTAAAATTTCACCCAAATAACTCTGCTCTCTCTCGCGCTCGTCGACGGCCGTGGCTTTGAACGCCGGTCTTGGCTCCAAGCCTACGTCTTCTGCTCTCTCTCGCGCTCGTCGACGGCCGTTGCTTTGAACGCCATCTTGGCTTCAAGCTCGCGTCTTCTGGTCTCTCTATTTGATTCCAGGTATGCTACAAAACCTTTTCTAATAAATTATTCGTTGAAAAAGAGTGGAATGATGAATTCCCACAGATTGACTGAAAATGGTGGGGATTATAATTCCCTTGTATGCATTTTCGGTGCGGTATTTTTGTTTGTAATCTCTTTCAGTTCTTGCAAATGAAAATTTTTGAGCTAATATAGAGGAGTAGACTTCGAATTATAATATTAGTTCCACTTGTTTACTAGTACAGTTCTGTACTTGGTAGGATCCTGTTCCAGCGAACACAACTTACCATTGTTGATTAGCCAATAGCCTTTGTACGTGCTTCATTTATAAATTGCCATCACCTGGTCAAACTTTTTTCCCTCAGTTCAAATGATGCATGTTAATGACTTTGAAGAGATGCCTCCTGTAGTGTTGTTGCAATTTGGAACATGATTTTGGAAGTAGTTGGTAATGGTATATTACGTTTTTGGAAGTAGATGCCTCCTGTAGTGTTAGGATTGCACTTATCTTATGTTAGGAACACATTCAAGAGAAGAGAAATGAAAGCTCGTCTTCTGAGAATTGATCACAAACTTCATGGTCAAATGATGTGTTTGCTCAAGTTAAGGGACCGGAAAGAGGAGGACGTGTTCGTTGTGTAGGGGCGGTTCACACCCGTTCTTCTCAAGAATCTGGACCTTCACAATCAGCTCAAAATACTGAAGAAGTGGAAGGGTTGAAATCTAAGGTTGCGAAATTAGAAAAACTTTTTGAAACTTTTTTTCTACCCTACTTTCAACAACAGCGTCCAGATCTACATGTGCCCGATATGGATGCTTTGCTTCGTATGGTTGATACAGAGGTATTCAAAATATTTTTCTTTCTTATTACTCCATTCATTTTTTATTTAAATTCATTTTTTAATTACTTTTAATAGGCAACACTTGATGCTGGTAGTGCTTCAGCACCAGTCAATTGTATCAGTCCATCCTTGCCTTCAACAAATCAACAAAATACAAGTGGAAATGATGCTGGTAGACAATAGAGGGTGATTGTACTAAACTCGTAGGTACTTGTTTGCATATTACTTTTGTTTGTACTAAACTCGTGGGTACTAAACTCGTAGGTACTTGTTTGCATATTACTTTTGTTTGTACTAAACTCGTAGGTACTTGTTTTATTGATTATGTATTACATACTTTTTTTATTCGAACATTAAATCTAATTTTTTCCCATTATTAAAATGAAATTATTTTTGTTATTGTAGTTTTAGTAATTTTAATATTTAAAATAAAAAAATGGAATATATTAATAATTATTTAATATTTAAAAAAATAAAAAATACCAATTAAACCTATACCGACGGACAAAACTGTCAGTAAAAGATAACCGCTAGGAGCTATACCGACGGACAAACCGTCATTACAGATAACAACTATACCAACGGACACAACCGTTGGTATAGATCTATACCCCTATACCGACGGACAAACCGTCATTATAGATGACATCTATACCAACGGACACAACCGTTGGTATAGATCTATATCCCTATACCGACGGACAAACCGTCATTACAGATAACATCTATACCGACGGACACAACCGTTGGTATAGATCTATACCCCTATACCGACGGACAGACCGTCATTATAGATAACACCTATACCGACGGACAAAACCGTTGGTATAGGTATTCTGAGCCTATACCGACGGACCGAATGCGTCGGAATATATACCTTAATTTGTCGGGGTAGTCCACACCTATACCTACGGCTGTGTCCATCGGTATAGGTTCAGAATACCTATACCAACGGTTTTATCCGTCGGTATAACTTTATACCGACAAGCGTATTACCGACGGCGTTTTGTCTGTCGGAATTTCCCTTTTGTCCGTCGGTAAAAGTGTTTAGGGTATATACCGACGGATTTTTGGTGTTTTACTGACAAATTTGTGTCTGTCGGTATATGTCACTTTTTTTGTAGTGTTTAAATAATAAATTGTACTGATTGAGAAATGATAAAAATATGTATCATACATAGTTGTAAAGCTGTGTAAAATACCAAAAAGGATTATCATCTTTCTCACTTTAATCCATCGAACTAACATAGAAACAAAGATGAGAGAGAGAGAGAGCTTGAAAATCTGAAAAAAATAGAAGCAAAACAAGGAGGAAAATTTAAAGTTTGAGGGCTTAAAATTATACTTAGATTGCATGCATGTTCGTACAATTCAAGTCTAATATGTTACCCGATTTTGTCCATGAATTTATATTGTTATTTTGATAAATTCTGGTTTGATTTTTCTAGAAATTTATGTTTGAAGGTGTTAAAATTGTTATGAGAAAATGTAGAAATAGGTGGTAAAATAAGATTAGGTGGAGGAAGCCAAGAAAATAAGTTATAAGGAGCTTAAGAGAGAAATTAGTGTAATCTGCCCAGCACTGCTCTGTTCTAGACAGTGACCTTCAAAAATTCACCAAAAATAAAATACATGGAATTTAGACCTGAAATTTTGATATAAAATACTTGGGGATGTCTATTTTAACTAGAAACAAACGACACTAAAATTGGATCTCTATAAAAAAATCTAGAACCGAAATTGTGGAGGTGCTACAAATTGTCCAAAACTGCAAAATGGCCTATGTTTAAATAATAAACTGTATTGATTGAGAAATGATAAAAATAAGTATCATACATGGTTGTAAAGCTGTGTAAAATACCAAAAAGGATTATCATTTTTCTCACTTTATTCCATCGAACTAACATAGAAACAAAGAGGAGAGAGAGAGCTTGAAAATCTGGAAAAATAGAAGCAAAAAAAGAAGGAAAATTTAAAGTTTGAGGGCTGGAAATTATACTTAGATTGCATGCATGTTTCGTACAATTCAAGAAAGTGTCTAATATGTTACCCGATTTTGTCCATGAATTTATATTGTTATCTTGATGAATTCTAGGTTTGATTTTTCTGAAAATTTATGTTTGAAGGTGATAAAAATGGTTATGAGAAAATGTAGAAATAGGTGGTAAAATAAGATTAGGTGGAGGAAGCCAAGAAAATAAGTTATAAGGAGCTTAAGAGAGAAATTAGTGTAATCTACCTAGCATTGCCCTATTCTAGACAATGACCTTCAAAAATTCACCAAAAATAAAATACATGGAATTTAGATCTGAAATTTTGATAGAAAATACTTGGGGATGTCTATTTTAACTAGAAACAAACAGCACTAAAATTGGATCTCTATAGAAAAATTTGGAACCGAAATTGTGGAGGTGCTACAAACTGTCCAAAACTGCAAAATGGCCTATGTTTAAATAATAAACTGTATTGATTGAGAAATGAGAAAAATATGTATCATACATGGTTGTAAAGTTGTATACCAAAAAGTATTATCATCTGCAACACCCGGGTTCGGGGGTCGGATGAAAATAATAATTTAAAAATAGTTCGGGTTTCGGTTCCAAATTTTTAAATAATAAAATAATGGTTTGGGCCTCGGGTTTTAAGACAAATAAAATTAAGTTTGACCATATTTTTAAACAAGCCAACAAGGCCATGGGTGGCACCTATTGTGGTTTTCCTTATTCATTAAGGGCATTTAAGTCTTTAGCCTTTTTAATTTCAAATAAACCTAAAATAATACTTTGAGTCATCTTCTTCCCCTCTCTCCACTATTGACTCCAACGTCAAAAAACCCCCTCTCCTTAGGTTACTATTTCATCCAATGTCTTACTCGTTTTGAAGAATTTCGCAAAGGTAAACACGTTTTTGACTTACCCTTGTTATTCCCTACAAGTTAATACCATTTGTTTTCATTTTTGGACATGTTTTGAGATTTGAAGTTTGGAGGATTTTAGATTAAAAATGTTGTCTTTGGGGTCTTTAACTTAAGCTTTCTATTTGTTTGAGTTATATGAGTTGACTACAACCAAAAGGGTCCAACAAAAACCGATTTTTACAATGTTTTATTGAATTTCCGGAATTGGGTAAAAATGAGATTTTTGGGAGGTTTTAAGTTGAGTTTTGGGGGTGTTTAAGGTGGAATCTTGAGGGCTGATGGTTAGGGTATATGTAAGTATTGTTTTGAAGGCTTTAGGGAGTAATTTGAAGGTTGAAATCAATGGTTTTAAGGGGTGCTTAAGGGCTGCTCGGATTTTGGAATTTTGAGCTTGTTTTCAATGGAAAAATTGATGTCTTGTGATTGGTATGTAATCCGGGTTGATTATTTTAGAACATGGACTGATTTGGGATTATTTGCTTGGTGTTGGAATGACTAGAAACGAGAATTTTGGTTGGAGAAGCTCCGGGGACAAATCCAGGGGTTTCGGAGTCTTGAGCTTGGTCTTCGATCTTCTCTTGGGTAGCAACGGTGAGTAGATTTATTGGTTTTTACATTGAGCTCGATATGAATTCCTTTGGGGTTTGGGTGGAACCTTGAGAGGCCACCTAAACCCGTGTGTAAGCCTCTATACTCTCATGTTGTTGTGATATGTTGATTGTGTATACGTTGAGATCATTGAATGCATTTTAAGTTGTTAATGTTGTAGTCGTGTTGAGTTCGTGCCTCACGTGATGGTGGTCTAAACTACGGTGATGTGTAGTCCCACCGATAGTGACTAGTAGGGTAGTACTTTGATGTGTAGTCCCATTGGAAATCCACTAGTCGAAACGGTGATGTGTAGTCCCACCGTATATGTATGTTGGTTGTGCTTGTGCAAACCATGTGTTATGGTTGAGATAGACCCTTGTGCATCCATTGCTTTCTTGCATATAAATCGTGTTTTGGAAAACTGCATGCTGTGAATTGTAGAGCCTCTCTCACTAAGCTAGTTTGCTTTTGTAATAATGCCTAGACAATGAGGTGTAGAGTTTTAGGAGTTGGGGTCAAACTCCTTAGGAGGTTATGTTTGAGCATGTTAAACTCATGTTGTGTTATGCTTTTGCTTCTTGGATTGTTGGCCTATGAATGCTTTATGCTTGATTACCTTGTGCATGATGCCTTATGCTTGCTAAGTATGCTTCTTCGTGAAATTGC
The DNA here is from genome assembly GCA_958450335.1 of Hibiscus tridactylites. Classification (NCBI taxonomy): domain Eukaryota; kingdom Viridiplantae; phylum Streptophyta; class Magnoliopsida; order Malvales; family Malvaceae; genus Hibiscus; species Hibiscus tridactylites. The sequence continues at coordinate 20,867,588 of OY288281.1, read as the reverse complement.
ATGAGGTCTTGATATGTATGATCCTTGTTAGATTCAATGCCTTGTAAGCTAAATCTTAATTGTGGTTTGTTGTATGTATGATTGTAAGTGCTTAGGAGTGTCCAAAAGTGCATCTAGAATCGTATGTGAGGTTACCAAGTTTGAAATTGAGGAATTGCAGAGCAGGGGTATCGATACGGTTAGACCAGTATCGATACGGCCTTCTTGTTCCAGGCTACTCGTTTCGATACACGAGGGGGCGTATCGATACCTTTTTGGTCACTGAAGTTACTGTCCAACTTGGTATCGATATGGGCCTCTGGTGTACCGATACGGTCTTCCTAGCGTTGACCGTAAGAAGTCAACCGTTGAGGAGAGTATCGATACGGTCTCCAAGGGTTGACTCTGACCTTTTGACCTAGTCAAGGCGTATCGATACACCCCTTAGGTGTATCGATACCGCCTGCAGTTAAGTTTAAAATTGGGCTGTTAAATGTTGTTTTGGGTTCGTTTGATTGTCTCGTGTATGTTGTTCCGCTGTTTGATCACTTAGGACTTTAATACTCCTCTAGACAAGATTAAAATAAAAAGAAAAAAAATAGGGTTGCTAACCGAAGGGGAGCCTTAACGGGTTTCACTTTGGTTTTCCCCGTGTAGCCCATTCGGGCCGGTCATCCGGCCAGACCGGGACGAGGGGGTTACATCATCTTTCTCACTTTAATCCACCGAACTAACATAGAAATAAAGAGGAGAGAGAGCTTGAAAATCTGGAAAAATAGGAGCAAAAAAAGAAAGAAAATTTAAAATTTGAGGGCTGAAAATTATACTTAGATTGCATGCATGTTCGTACAATTCAAGTAAGTGTCTAATATGTTACCCGATTTTGTCCATAAATTTATATTGTCATCTTGATGAATTCTAGGTTTGATTTTTCTGGAAATTTATGTTTGAAGGAGTTAAAATGGTTATGAGAAAATGTAGAAATAGGTGGTAAAATAAGATTAGGTGGAGGAAGCCAAGAAAATAAGTTATAAGGAGCTTAAGAGAAAAATTAGTGTAATATGCCCAGCACTACCCTGTTCTAGACAATGACCTTAAAAAATTCACCAAAAATAAAATACATGAAATTTAGACCTGAAATTTTGATAGAAAATACTTGGGTATGTCTATTTTAACTAGAAACAAACGACACTAAAATTGAATCTCTATAGAAAAATCTGGAACCAAAATTGTGGAGGTGCTACAAATTGTCCAAAACTACAAAATGACCTATGTTTAAATGAGAAAAATATGTATCATACATGGTTATAAAGTTGTGTAAATAAGATTTCTATAATGGTAAAGTAATCGAAATTTGGATATGTGTGTAAAAAGATATGCCCAGATTAGTAACAAGTACTCAATCTGCCACTAAGAAAAACGATTTTGAATGTTAATGTTGGCGGTTGTGTATATGAGCTTATCTATATGAATTGACTTCTAATATGTTTCATATATGTATGTATGTGAATAACAAGATCGAGAAATTGAAGAGATTTTGGAGGAATCAAGGGCTAGGCAACAAATTAGGAAGAACAATGGCATTGTTATCAAAGAACAAGACTAGCTTGGAGTTGTGTGTGTAGCTATCCTTAGGGTTAGGACTTAGGTCCTAACCAAATTATTTATGTTTATAATATTCTTGAATGATGCCATTAAATTGACTCTAAAGTATACTTGGTAAACATATAAGGGAAGGATGATAATAATTACAAATGGTAACATATGATAAAATAAGTAAATTGATGTGTTACTTGTGCTGTAATGAATTTGAACATGAACTTGCTTGCTGCCTTGATTGTTTTAATTTGTTAGTCGATGAAATATGACTTGAAATGACCTCTCTTGAAATTGAGCTATGGTTCATTAGCCTAAGGGCTCTTGATCTTGATACATGATTATTGATCACTTGAATATGTCATGATTCTTGTCTAGCTTGTTACATGATCCTTGATTCTTGATCACATGAATAAACAATGCCTTAGTAACTAGTGAGTCATAGGTAGGATGGCATGCCATAGAGCCTTGAGCTCATTTGTGTTGGAGTGATCTACGGACCTGGCTAAGGCCCTTTATTTGGCAATAGTAGGAGGGATGTGTGTTATGGTCTTTGGCGACAGTAGGAGGGATATGACCAAATACTTGTTTTGGCGATAGTTGGTTGGCGACTCGATTACCTAGACTCGACTATAAACCAAGGCTTAAACTTGAAGTTGATCAAGTAAACTTGTTGATATGAACTTGTGTTTACATGAAATTAAATATATCTTGTTATGCTTGCTTACATGATATCCTTTTCCATGAAATTTGATTGATTATTATTCACTTGACTTATTGATGATAATATGTAACTGTTTGATTGCAAAATCAGATTGTTATAAGAATTCTTATGACCTTGTATCGCCATGTTTAAAGGATAGAACAATTTAAATGAAATGATATGAAATTTTGTCAGCATAAGATCATTTGAATGCAAGCCTTGTACAAACATGATTCATGTGAACCCAGCTAAGCCAACTTGGATTAAAACACTTGTTAAATGAATTAAGCTTGCCTAGCTTAGGTTGCTACCTCACTAAGTTCTTAATCGTACTTATCACTCTCGTTTCATTCTTCCCACTTCAGGTTCGTAGATTGCACGATTTTCCGGTTGGAGGCAAGGCAAGACAAGCTATAGCTTTATGTATGAACTCATCCTTTTGTAAACTTCTAGATGGTGGCCTTAACTTTGTAATTAGATACATTTCCATGCATTTTAAGCCTATGAATGGCTTTGAATATATTTGATATGATATGGCTTGTATAACTTGTTAATGTGGCTCGTTCGATAGCCTAATTGATCTAGGTATCTTATGACTATATGAGATGAATATGGTTGGTTGCTATGGTGATGTTTATATGTTTTGAAAGCTTGGAAAGTATTGAATGATAGATACATGTCTTCGATGTTGTCTAGGGTTGTTCATTAGTTGATTATGTGTTAGAATCATACATTGAAATTCTTTGATAATCTTGTGATTGTCATGTTTCTTTGTGTTGTTGATATGAAAGGATTTGAAAGCATGTTTAATTGAAATGTTGCTGCCATGAGTTAGGTTTAGTTAATGTTTCATTGATTCATGTATTAGGGTCATGATAGTGTGCTTAAAATTCTTGTGGTAGATGAACTTGCCATTCAAATGTATAAAGGATGTTAGGTTGATCATAGGTGATAGTATCCTAATCGAATGAACCATTTCTAAGTCATATGGTTCTAATTGATTTTATTATTGTAATCATGTATAGAATATGAATTAAGATGTCGTATAATTCGAATAAGAGGTATGTATTAGTTTGAGTGATATGAAAAATTGATCATGTTGTTGCTATTAGAGTTCAAATACCATGTTAAATAGGGTGATTAATCTTGAATGCTCCCATGTATAATTCATGTTGTTAAGGTTGTCTATTGATCACATGTTTTAGCTTGATTGAAGTAAGATCCTTGTTAATGAATCATGTTGCTTGTAATTGTTTGTTTAAAAGTCTAACTTACCTATTAGGGGTAAGCTAGACAAAAGTTTTTGTTGGTTCGTTTTTTTTCTATGCTTGAGTAACATTCTTTAGCCGGTTTACAATTAAACCGGGTGAGAGGTGTTACAATTATTCATCATATATTCGTATTCCTATTAATCTAGTCAGTCCAATTTACCTATCTATTTCCATTATCAATGTTGTTTAACAAGTTTACCGCATAATCTGTTACAATTATCAAGTTGATTAACAAGTTTACCATTAAACACATTAAGCATATATGTCATTCATTATCATTATCAAGTTGATTAACAAGTTTACCATTAAACACATTAAACATATATGTCATTCATTAATCCAAATTTATTATATATCAAGTAATCATAAGTCCCAGCAATCAAGTTGTTATGTCCCATTGTGGTTCATTTAATCCTTTGATTTAACAAGTTAAGCCCCTTTAACTAAATCTAGATCATTTCATATCGAATTAGTCAACAGCTTAAACTTTAGTCTTATTCGATTGACTTCAAGGTGGCTTATCTTATATAACATTATTCTATATCTATTTCCTTTAGATTAGATCCAATTATTTAAACTCTAATTTTCATTCAAATTAGGTAAACTCAAAGATATGGTCCTTGTTTCACAAGAACTAGATTAATTTCTAGGATCATGCCACCAAACAAGCCAAACAATCTAGTAAACCAAAAAAATCCAACAAGCCAAGCAAATCAGGAAATTTAAGCAGGTTAAGATATTCAGCAAATCAAACAATCAAGTAAGCCAAGCAAGTAACAATTACAAGTTCTATTTAGCTAGGTCTTAATACATTCTTTTAGCATGTTTTAGATTATTATCCATAATCTATCGAATGGTTCAACTTAACAAGATCAACCAATTACATTTAAGGTATTATATCATATTAACCAAGCAAGAATATATACACAAGCATTAGGTAAACTCAACAAGCAATAGTAAACATGTATCAAACAATCCTAGCAAAAGATCAGCTTGACTCATTCGAATAGAGTCCATTTTACCACATAGCTTATCCTTCAAATAATGAGCAATCCAAGGTGACAATTCCATCAATTCAATCATATAATTTCATTTTACTAGAAGATCAATAGCAAGAGTCATGTTACTCATTCATTATTCATGTTAGCATGTCTTATTTCAAGCTTATTAATTTTGTTTTACCCTGGTAGATAGTAGGACTAGGTAATCAAGTCTCAAGCGGGTACACAAAGTACCAGAACAAACAGGTACACTAGGTACCAAAACAAGAAGGTGTCTACTACACCACACAAGAGGGTACATTAAATACCTAGCAAGATGATACCCAAGGTATCCAATAAGAAGGTGCCTACAACACCAAACAAGCAGGTACACAAGTACCAGAACAAATCAAACTTTAGACTCTAAGGCATGTCGTTCTACCTACGACTAACCAGCAACCAAGGGCTTATTAAGTATTTTAATTTCAAGCAATCACAAAAGAGTGATTAATCATTAAACATGACAAGGACAAGTTCATTTCAAGTCTCTAAGTTATATGAATCCTAGATTATTTTACAAGATTTCATGACATGAATTTTCAGCATACTCCCATTCAACATCAGCAAGCATCAAACAAGGATTATATCAACCATTCAGACAGCAACAATGCCAAGCAAGAGTACAAGCAAGAATTTCATGCTTCAAACTCACTAGTTACAATGTTAATATTAATCTAATTATTAATTTTCCATTAGTCCATTCTTCCCTTAGGTACCTTACCAAATATAGATTAGATTCATTTCATGGCATGTTCATTAAACAACAGACATGCAAGGGTGGTAAGGACCTAAGTCCCAACCTTAAAAAAACCACACTCACAATACTCCCAAGATAGCATAATCTTGGATAATTATCCTCTATTGTTTATCCTTTGGATGACTAGCTCTAGAGCCTTCACCAAATCCTCTTCTTGCATTGCTTCTCAAATTTGATTTTCAATTTAAATCCTTAAGCATGCAAGAAAAATTCAAGCTCATCCATGGCTTCCCTTTAAAAATTTTTCTCTCTCTTTTCTCCTCTCTCATAACCGGATAATGTGAGATTGAAGAAGATGATAGTCTATCTTAATTAAGAGCACTATAGAAATGATCAAATTACCCTTTAATTATCCACTTACAAAAGTTAGTGGCAAGGGCAAATTAGGTATTAGGGAATTTAGCATGCAAACCTTCAATTTGCATTGCATTTTGGTTTGGTCACTATCAATTAAGCCTTCAATTTACACATTCATTCAATTAGGTCTTTAATTATCCTAATTAAATTAGGATCAAGCTTAATTTAATTTACTAGATTCAATCATTCTAATTTAAGTTAGTATACGGTTTAAACCATTATACAATAGCTATCCTTTCTTTTTTTTTATGTCCTTGATTCATTAAATCCTTTTTTATGTCCTTGACTCATAATTTCATAAACTCGACTAAAAAATTCAAAATATAGTTTGAATTATAATGTTTTAGGATTGAAAATGAATTTTTAAAAATTTAAGGGTGAAATTATAAAGAAACATTTTTATTAGTGACTATAATGTTTACTTTTTTAAATTGAGGAGAAAAAATGTACATGAGATAAATTTTAATGGCTATTGCAGTAATTTACCCTTATTTTTTCGTTAATTAATTCCCAATCCGTTAGGGGACTAACGGACTATAACGTCGGAGTGACCAGGTCTTTACACATCGAAAACGTAAATGACCACTTATTGTCACTTTTCAAAAGTGGTGACTAAATCTGTACAAACGAGAAACGAAAGTGACCCCTGCAGTAGTTTACCCTAAAATAAACCCCAAGTAAAAGGACCACAAGTGAAGATTACTCTAAATTTAATTACCACAAGACTTCTTAAAAACACCTTTAATTTCACTTATATTTGAATAAAAATAAAAATAAAAATATTTTATCAAAGTAAATTTATGTTTGAAAATCAACAAAATTAAAATAAAATGATAAAACTCAACGTAAATTATTTGAATGAATTGGACATTCATCCCAAAATAATTTAATAAAATAGTCACAAACTTAAATTTATGTTTTTCTTTATTAATTGTTTATTTGAATTATTATTTTCTATAACAAATGAAAAGAAGAAGAAGAAGCAAAAGTCAAAAGATAATAAGTGGATGTCCACCAGGTGTTTGAAGTAAACCCGTGACATGATAAAGTTAAGTGGCATAATCGCAAATAAAAGCAAACAACGGTGGCTTTCTTTTAACAGCAATAACTTATAACCCTAAAACAGCAGCCCCCCTTTCCACTCCCTTCGAAATCCACAAAGAAAGAACTCGGGAAATGGGGAGCTCTAGATTCTCCCTCACTTTCCTCGCGATTTGCGCCATCCTTGCCGTCCACGTGGTGTATTCCGCTTCGTCTCCCACCCTCGATTTCGGCGGCGACCTTTTCCTCCCGATTAAATCGGAGTGTAGCGGATCCATGGCGGAGTGCATGATGGGAAACGGAGAGGAATCGTTCGACTTGGACGCCGAGTTCGCCATGGGCTCCGAGATCAGCAGACGCATTTTAGCGACGACCCGATACATCAGCTATGGTGCGCTGAGGAGGAACACGGTGCCATGCTCACGACGTGGCGCGTCGTATTATAACTGCCGACCGGGAGCTCAGGCGAACCCTTATTCACGCGGCTGCAGTAGAATTACTCGCTGTCGGCATTAGGTTATTTTTATAACCTTTTATTATTATAAAAATGAATAAATTTGTTGCCTCTCTATATAATTTTGAAAGTGTAATATTTTCGTGTAATTCTTCTTCCTACATTTGATTTATAGATTATTTTGTGCAATGTTGGATTTTTTTTCTTCAAATTTTTATCAACTATAAGAAATAACGATTATTGGATGAATGTAAATGCAATAGGGGATTATATTTATTTGTTTTGCTAATATAATAATATAATTATACTCTCTTTAATTTATTTATGTTGCATTTTGAAGTACATAAATTATTTTTATGAGAAGTTTAGTTATCTCACGAAAATTGTACCTTTTTAACTTTTGAAAGTTAATTTTTTTAAAAAATTTAACAATAATTTTATTAAATGTTTTAAATAATTAAAATTTTTAAAATATATATTTAGAAACTATTTGATTAGAGGTATTTAAAATATATTTTTTTCTCATATTTTTATTAACAGTAATTTAAAATAATTATAAGTTAAGGTTGAGAGGGAGTAATATTTTTGATGTGTGGGCAAGTAGTTGAGTATTTTTATATAACCACCGTGTCTTAGGCTGAAATCGGTTACGAGTCGCATTTTCCGAGATTAGATTATAGGGGGAAGACACGGATCCTGATTGTTTGAGTACTTGATTCTAATTGGTGTAGGCAGTTTAATTGAGTAATTAAGAATGGAAGATAGAAAATTAGGAATAAAGCGAAAATGAAATTGGAAGCAAATGCAAGGCTTTTAAATGGAATCTAATTCTTTTTCCAAAGCAAAGAAGAGAAATCCAACTGTAATTAGCATCTCACACCTGTATTTTGCTGGACATTAAATTCACACATCTAAAATATTTGTATTCTGACACCTATGGTCAATACAAATTCAAACAAAGCCAATTGGTATGATTCTTGATTCTTCAAACAATTAACTGGATTCGCTCCGGTGGACACTTGGGAAATAAAAAACAACTTCAAATAACGGCGACAAATGCCCCATTTAATTCCAGTTTAGATGTTCAAATATATGAAAGTCACCATTTCAAGAGTGTTTGTGAAAAGTTTTTTTCTCCCAATGATATATATACGTACCAGGCACATACTCGTATTTAACATTGATTCAAAGTCCGAACAACGTAGCATCTCAAATGTCTGGCATATACATATGAGAAAAGAAAACAAAAACAAATAACTATTCACAAAGGTTAACACCAAGAATTTTAGGGCCACCTTTGCACTATTTTTTATGCTTAGATATTATAAGCAACATCAAACACCAAGAATTTGTTACTTAAACACCTCATGGCAAATGGCAATCATAAAATATACATTGAAAAGAAGTACAATCATGGAGTTAAACTACTAATGTGAAGAATTTTTAGATTGGGTTAACCATATTATATATAGATAGAAATTAGAGGAGGCATTAAGTACAAATATAAGGTATATGTCTGTTTGCCACTGATTTTCCATATGAGAAAATATATGCACCAAAAGAAATACAGGGTCTAGAAATACCATGCTATGAACGACGGATTTACACCATTAGGGATCTTTGGATGACTTGGAATCGTCCTTTGGCCCAGAAGGAGAAGGGGACTTATCTGCGTCCATCTCTGTTCGGAGATCATTGATGCTTTGCTCTAGCTCATCTATCCTGCTGCCCATCCCATCAAGTGCATTAAAGTCAAGGAAATCAAGTGCAAGTTAAAGCATGAATATATGTGCATCGCATTAAGACTATATTGCTTCAATCTTCATTTTGGCTTTAGAATCACCCCATACTTTCCCTAACAAACTAAAAACCAACAACACCTAAAGAAGTTTTCATCTTGCTTATTGCAAAAAGAAAACCTCAACAACCTCTGCCAAGCGACCACAAAATCACCAAAATAGCTAAGCAAAAATTATATATATATATATATATAAAACCAACCCAGTAATTCTCTGATGCTATGTAGAAACTAATGAAGAAAACCATCTCCTGCGGTTGAAGTAACTAGATAATAAGAAAAAGGATATTCTTCGTAATGATGGAGTCGGACATTGTTTGGAACCTTGATTGTTGTAATAACAGTGCAAACTTAGCTACAGCTGCTAAAAATTTATTGTTTATAGAATCTCAAATCAGTTCAAAATAAGAACTCACCATCTGTTCAAGTAGATTCTGGACCTGAAAAATGAAATACTGTATCAGTATAATATGGATGACAATTCATTAAACCATAGAACCATAACACTGAAAAATCTATGAAACTAAACATAACGAAATCTCCATGCTTTTTTACTATTTTGTAAAAACATAAGATGGTCAAAAACAACCAATTTAATTTGAGTGCAATGTTCAGAATACACCATAATTTGTCTGCACTAATAACCATAGAAGGAAATAATCTTAAGTGTCGGGGAACTTGAAAAGTAACTTACGAAAGCTGCCATATCCGCATTTTCCTGTCTCTTATCTTCAGAACCATTCCCATCCTGCAAAATAAAAGATAAAATAAAAACCATACAACACAAAATGCTATCACGAGTGTCACTATTTGCCACCGTATAAAATAAAAACACATGATATTTTCTGAAGGAAGCAAAAGTTTCTTCCATGTATAAGTTCAAGCCTAAAACTGATGAAGGAATATCGACACATGTTACTTGGACTCGGCCTGAAGACACAACCACCATTTTACGTGCCTGATACGATTATGTTCAATTTTTTTTCTCAAGTTTCTCCACGGACTTGTGGAGAGTCAAATGCCTTGTCTCAATCTGTGTCCGACATGGGCACTTCAAGAAAATAAGGAGACAAAACAACATAGAACTAGACCCAAAATTTCCAATCAGACTGGTTAAACTTAAAATTAAAAGCCACTGCAACACAAAAATAATTAAAACCACGCCTACATTTAACAGTTTTGTCTATCGTTAAATTCTAACTACATTAACAAGCCGAAATAAGAAACAGATGGTGTAAACTGGTAAGTTTCCACATAAATTTAGCATTTGATTCTAATACTCAGATTCACATTCCAAGAATTTGCCAGCATTTAGCGATCATAACCATGGCTCCATTTCACATTTCTTATTTTGAGAAATAGATTACAAACAGAGCAGATCAGATCAGATTCAATAACAGGAATTCAAAACCCTAACCTAAAAAATATTCGACAAATGACTAGAAAAATAATGAAAAAAGAATCAGATATTAAATAAAAATAATAATTTATTTATGGGAAAGGAAATATACCATTCTTGGGAATTTCAATTTTCAATGGCTGAGAGACTTTTCGGTGCTTGGCGGAGGAGATGAAGAGAAATGGGGAACGGTTTGGGACTTGGGAGAGTGAGTGACTCGATCAGTGAAGAGCCAAGACAACAACAAGATTTATGGGCAGTGAATTACGTTTTTCTCCCACATTTTGGCGCGGATTACATCGATGAGAAATGACGGTCCAAGGGTGGTTTTGTAAACCTGAATTACGTTTTTCTCCCACTTGCACCGGTTTTTACCATTTCCCAGCCCATTTGATGTCTTTAGAATAGAAGTGTATTTTTAATCAAAACTTAAAAACACAAATATCCAGTTAATCGTATTTGTTGATGTAATTGTAGGAATAAAAAAAAAAATTGACATTTTTTTTACCGTTGTCGTCTTGTTTATATATGTTGTCGCCTAAACGATTAAATTTATTTATTTATTTGATACAATTACTCAATTAACCTTGAATCGTTTCACATTTAATATTATAAATAATATATACAAAAATCATCAGTCAATTATTTTAAAAAATATTAATATAATTTTTTAAATATTTTAATATTATCTTGATTTTTTCTAGAAAATAATTACTTTTAAAAGAAAAATAATTATTTTATGAATTTTAAAAAATTATTTATTTACTTATTTTAATTATTTAAATATATTTAAAATTATATTTTTATATTTTAATTTATTTTAATCATCAGTCAACACGAGTATTTCCATGTCTCGACAACGTCGAAAGTGATAGCAACATTTACATCACCCTCTCTAACAATAGAAGGAACAACATGGTCAAATAATACAACAATTTCCTATTACCTTGTTTTGAAATCTTCTTCTCAAACTTTTTATTGTTGCTTATAGTTATTGGCAACGTTTGACTTTGGTTCAAAACTAAAGTCAGAGTAATGATTATAGCATTAAATTAAGAACTGGTTGAGTTGTTGGATTATGCCACGACAAAATCACGAGCTCAATACCATATCATAAATATGAATATGTTAACCGTCCGGAATTTAATTTGAAATCAAAACTAAAAAAAAACATAATTAATCAACTTTTGTTGAACCACAAAAATTTAGTAAAGTTAAAAACTCAAAACAAAAGTACAAAGCCAACATAATTCCGTTCAATTCTAAACACAAATAAAAGTTAGTCTCAGAAATAATTTACTAACAATAATAAAAAAAAAATTTATATTTAGCTCCCAACGGATCGTAAGAATCGAACTAAAACTTAAGAGTCATTTGATTTGGAGAATTTCTCATCCACCATCATCGTCTTACTTCTCCAAGAATGCATCATCTTCTTACTTCTCCAAGAATGCAACTGTTTTGTTGTCTTCACAAATTTGTCAAGAAAATTATTAGTATTATAATTTTTATAATGATTGAAAGCATTGTTGACTGCATAAAACTTTATGAGCAGTAGCAGACATAAAATTATTTTCATGAATTTTAACGTAACATGTTTGATTGTAGGAGGTACAATACCAAATACGCGATCCCATTATCATTATAATTCCTTTGTATGAGATACTTCACCCTACTTTACACGACCAATATTGGGGAAATAGATTCTCAAGGAAAAACAATATGGCTAATGGGATGGTGGCCTTCATGTCTTGTACATTTCTAGAGTACCATGATAAAAGATCTACCTAAGTACTCCATGTATCTCTAACGGACGTTCCAAATGCATCCAAAAGAACCACGATGTCCCTAGGTTAACATCGTCTCATAAATAATTATGTTAATCACGATAATCTATTCGTCTTGAATTAAAATTTATACTCTATCTTACAATTGTTAGAAAAATGGGTGCAGTAAGAATCCAAATATAATAGAATACCGTAAGAAAAATAAATAATAATAAAGTAAAAAACATAACTTGAAATTGGACATAGTTAAAAATAAGAAGAAATTTTGTTGAGGCATGTATGAACAGTTTTCGTAAGACAGGTTCGGCATCTCTTTGGTGCTTGAGTAACATTGGACATCTATCTCCTAGGATACAACAACAAACGTTCACAACAGTTGCACAATTGTAGTGAATAATCGAACACAATCTTACCTTCCTCTATCACCAAAAATCAAAAACATTTTTCCATGCATGTATTTTTGGATATTGTAAATAATGTGTTCGTTGTTGAGTGATGTAAAATGCTTTTGGAAATATCTCCTTTCTATAAAGGATGGAAAATTAAACTACTTGATGAAAAGATTAAACCTTTTAATGAAAAGATTTGTTGAAAAAATAATAGATATGATTGAATGAATGTAATTTTAAACAAAAAAAAAATTAATAACTCTATTCACCAAGTGACACAACTTATTATTAGTATGTCTATTCACCAAGTGACATGAGGACAATCATTAGTCGAAAATGGAAAGAGACATAATTGAACTTTTTAGAAAATTTTGAAAGTTTTGTTATGAAAACATTCATTTTTCCTTGTTAAGTCTCATTAAAAAACATAATCTAAATTCCAAGGGTTCGCAAGTTTAAGTGATGCAGGGCATGCTGAAATATGATTTCACCAACCATGTACACGACGATGACAAGTTAGAAGAGAGAATTTAGAGATTGGCATGAAGTAAACAACGTAAAGAATATTGTGTAAATTAGGCAAGCCATGGAACAAAAAAGGAAAAACTAATATCAACCTGAAATTAAATGTATTCTAAGCATACTGTTTAAATTTCAACTCAAACGGATATTTGGAACTCATTTAATATCAAAACTGGTTCTGATGGTCAATATCGGTACTCACTGATCAATACAAGTGCTACCTTCAACCGATATCGGTACCCATTCACTCGACATCGGTACTCAACCGGAGAAAATGTAGATTTGAGTCCAAAATCAATCTAAATTCATCCTCAAACATCCTAAACATGTTTCTAACACTTCATGTAGATCCATTTGTTTACTTCATGCAACTTAGGCCAATTTTGTGAACCTATGAAGTCATATTGAACACTAATGGTTATCTACCATTTCCAGCAACATACATTCATGAAAAAACATACTTTCAAACAAACCTAGACAATTGCTCAAAAATCATCACACCAATCACTTTGGGTAATGACACATAATTTAAAGGTACATGAGCCCAAAAATAGGTACCAAAATTGGAAAAAAAAGATAAACTTTAAGGGGTAAATTGTGCATTAACCTTATATTTATATAATTCGTGTTGGATTCACCGTAATGTTTCAGTCTATTATTGCTCTTTTCACTTTCAATTTAATTCTTTATTGCTTGCAATATTTGATATTTATATTTAGGGTAAAATATTTTATGCACCGGCAGTTGAAAACTTATTTTCCACAAACGTATAATTTTTAGAGTTTAGGTGTTAAGGTTTAGGGTTGGAGTTTTAGTGTTTAGGGTTAGGTTTTAAGGCTTGAGAATAAATTTTATGGTTTAAAGTTTAAAATTTAAAATTTAAGGATTAAGATTTAAGGCTCCTAAAAGGTACATGTGGCAGCTTTAGAAACCCACTTGTGGAAAAAAAAAATTCTACCGAAAGTGTATCAAATAATTATCCATATATTTAGACATAAATATTTTAAAAAATAATATTAAGTTATATTAATAAATTCAAAAAATTAAATATAATTTGCATTTCATATCAAGTGTGGATCGAGGGGTGAGCAAAATTTGACTTGAAAAAAATATTTTTTTTCAATTTTGAGTTATTTGAGTCAAATTTTTTTCGAGTTATTTGAGTTTGCACAACTCAAAATACCGAAAAATTGAATTTTATAGTTTTGCAAAATCTAGTCCATAATTTCATTTCAACTCCATTTTTGACAAAATTTGAACCACGTGTTCCTAAACCATTATAGAATTCTTATGTAGCTTCGATTCATATTTTTTAAAATCAATTTCATATTTTTGTAATTTATCCCGTCAACTTTGTATGATTTCCCCATTCCTTCAATTTCCGTATTTTTTAAATCTATTTTGAGCAAATTTAAACCACATGCTCCACTACACCTATACAATGTCTATGTAATTTCGATTCATATTTTTAACAAAAAAATTCTTTTTTCAATTTATTTCGTTGACTTTGCATTTTATTCAATTTGTTCCTTCAACTATATTTTCTTTGTAAATTTTGTCTTCTCATCAATTTCTTGACACCTTTATACTCCCATCAATATTTATCCTCAAAATTTCATTATTTAAAAATATGCAACACCCATAGATCGATTTAAATTACATGATCCAATATGAGGTGCCACATTCGGGTCACCGGAGTGACACACATTAAAATTTCAAATAAAACAAAATTTTAAACCATAAAACAAATTCTGAATTTAAAATACAAGTTCATAAATTATTCATTTAACAGGAAAGTGTTCATAAAAACACGTTATAAAATGAGTTTCAGACTTAAATATAAAACAAGACGTGACACACATGCCCCCTAATTACACATGTACTGTACTCGCACAAGCAGTGTCGAAAAAACTCTTATACTAATGTCGGTAACTGCACCATGATCAGTCTGTTAACACGCGATGGTAAATAACAACATGAGCTTAAAAAATCTCAATAATATAGAACTACCAAGAGATGCTAAAGGTGCAAGCAAACATATGGCAAATCATAATACTGTCATGGCGTTACAGACAATAACATGTTCCAATTACGATTCAATTTCAATAAAACATTATATTTGAAGGTAACATAGTTTTTCTTATTTGATCACTTGAGTATCAGGCAACCAACCTATAGTCTTGAGAATCAGAAGAGAGACAGATTACATAAGTTCAACAAGAGAGTTTAGTGTGTTCCAACAAGTGTAGACTAAAACTTACAAAAAGTTTCAGAAATTGATAAATTAACTCTGTAGTGTACATTTAAAAAAGGAAGAAATGTTTTATTTAAGGTGCCTAATTACCTTCAAACCGAACACCGATAAGTAGTTCCCCAAAAACTACATCATGATGGACTTACCCTAGGTCCGTTGGGTGTAGGATGTGACCTAAGGGGATACCTTAGGTCCTGAAAGACTTACTCTAGGTCCGTTGGGCGTAAGAGCCTACATAAGAAATTTAAGGCTCCTAAATGGTACATGTGGCAGCTTTAGAAACCCACTTGTGGGAAAAAAAACTTTCTACCGAAAGTGTATCAAATAATTATCCTTATATTTAGACATAAATATTTTAAAAAATAATATTAAGTTATATTAATAAATTCAAAAAATTAAATATAATTTGCATTTCATATCAAGTGTGGATCGAGGGGGTGAGCAAAATTTGACTTGAAATTTTTTTAATTTTGAGTTATTTGAGTCAAATTTTTTCCGAGTTATTTGAGTTTGCACAACTCAAAATACCGAAAAATTGAATTTTATAGTTTTGCAAAATCTAGTCCATAATTTCATTTCAACTCCATTTTTTGACAAAATTTGAACCACGTGTTCCTAAACCATTATAGAATTCTTATGTAGCTTCGATTCATATTTTTTAAAATCAATTTCATATTTTTGTAATTTATCCCGTCAACTTTGTATGATTTCCCCTTTCCTTCAATTCCTCTATTTTTTAAATCTATTTTGAACAAATTTAAACCACATGCTCCACTACACCTATACAATATCTATGTAAATTTGATTCATATTTTTAACAAAAAAATTCTTTTTTCAATTTATTCCGTTAACTTTGCATTTTATTCAATTTGTTCCTTCAACTATATTTTCTTTGTAAATTTTGTCTTCTCATCAATTTCTTGACACCTTTATACTCCCATCAATATTTATCCTCAAAATTTCATTATTTAAAAATATGCAACACCCATAGATCGATTTAAATTACATGATCCAATCTGAGGTGTCACATTCGGGTCACCGGAGTGACACGCGTTAAAATTTTAAATAAAACAAAATTTCAAACCATAAAACAAATTCTGAATTTAAAATACAAGTTCAGAAATTATTCATTTAACATGAAAGTGTTCATAAAAACACGTTATAAAATGAGTTTCAGACTTAAATATAAAACAAGACGTGACACACATGCCCCCTAATTACACATGTACCGTACTCACACAAGCAGTGCCGAAAAAACTCTCATACTGATGTCGGTAACTGCACCATGATCAATCTATTAACACGCGATGGTAAATAACAACATGAGCTTAGAAAAGCTCAATAGTATAGAACTGCCAAGAGATGCTAAAGGTGCAAGCAAACATATAGCAAATCATAATACTGTCATGGCGTTACAGACAATAACATGTTCCAATTACGATTCAATTTCAATAAAACATTATATCTGAAGGTAACATAGTTTTTCTTATTTGATCACTTGAGTATCAGGCGAGCAACCTATAGTCTTGAGAATCAGAAGAGAGACAGATTACATAAGTTCAACAAGAGAGTTTAGTGTGTTCCAACAAGTGTAGACTAAAACTTACAGAAAGTTTCAGAAATTGATAAATTAACTCTGTAGTGTACATTTAAAAAAGGAAGAAATGTTTTATTTAAGGTGCCTAATTACCTTCAAACCAAACACCGATAAGTAGTTCCCTAAAAACTACATCATTATGGACTTACCCTAGGTTCGTTGGGCGTAGGATGCGACCTAAGGGGATACCTTAGGTCCTGGAAGACTTACTCTAGGCCCGTTGGGCGTAAGAGCCTACATAAGAAGATGCCTTAGGTATTGAAAGGCTTACCCTAGGCTCGTTCGGCGTAGGAGCCTACCTAAAGGGATGCCTTAGGTCTATAAGGACTTACTAGCTTGATCAGAGCTGAGCCTACAGAGCTTCAATCAGATCCCATATAGTGCACCCCAATTAAAATTAAATTTAGCCAATAAACAATAATATCAGTTATCAAGAATTAGAAGTGCTTTTGTATCAGAAAACAGAAGCTAGAATTCATGATTTCATTTCGATAATAGTCATACTTTTGAATCAGAGCAAATGGTCTTGGTTTCAAATAAGAGAAAATATTCATGTGCACATGGAACACACTAAATGGTCTAATTTATTATTTAGAAGTACATGACGGTTACAAAAAGGTACACTGGTATTTTACGGATTTCGAACAATTTTCAGGATGAGGTCCTTATAAAAGGGTTTCAATGAATAATGGTGCTATTAAGGCATTCGAGAATTTGTTACATCAGAGCCATTCAGAATTTCGAATATATCTCGAGAGTTCCAATAAAATTAGCCTAAAAGAGAATTTTGGTCTTTGTGCCTTCTAGGGAAATTTTAGTAAATTAGCCTAATAACGGTGAAACAATGATTTGTAATATTCAAGATTTCTGACTTTCAAGTCTATTCAAACTAAAATGATCCCAACAATGCGGTACTTGCCAAGTATTCGAATAGGGACACCTCATGAGTATTTATTCCTTAAAATCTATTGCATTGTATAGTTGTACAGATCGCCTTCACAAATTAGCATTGAACGTACCTCGAACAATCAAACATGTATTCGTACATTATTTTCTAGCCTTGCAACAGTATCAAGAATGACCGACATACTTAACTCATGTTCCATATCCCATAGGGACATCACAACCGTTTAACTTTAATCAATATTTCTAGAATTTATCAAAGACAATTTACTTAATCCAATCATGAGGGTACTTCAGTTATTTAAAGCTCAAGGGTATATCCGTTATTTCAATCAAGTCAAGTCACTTCAGCCAATCGTTTAAGTTTAATTGGGGAAATCTAGGCATTTCGATGGTTGGAAACCTGATATTAGAATTTTCCAATTAGATCGAGAATTTAACGGGTTAAATCAAAGGCTCTATCATGTCAAATATGAATTCTCAGGCCATTTCCACTTTTAGGGGTATTTAGGTCTTTTTTATACCTCAAAGGTATTTTTGTCATTTCTTATCCAAATATTTTAGACAATAGATCTTATAACAAGAAATAATCAGAGTTGAAGGTTTCAAGATTAAATGCTTTATCGATTATTCACTGAACTTGGATTTCTTACTAGTTATCAATTTCTTATTCGAGTCATTCAATCTTAACTAGTTTATTATCTTTTTACCGTAACATTATAACTTAAATATAATCAAAGATAATCATATGACCTATCATATTTGTTCATGCATTAACCAATTACCAACGAGTTTCATAAAGCATACAATAGGTAGTAAGGTATTACCTCGACTCCAGCTACATTGGTCAACCTTTGAAACTCCTTTTGATTGCTCTTGAACCCAAATTTGACATCCCTAAAAAATCCTAGATACAAGGAAATACAAGTACAAATACTTTCAATTAACATAATCCATAACCAATCTTTAACTTAATTACATTGCTCTTAGCTGAATAATTATATACATACGCATGCTCGGATTCAAGGTCAAATTTGAAGGCTTTTGAGTTAGAAGTTCGCGAAACGGGCTTTAAACTCAAATAGGATTTTTTCCCGAAAAAGTTAACTTTTAGTCAACATGTTAATGGTCAACAAGTCAAGGGTTGACTCAGGTTGGGTCTGGCCAAATGGGTACAGGACGGATCGAACTCGAGTTGGGTCAGAATTTGGGTTAGAACCAGTTTGGTTTTAAGATCCAAAGGACATTAGGCCAAGCAGATCAACCCAACATGCAAAACTGGGCTAACATCTGGTTTATTATCGAAACCTGCTCTAGTTAGACCAGTTCAGGGCTGAACCGGTCCGGTTCAAAGGTGAACCATCTACGGCGATCGAAATTTGCCTCCGATGGCACGTGAAGGCCACGTGAGGCCCTAATGATCGAAAAAAACCTAAAAACAACATTAGTCGATGCGTAAAGCCAAAATGGATAGGGTTTGGGAACTTACCGAGCTTGAAAACGCCAAAAATCACAGCGACAACGGGGAAACCGAAGGGTTTCTCAAACTTTCTATTGATAGACGAAGGTCGCAGTTTTATATGCTTGACACCACAAGCACGATGATGAGGGCGGTGTCTCTTACCGATGTCTCACGATGGAAAAAACACTCAGAAATAGAACGACAAGGCTTGAGGTTTTCGACGAACCTTCAAATGAATTTCTGTGACGGTAAGATTCGACGAGTGGTGCTTGGGACGGGGTGACGTTTCTGGCGGTGCAGTCAGTGACCACCACTGACCAACGGTGGCTAAGATCGGATGATGAAAGACAATGATGGTTGGGGGAGAACTTTTGGTATTCTTCAGAAGTTTGATAAATTCAAATTCAAAACAAAACATCGAATGAATCTTATGGGGTTGGTTAGAGTTATTTAATTTTGTATAGGCCATTCGGTATAGTTTAAAGCTCTGCTAGTATATAACTTAGGCCCCGTTCAGTAGAAATTTTTAAATGCTCGGGAGAGCCAAACGAGTGATTGGAAGCAGAAGCTAAATTTTCTAGCGGTGGTGGAACGCCTGTTTGAGGGCTAAATTCGGTAGGAAAGCAATAGCCGACACCCGTTTGGTGGCCTGTTCAGCTATACTTTTCTGTTTAGCGCTAAAACGTCCATCCTATAAGTGTTGTTGAATGGGATATTAGCCTAAATCAGTCTTAGCTCCATTGGCTTAGGCTTAGGTTTAATCACTTAGGGACACAAGAAAGAATCCCCAAATCTTTAATTCTCTTTTTATTTTTCTTTATTTCATTTTCAATGGCCAAATGGTACCAGATTAATTAGGCCCAAGCCATAAACATCCAAAGATTCACAAAATTGATTCCTATATTTTAAAATTTGCTAAATAGTTTCTCAAGATACAATTAAATAATTCCAATTAAATTACCCACTTTTGGGGTGTTACAAAACAATTATATAAATATAGTTTAGATGATATTTTTTTATTAAATTACATCACAAATCTTCTCACACATGTGAAAAAAGAATATTAAGAAATATATATTTACACCTTATATGATTAGAGAAAGTCATTTAAACTAGATTCGGTTTGTACTATAACATTATAAATAATTAAAATTAAATTTGTATATATCTCGAAAGCATTGTCTCCCTGCTTCAGGGGGATGCATATACTTGGTGGACCACTGTTACTTCGGGTATGGCCGAAGCGGATATCACGTGGGAGTTCTTCAGAAATGCTTTTAAGAGGAAGTACCTCAGAGTTCAGTATTTGGATGAGAAGAAGAGGGAGTTTATGGCCTTGGTTCAGGGTAACCAGACTGTGTCTGAGTATGAGGTTTCGTTTGAGAGATTGAGCCAGTATGCACCTGAGTTGGTTCCTAATGAGAGGGAACAGTGTGAGCGCTTCCGGTACAAGTTGACTAGATATGTGAAGACCTACATGCTTGCCTCTGACTACACTGAGTTTGATGTCTTGGTCTCTAGGGCCAAGGATATAGGGCAGAACTTAGGCTCTAGTGCTCGTGCTAGTGGGTCCGATTCCGGGAAGAGACACGCGAATTGGGATGGAGACCATGCCAAGAGGCATAGGGATAGGAGGTATTAGCCCGATCCGAGACATAGGGGTAGTAACTATGGAAAGGGCCACCAGGGCTAAGGAGCTGTTGTGCACACTCCGGAGTGCACTAGATGCGGGAGACGCCACCAGGGCGAGTGTATGGGTATCTACTGGGCGTGTTGGAATTGTGGCTCCCTAGACCATTTGAGGCGTGACTGTCCACACCCGGCTAGGGGCGGACCGGCCCCAGCTAGGGGTTTTGAGCATCAGAGAGGCTGTGGGCGCGGTCGTGGTAACTTTCAGCCGAGGAACGAGGGTCAGAGGAACTTGGCTCACGTAGTGGCAGTTCAGCCCGAGGGTGGAGGACCGACTAGGGTGTATGCACATAGAGAGGCTGGGAATGACACGAATGTCATCGCAGGTAATTTCTCTTTACAGTCTTTGAGTTTGCTTTCCTTGATAGATTCAGGGTTGATACATTCATACATTTTGGGTGAGCACGCAAGGTCTTTAGGGATACCATGTGAGTGGTTAGAGGTAGGTGTAAATGTTAATAGCTCTTTTGGTGATACAGTGGTGGTTAGGAAAATATATAGGAGGTGTCCCTTGAAGGTTCAGGGCCACGTGTTTTGTAACACCCCAAATTTTGGGCCTAGATGTTTTAGAGGTCAAATCGGACCGGTCTTAAACGGTTCGAATCCTAAAGGGAGATTTAGGGAACACATACTTTGGGATGCTTTAAAAATATGGAAAATATCTAAAAATCCTCATTTAATATATGAATGATTATGGTGAAATCAATTTTACAAAATAAGGTTTGGAAATACTACATTTCGGTGTAGTGAACAAATCGCAGTTTTTGCAAAAGTTGAATAGTGACTGTTTTGTAAAGGATTGAAACTTCTAATCTTTAAGGAGATAATTTTACCAAAATATTTTTAATCAGATTTCTTCTTAATTTGGGTGATTTTATTAATTTTTTAATTAAAGGAAATAAAGATTAATTAAAAGGAAACTACCTTTGACTTTTCATAACTACCTTTCATCAATTTTCTCTCAATTTCTATTCAGCCAAACGCATTTTCTCCAGCAAATATCCATTGATTTTTATTCCTTTTGATGAGATTTCAATCTCCTTTTGATTCCTAATCTTTTCCTCTTCAAAACCTCTTGATTTTACATTGGATTTTCAAGAAAACTTGCCAAATTCAAGGAGAAATCATCCATTAGAGGTAAGCTTCGTCCTTCTCCTCTAATGACCAGTTCTTTACTGAAATTCCCAAGTTATCAATCCTTTGTTAATGATTTTTGAGTTGCTTTAAAGTTAGAAACAAGAAATTGTCTTAAAACTCAAGGTTTTTGGAGAGATCTTGATGATTTTTGTGGTTGATGGTTAGGTTCTATTTTGAGGTTGTTTTCTAATCTATTTTGGATGTTAATTGATGTTATAAATGAGGTTTTATCAAACAAATCCCGAATAGGCTTGGATTCCTAAGTTTTGCATGCTAGAATGATGGTTTTTGGGGTGGTTTTGGTGTTCTGTCATAGCTGGAGGTATAAGGACGAGTTTGTGGTGATTTTTGATGTTGATTGATGTTTAGAAATGATCAGGAGTGGTAGATCCTGGCTGGGCTTTGTTTTGGAAGAGTTTGGAGATGATTTCGGTTGTGTTTGGTAGCCGAAATGTGGTTTGTGAGTAGAGCAACGAGTTTAGGAGTGTGGCTGATGATTTCAATGCATGATGATGCATTAATCCTTTGCTCTTATGTGTTATAAATAGGGGAGACATCTTCGGACGCCTTTGGTGTTGATCCAGGAGCCTAGATAGCGTTTCGGCGAGCAAGCAAAACATATTTGGTGAGTGCGAATGGTTTAGAAGTCCTTGAGGGACATGAAACAAGGTTTGGGGATTTAGGAAAGGTTTGAAATACCTTCCTAAGTCCGGAAGTAAGTATTGGCTAGATTTCTCTCTTAAATGTAGTGGTTGCCCCTAAAATGCTTTTACATGCTCATGGTTTGAGATAGATAAATTCCTACTATTTTTATGCATGATTTGTAGCATGAGATGATGCTTGAAATGATTTCATGAAATAACATGTTGCATAGTTGAGATTTGAGCTTTTGTTTTAAAGCATGGCAAATGTTATGATTTTGAAATGAGATGAGAATGATTTGGAAATGTTGCATGAAAAACAGTAGGTGAGATGATGTTTTGACATAATATATTGGCATAGATGTTGAGATACTTACCGGATATAATTGATCGATCAATAGGATGAGTGTGAACTATAAACTAAAAATTTGTACGTGCTCTTTGGTTTAATCCTAAGGGAGAGAACTGATGATGGGCATTCCATCGGGTAGCACTTGGTGAAATACCCAAGCTTTGTGGCGATGAGAGATTCCGCCATGTGAGTACAGTGATGTGAGATTCCACCGAAAATTATGTTACTAGACAAATGAGTACGGTGATATGAGATTCCACCGGAATCGTCTAGTTGTTAGAGAATGTTGTCCGCATATCCGAGTAATAATGATATGTGAAATGCCAATATAAAATATGAAAATCCTTTTGATTCACATGTACCTTAGATGAGATGATTTATGCTTTGAGAAATGCATATGAGATTTGTATATGAAATGCTTTGGTTTTACAAGCATGAGTATGGCTTTGCCATGAGAGTTGCATTGGTTTAAATGCATGAGATAGAATTGTGGTACATGTGTTTTCAATGAGAAGTTGCTTTGAAAGGTTTTCAAGCATGAGATAGAATGAGCATGTTGTAGAAAAAGGCTTTTGAGAAAGTGTTTTGAAGAATGCATTATTATGTTGGTTTTCTTTAGAGCATGCCTCACTAAGCAATTGTGCTTACGCTCTCTTTTACCAATAATGCAGATAATTGAGGTGTTTTCGGGCAGCAAGAAGGTTAAGAACATCCAAGGAAGTGCAAAGCTCATGTATAGTGATGTTTTTATACACTTTAGTTTTGATATATGACAATGGGAAACCAAGGTTGTATTTGGGAGATATGTTTTGAACTCCCTGAGTTTGTGGCATGTTTATGAGGGCATTTAAAGGTTGTAAATGGTCCTAAAAGTTTGGTTTGAGGGTTGGTTGCTTATATTGGTTTTGAGACTAGAAAGCATGCCTTTAGATTGTGTGCTTTTGTGTTTGATGCCATGCTCTAGTTTAGGGGTCTTAAATATGTTCCTTAGTGGCTAAATGAGTTGCTGGTATGTTTTGATGCTCATTGAACTGTGTTTGAATGGCTTGAAGAGTCAAAAACCATCAATTTCTGCTATCACTGGGCAAGGTGTATCGAAACACCCTCACCTGTTCCGAAATGGGGGCCTGTAATGGCCATGGTGGTTCGAAACGGATGAAGCTGTTTCGAAACTGTTTGGCCACTGGTGAAGCCTGTTTCGATACTGGTCTCGGATTATACCCGAGTACCGAAATGGTCAACACCGTTTCGATATGGGCGTTTCGGTATGAAGGGAGGGCGTTCCGATACAGTTGACCATTGGATGCTGTTTTGAATTGTTTTAAGTTTTCATGCTTTACATTTTAGTCCCGAATGTTGTGGATGCAATTGCTTGAGCTTGGGATGTCTTTTTAAGCTAAAACTTGACTAAGAAGCATGTAACATGATTAATTTCAAATTGGTAAACCTAAAATCAGCTAAGTCCTTCTAATTTCCAAAAATTACTTTTTGGTCCCCAAACACATAATTTGTGCAATTGAGTCCCTAAATGTTTTCCGATCGCTGTGCCTTTCTCTTCCATGATTCGTGAGTATTCACATAGGCTGAATATGCATCTAGACAAGATCGAAATAAAAAAGGGTCGTTAATCAAGGTTGACTTTCGGGTTAACTTTGGTTTTCCCCTTATAATCTTCGTAGTTTGGGTCAAGCATCTATGTCGGGCTAAAGGGGTTACATTTGTTGGTATCAGAGCCAGGTTATCGAATAATTGGGGATTGGTATGTGGTTGTTGTATGTGATTATGCATGATGGTGGCTTTTTGGTGAAAGTATGATGTATGAATAGTGATGTATGATTCAATTGAGATAAAATTGTGATTCTATGCTATGTTTGGAGTGTGGTTGGGGATCTCATTGCCATATCATTACTAATGAGAAGAAATGGTTTCAAAAATGAGCTTGAGTACTTGGATTACTTACCTTATTATGCCTAATTGTGTTTATTGCATTTTTGTTAGTGCATTGTTTTATTATGGGGCCACTTAGAGAGTTGAGAATCAATACTAGATCTACGGCTGAAAATGAGAACGTAGAGAATGCTGAGGATTTACCTCCTCCTCCCCCTGGTGGACCACCTGGTGGTGGTGGAGCTGGGGCTGGTGTTGCCGGAGTTGGTGCTAGGGTTGCTGGACCCGAGGGTATTCAGGGGTAAGATGCTCCTGATATGACCATGTTGATACAGGCTATTCTGGAGCTTTCCAGGAAGCAGTAGCTGGAGCTCATGGAGCTGCACCTCAAGATCGTGCTAATGTGAGATTGCCATTGGAGCGTCTCCGTAGTCTGGGTGGGACTGAGTTTAGAGGTGTGATACCTGAAGGTTCTGAATCTTGGTTGGAGAGCACCAAGAGGATTCTTGGTCAGTTGAACTGCAACAATGTCCAGAAGCTAGGATGTATTGTGTCACTACTGCATGGTGATGCTTATACGTGGTGGACGACCACTATCTCCGGATTGGAGGATGATGAGGTGACTTGGACATTCTTCTTGAATGCGTTCAAGCGAAAATATCTGGGAGTTCGCTACCTCGACGAGAAGAAGAGGGAGTTTATGTCTCTTATGCAAGGGAACATGTCTATAGCTGAATATGAGATTCAGTTTGTTCGCCTTAGCCAGTATGCACCTAAGCTAATTCCTAGCGAGAGGGAAAGGTGCGAACGGTTTCGTTATGGGATGGTAGCGGATATCAAGACCTATATGCTTGCAGCTGATTACACTAATTTCAATGTCTTGGTCACTAGAGCCAAGGACATTGAACTGAATCTTGGTTTGGCGAGCCAAACAGGTGGATCTAGCTCGGGAAAGCGAGCTGTAGAACGCGATTATGGTAGAGATCGCAACAAGAGGCATACGGATAGAAAGTCACATTATAATGCTAGACGTGGGGGTGGTAACCCTGGTAGAGGTCAGCAAGGACCTAATGCTTTCTTGAGGACTCCTGAGTGTAACCGGTGTGGTAGAAGACACGGTGGTGAGTGTTGGGGTAACCTTGGGATATGCTGGAATTGTGAAAACCGAGGGCATTTGAAGAAAGATTGTCCTCAGCCGCTGAGAGAAGGACATGCTTTGGTGAGAGCAGCTGAGCCAGAGAGAGGTCGTGGGCGCGGCCGTGGTAATTTTCAGCGTAAGGATGATGGTGGTAGGAACGTGGCGCATGTTGTGGCTGTCCAACCTGAGGGTGATGGTCAGGCCCGAGTGTACGCCCACCGTGAGGGAAGGAATGGCACGGACGTGATCGCAGGTACCTTTACTTTTCAATCATTGTCATTACTTTCTTTGATTGATTTTGGATCTACACACTCGTACACATTGCGTGAACATGCTCAAATGCTTGGTTTGCCTGTTGAGTTTTTGGATGTTGGTATGCGTGTGACTAGTTCCTTTGGTGAGACGGTTGTAACAAGGAAGTTGTATAGAAGATGTCCCTTAAAGTTGCAAGATCATGTTTTTCTTGTTGATCTTATGGAATTTCCATTCTATGGTTTTGATGTAATCCTTGGCATGGATTGGCTTGTTGAGCATAGAGCCGTTGTGGATTTCGAAAGCAAGCGAGTTTCATTGAAACTTGCGGATGATTATGAGGTGGTGGTAGTGGGAGAAAATGTGAAGTTTCTTGCCAATATGGTTTCAACGTTGGAAGCAAGCCGGATGTTGCGGCAAGGATGTGAAGCTTACCTAGCCTTTGTTATGAATCCTAGTTCAAAGGAGGTGCGCGTTCAGGATATAAGGACCGTGTGTGAGTTCCCTAGAGTGTTTTTGGAGGAATTACCTGGTTTGCCGCCTAGTCGAGAGGTCGAGTTTGGAATTGAGTTGTATGAGAACACAACTCCGGTGTCCATTGCTCCCTGTCGCATGACACCCAAAGAGTTGAAGGAGTTGAAGACACAACTTCAGGAGTTGCTTGACCGTGGCTTCATTCGGCCTAGTGTGTCACCTTGGGGTGCACCGGTATTGTTTGTTAAAAAGAAAGATGGCACGAAGAGAATATGCATCGATTATCATCAAATGAATAAGTTGACCGTCAAGAACAAGTATCCTTTGCCGAGGATTGATGATCTTTTTGATCAGTTTTGGGGAGCGGTTGTGTTTTCAAAGATTGATCTGAGGTCAGGGTACTATTAGTTAAAGGTGAAAGATGTGGATGTGCCGAAAACAACCTTTAGAACGAGGTATGGGCATTATGAGTTCCTTGTGATGCCGTTTGGGTTGACAAATGCTCCTGCCGCTTTCATGGACATGATGAATAGTGTGTTTCATGAATTCTTGGACAAGTTTGTTGTGGTGTTTATCGACGATATCCTTGTGTACTCTCGTACTAAGGAGGAGCATGAAGGTCATTTGAGGATTGTTTTGCAAGCGCTGTTGGAAAATCAGCTTTATGCTAAGCTGAGCAAATGTGAGTTTTGGCTAAAGGAGGTTTTTTTCCTTGGTCATGTGGTTTCGGCTGAAGGGATTCGAGTTGATCCCCAGAAAGTTGAGGCGGTGATGAACTATAAGCCTCCTAAGTCTGTTCATGAAGTCCGTAGTTTTCTTGGGTTAGCAGGATACTACCGGAGGTTTGTGGATGGATTTTCTAAGATTGCTGCCCCTTTAACGAAGTTGTTGCAAAAGGATGTCAAGTATGTGTGGACAGAAGCGAGACGACAAGCTTTTGAGAAGCTTAAAGCAGCTTTGACGCAAGCTCCTATCTTGGTTCAATCTGAATCAGGGAAAGAGTTTGTGGTGTATAGTGACGCATCCTACGTTGGTCTGGGTGTGTGTTAATGCAAGAGGGTAAGGTTGTGGCTTATGCATCGAGATAGTTGAAAGTGCATGAGCGCAATTATCCTACGCATGATATTGAGTTAGCTGCGGTGGATTTTGCTCTTAAGATCTGAAGACATTATCTTTATGGTGAGAAGTGTATTGTGTACACGGATCACAAGAGTTTGAAGTATTTGATGTCTCAAAAAGAGTTGAATCTTAGGCAACATCGGTGGGTGGAGTTGCTTAAGGATTACGATCTAACGATCGAGTATCACCCGGGAAAGGCCAATGTTGTGGCCGATGCTCTGAGCAGGAAAGTGGCGGTGGAGTTAAGGGCGATGTTTGCTAGCTTGAGCATATCACGAGATGGTGGTCTTGTTGCTGAATTGTAAGTGAAACCATCTCTGGTCTAGTTGATAAAGGACAAGCAGCTGTTGGATGATTCCTTGGTGCCACATGTTCAAGATATTGCTGAGGATAGACCATCGGACTTCTGTTTTAATGATGATGGTGTTCTATGTTTTGGGAGTCGGATAGTGGTGCCGAATGATGTTGAGTTGAGGCGTACTATTTTGACCGAAACTCATAGTAGTCCATTTGCTATGCACCCTGGTAGTACAAAGATGTATCATGATCTGAAGGATGAGTACTATTGGGTGGGTTTGAAGAAAGATGTCATTGAGTATGTGAGCAAGTGTATGGTTTGTCAGCGGGTTAAGGCTAAGCATCAGTTTCCTTCGGGGTTGTTGCAGCCATTGAGGATCCCTGAATGGAAGTGGGAGAGGATCACCATGGACTTTGTGTCTGGTTTGCCTCTAACGCCATCAAAGAAGAATTTTATTTGGGTGATTGTGGATCGCCTTACGAAGTGTGCGCATTTCTTACATGTGCATACTACGTACACCTTGGATAAGCTTGCAGAGTTGTACATTGCTAAGATTGTACGTTTGCATGGCGTACCGAAATCTATAGTGTCGGATAGAGATCTGAGGTTTACTGCAAGGTTTTGGGAGTGTTTACATCAAGCATTGGGTACGCAGTTGAATTTCAGTACTTCTTATCATCCACAGACGGATGGACAGTCTGAGCGTGTTATTCAAGTGCTTGATGATATGTTGAGGTGCTTTGTTATTGAGTTTCAAGGCTATTGGGAGAAGCACTTGCCTTTGGTGGAGTTTGCTTATAATAATAGTTACCAAGCAAGTATTTAAATGGCACCTTATGAAGCTTTGTACAGGATGAAGTGCAGAACTCCTCTTTGTTGGGCTGAAACGGGACAAAAGTTGGTCTCTATGCCGACTTTGTTGAAAGGAACCACCGAGAAGGTGAAGCTCATTTGTGAGCGGTTGAAGGAAGCATCGGATCGGCAAAGGTCTTACGCGGATTTGAAGCGTAAGGAGATAGAATTTGCGGTGGGTGACCGTGTGTTCTTGAAAGTTTCACCTTGGAAGAAGGTGATGAGATTTGGCCGGAAGGGCAAGCTGAGCCCGAGATACATTTGACCATACGAGGTGATAGAACGTGTGGGTCTTGTTGCTTATAAGCTGAGGTTACCACAAGAGTTAGAAAAGATACATAATGTGTTTCATGTATCCATGCTTCGGAGGTATAGATCGGATCCTTCACATGTTATGCCTGTGGAGGAAGTTGAGTTGAATCCAGATTTGACATATGATGAGGAACCAGTTGAGATTTTGGATTCGGACAGTAAGGTTCTCTGTGGTAAGACCATTGAGCTGGTTAAGGTGTTGTGGAGACATCGTGGTGTTGAGGAAGCCACGTGGGAAAGAAAGGAAGATATGAAAAAGCAGTTTCCTTACCTTTTTCCTCCAGGTAAATTTCGAGGACGAAATTTCTTAAGAGGGGGAGAGTTGTAACACCCTAAATTTGGGCCTAGATGTTTTAGAGGTCGAATCGGACCAGTCTTAAACGGTTCGAATCCTAAAGGAAGATTAAGGGATCACCAAGTTCGGGATGCTTTAAAAAGATGGAAAAATATCTAAAAATCCTCATTTAATATATGAATGATTATGGTGAAATCAATTTTACAAAATAAGGTTTGGAAATACTATATTTCGGTGTAGTGACCAAATCGTAGTTTTTGCAAAAGTTGAATAGTGACTGTTTTGTAAAAGATTAAAACTTTGAATCTTTAAGGAGCTAATTTTACCAAAATATTTTTAATCAGATTTCTTCTTAATTTGGGTGATTTTATTAATGTTTTAATTAAAGGAAATAAAGATTAATTAAAAGGAAACTACCTTTGACTTTTCATAACTACCTTTCATCAATTTTCTCTCAATTTCTTTTCAGCCAAACACATTTCCTCCAGCAAATATCCTTTGATTTTCATTCCTTTTGATGAGATTTCAATCTCCTTTTGATTCCTAATATTTTCCTCATCAAAACCTCTTGATTTTACATTGGATTTTCAAGAAAACTTGCCTAATTCAAGGAGAAATCATCCATTAGAGGTAAGCTTCGTCCTTCTCCTCTAATGATCAGTTATTTACTAAAATTCCCAAGTTATCAATCCTTTGTTAATGATTTTTGAGTTGCTTTAATGTTAGAAACAATAAATTGTCTTAAAACTCAAGGTTTTTTTTGGAGAGATATTGATTATTTTCGTGGTTGATGGTTAGGTTATGTTTTGAGGTTGTTTTCTAATGTATTTTGGATGTTAATTGATGTTATAAATGAGGTTTTATCAAACAAATCCCGAATAGGCTTGGATTCTTAAGTTTTGCATGCTAGAATGATGGTTTTTGGGGTGGTTTTGGTGTTCTGTCATAGCTGGAGGTATAAGGACGAGTTTGTGGTGATTTTTGATGTTGATTGATGTTTAGAAATGATTAGGAGTGGTAGATCTTGGCTGGGCTTTATTTTGGAAGAGTTTGGAGATGATTTCGGTTGTGTTTGGTAGCCAAAATGTGGTTTGTGAGTAGAGCAGCGGGTTTAGGAGTGTGGCTGATGATGCATTAATCCTCTACTCTTATGTGTTATAAACATGGGAGACATCTTCGGAAGCCTTTGGTGTTGATCCAGGAGCCTAGATAGCGTTTCGGCGAGCAAGCGAAACGTATTTGGTGAGTGCGAATGGTTTAGAAGTCTTTGAGGGATATGAAACAAGGTTTAGGTATTTAGGAAAGGTTTGAAACACCTTCCTAAGTCCGGAAGTAAGTATTGGCTAGATTGCTCTCTTAAATGTGGTGGTTGCCCCTAAAATGCTTTTACATGCTCATGGTTTGAGATAGATAAATTCCTACTGTTTTTATGCATGATTTGTAGCATGAGATGATGCTTGAAATGATTTCATGAAATAACATGTTGCATAGTTGAGATTTGAGCTTTTGTTTTAAAGCATGGCAAATGTTATGATTTTGAAATGAGATGAGAATGATTTGGAAATGTTGCATGAAAAACAGTAGGTGAGATGATGTTTTGACATAATATATTGGCATAGATGTTGAGATACTTACCGGATATAATTGATTGATCAATAGTATGAGAGTGCACTATAAACTAAAAATGTGTATGTGCTCTTTGGTTTAATCCAAAGGGAGAGAACCGATGATGGGCATTTCATCGGGTAGGACTTGGTGAAATACCCAAGCTTTGTGGCGATGAGAGATTCCGCCATGTGAGTACGGTGATGTGAGATTCCACTGGAAGCGTCTAGTGGTTAGAGAATGTTGTCCGCATATCCGAGTAATAATGAGATGTGAAATGCCAATATAAAATATGAAAATCCTTTTAATTCACATGTACCTTTGATGAGATGATTTATGCTTTGAGAAATGCATATGAGATTTGTATATGAAATGCTTTGGTTTTACAAGCATGAGTATGGCTTTGCCATGAGAGTTGCATTGGTTTAAATGCATGAGATAGAATTGTGCTACATGTGTTTTCAATGAGAAGTTGCTTTAAAAGGTTTTCAATCATTAGATAGAATGACCATGTTGTAGAAAAAGGCTTTTAAGAAAGTGTTTTGAAGAATGTATTATTGTGTTGGTTTTCTTTAGAGCATGCCTCACTAAACAATTGTGCTTACGCTCTCTTTTACCAATAATGCAGATAATTGAGCTGTTTTTGGGCAGCAAGAAGGTTAAGAACATCCAAGGAAGTGCAAAGCTCATGTATGGTGATGTTTTTATACACTTTAGTTTTGATATATGACAATGGGAAACCAAGGTTGTATTTGGGAGATATGTTTTGAACTCCTTGAGTTTGTGGCATGTTTATGATGGCATTTAAAGGTTGTAAATGGTCCTAAATGTTTTGTTTGAGGGTTGGTTCCTTATATTGGTTTTGAGACTAGGGAGCATGCCTTTAGATTGTGTGCTTTTGTGTTTGATGACATGCTCTAGTTTAGAGGTCTTAAATATGTTCCTTAGTGGCTAAATGAGTTGTTGGTATGTTTTGATGCTCATTGAAGTGTGTTTGAATGGCTTGAAGAGTCAAAAACTAGCAATTTCTGCTGTCACTGGGCAAGGTGTATCGAAACACCCTCACCTGTTTCGAAACGGGGGCCTATAATGGCCATGGTGGTTCAGAACGGATGAAGCTGTTTCGAAACAGTTTGGCTACTGGTGAAGCCTGTTTCGATACTGGTCTCGGAACATACCCGAGTACCGAAACGGTCAACACTGTTTCGATACGGGCGTTTCGGTACGAAGGGAGGGCGTTCCGATACAGTTGACCGTTGGATGTTGTTTTGAATTGTTTTAAGTTTCTATGCTTTACATTTTAGTCTCGAATGTTGTGGATGCAATTGCTTGAGCTTAGGATGTCTTTTTAAGCTGAAACTTGACAAAGAAGCATGTAACATGATTAATTTTAAATTGGTAAGCCTAAAATCAGCTAAGTCCTTCTAATTTCAAAAAATTACTTTTTGGTCCCTAAATGCTTAATTTGTGCAATTGAGTCCCTAAATGTTTTCCGATCGCTGTGCCTTTCTCTTCCATGATTCGTGAGTATTCATATAGGCTTAATGTGCATCTAGACAAGATCAAAATAAAAAAGGGTCGTTAATCAAGGTTGACTTTTAGGTTGACTTTGGTTTTCCCCGTGTAATCTTTGTAGTTCGGGTCAAGCGTCTAGGCTGGGCTAAGGGGGTTACATGTTTCCGGTTGATATGATGGAGTTACCGTTCTATGGTTTTGACATGATTTTGGGCATGGATTGGCTCGTGGAGCATAGAGCTAGGGTTGACTTCGAGACCAAGAGACTCTCCTTGAAGCTTATAGATGATTTTGAGGTTGTGGTAGTTGGCGAGAACGTGAGATTCTTGTCCAATGTTGTTTCTGCTTTGGAAGCTCAGAAGTTGTTGAATTCGAGTTGTTAGGCTTATTTGGGTTATGTAATGAATCCGAATATGTGTGAGGTTAGACCGCAAGATATCAGGACAATATGTGATTTTCCGAGTGTTTTTCTGGAAGAGTTACCGAGTTTGCCTCCAGATAGAGCAGTTGAGTTTGCTATTGAGATGTATTCTGATTCTGCACCAGTGTCTATTGCTCCGTATAGAATGGCACCGAAAGAGTTGAAAGAGTTGAAGACACATCTTTAGGAGTTGTCCGATAAAGGTTTCATTAGGCCTAGTATTTCTCCGTGGAGTGCTCCGGTCCTGTTTGTGAACAAGAAGGACGGTAGTATGAGGATGTGTATAGATTATAGGCAGTTGAACAAGGTGACAGTTAAAATCAAGTACCCTTTGCCTAGGATAGATGACTTGCTTGTTTAGTTGAGAGGTGCTTCAGTGTTTTCGAAGATTGATCTGAGGTCCGGATACTATCAGTTGAAGGTAAAGGATGTGGACATACCGAAGACAGCCTTCCATACACGTTATGGGCACTATGAGTTCTTGGTGATACCTTTTGGGTTGACTAACGCTCCAGAAGCTTTCATGGATATGATGAACCGAGTGTTCCACGAGTTCTTAGACAGGTTTGTGGTAGTGTTCATAGATGACATCTTAGTGTACTCTAGGACCGAAGAAGAGCATGATGAGCATTTGCGGTTAGTGCTTCAGACCTTGCTGGAGAATCAGTTGTATGCCAAGTTAAGCAAGTGTGAGTTTTGGATTAGGGAGGTAGTCTTCCTAGGTCACGTGATATCAGCTAATGGGATTAGTGTGGATCCTAAGATGATAGAAGCTATAGTGAATTGGAAACAACCGAAGTCAGTTACAGAAATCCGTAGTTTCCTAGGTTTGGCAGGATATTACAGAAGATTTGTCGAGGAATTTTCAAGGATAGTGGCTCCGTTTTCTAAGTTGCTTCAGAAGAATGTCCCGTATGAGTGGTCAGATGCAAGACAACAAGCGTTTGAGAAGTTGAAGAAAGCTTTGACCGAAGCTCTTATTTTGATACAGCCTGAACCGGGAAGAGAGTTTGTGATTTACAGTGATGCCTCATACGTAGGTTTAGGTTGTGTGCTTATGCAAGAAGGTAAGGTGGTAGCATATGCTTCGAGACAGTTGAAAGTCCACGAGAAGAACTATTCCACTCATGACATAGAGTTAGCCGCCGTAGTATTTGCTTTGAAGATCTAGAGACACCATCTTTATGGTGAGAAGTGTACCGTATATACCGACCACAAGAGTTTGAAGTACTTGATGTCTCAGAGGGAGTTGAACCTTAGACAGCGTAGGTGGTTAGAGCTTCTTAAAGACTATGACCTTACGATAGAGTACCATTCGGGTAAGGCAAACGTAGTGGTCGATGCCTTGAGTAGAAAAGTGGTCGTTGAGTTGCGAGCTATGTTTGCGAGATTGAGTGTGTCCAAGGATGGTGGTTTGATAGCCGAGCTCCAAGTTAAGCCTTTGTTAGTTCAGTTGATTCGAGAGAAGCAGTTGCGAGATGAGTCTTTGGCACCTCACGTGCAAGATATAGCCGAGGATAGGTCTACCGACTTTTGCTTTGGTGAGAATGGGATACTATGTTTCAAAGATAGGATAGTGGTTCCGGAAGATGCCGAGTTGAGACGTACGATCTTGAACGAAGCTCATAATAGTCCTTTTGCTATGCATCTGGGTAGTACAAAGATGTATTGTGGGTTAAAGGAAGAGTACTATTGGGTTGGGCTGAAGAAGGATGTGGCTGAGTTCGTGAGTAAGTGCATGGTATGTTAGCGAGTTAAGGCCGAGCATTAGTTTCCTTCAGGGTTGTTACAACCGTTGAAGATTCCGGAATGGAAGTGTGAACGTATCATCATGGACTTTGTGTCAGGTTTACCGTTGACTCCTTCTAAGAAGAATTTAGTGTGGGTGATAGTAGACAAATTTACAAAGTGTGCTCACTTCATACCTGTTCATATCACCTACACCTTAGATGAGTTGGCCGATCTGTACATCTGTGAGATAGTGTGATTGCATGGGGTACCGAAATCGATTGTGTCAAACCGAGATCCAAGGTTTAAAGCTAGATTTTGGGAGTGTTTGCATCGTGCCTTGGGTACATGGTTGAACTTCAGTACTTCGTATCATCCGCAGTCAGATGGTCAGTCAGAGAGGGTGATTCAGGTGTTGGAGGACATGTTGAGGTGTTGTATCATCAATTTTCAGGGGTCTTAGGAAAAACATCTACCGCTAGTAGAGTTTGCATACAACAACATTTATCAGGCTAGTATTCAGATGGCACCGTATGAAGCTCTGTATGGTAGGAACTGTAGGACTCCGTTTTGTTGGGCCGAAGCCGAACAGAAGCTTGTACCGATGTCCGATTTGCTTATGGGCACCACCGAGAAGGTAAAGTTGATTTGTGATCGCTTGAAGGCAGCCTCAGACCGACAGAAGTCGTATGTCGACTTAAAGAGAAAAGAGATAGAGTATGTTGTGGGTGAGAATGTGTTTTTGAAAGTCTCACCTTGGAAAAAGGTGATGAGGTTTGGTAGGAAGGGTAAGTTGAGCCCAAGATTCATTAGACCTTATGAGGTAATTGAGAGGATTGGTCCCGTTACGTATAGATTGAGGCTCCCGACCGAACTAGAGAAGATTCATGACGTGTTCCATGTCTCGATACTCCGAAAGTATAGATCGGATCCGTCTCACGTAATGCCAGTGGAAGAGATTAAGTTGAACCCCGACTTGTCCTATGGCGAAGAGCCAGTTGAGATTCTCGCTATAGACAAGAAAGTGTTACGTGGAGACACTGAGGTGCGGAGGAAGCTACTTGGGAGAGAAAGGAGGACATGGAAAAACAGTTTCCGTACCTCTTTCCGTCAGGTAATTTCGGGGACGAAACTCCTTAAGTGGGGGAGAGTTGTAACGCCCCGGGTTTAGGGGTCGGATGTTACTCAGTTAAATCGGGTTTTGGTCGTGGGCTCACTTTAAACTAAATTGGGCCTTGGTTTTATTTTAAAAGGGTTTGTGGCTCATTAAGGGCATTTTGGTAATTTTGAAAATAAGGAAAAGATGAGAAAAAATGGGGTTTTATTTCAAAAGAGCTCATCTTCCTCCTTGGTCTTCTTTTCACGTCAAAACCACTCTAAAACCCCCAAATACTATTCCATTCGATTCCTTCACCATTTCAAGTGTTTTCATCAAGGTAAGACCACGTTTGACTTGTCCTCTTCATTCCTAACACATTGATGGTTTTAGATTTTAGAAAACACCATTGTGGAGAAATTTGAGTTTTCAAAGTTTCAAAGAAAAGGGTGAAACTGTAATGGTTTTTTGTTTTGCTTTTGATATGTAGAGTTAAGTTATGAGTTAACATTGCCCTAAGGTACATTATATCTTAAATTGGTGGGTTTTTATTAAGAATCTCGAAATGGGTTTTCATAGGTGTTTTTAAAGAGTCAAAACTTGTGTTTTGGTGTGGTTTTATGAAAGGGAGTTGGGCTGGGGTTATAGTGATATTATAAGGTTGTTTTGAAGGTGTTTTGAGTGTTGGAATCATTGGTTTTCTGTTGGGTTGTTGGGGAGTACGAAAATGAGAATTGTTGGTGTTGGCTTTGGTTGAATTTGTGAGAATTTGGCTTGTAGTTGTAGTTTGGGGTTGTGGCAGTGTTTTGTGATGTTTTGGCTGAGCAATGTATTGTTTTTGATTGGTTAGAATCAAGGGAAACCGTTAGAGAGGCTTCGGGCACTAATCCGGGGAATTTGGAGACTTGAGATCGGTGTTTGGCTTCTGTTTGGGTTGCATCGGTGAGTGGAAATGTTTTGAACTTGGTTTGATTTCAAAAGGGTTCTTGGGGGTTTGGGTGGAGCCTAGAGGGCTAACCTAAACTCAAATGTAAGCTTACTAAATTTTACCTCGATTGTTAAGTGTTGGTGCATGAATAATTGTGGTGAATTTGTGTGATTTGTGGATTTCCTTTACTTCCGTTTGATGTTGCTGTGTAGTCGTTGTTGGTGTCGAGCCTCACGTGATGGTTGTTGTAACTACGGTGATGTGTAGTCCCACCGATAGTGACTAGTAGAAGAGTACTTTGATGTGTAGTCCCATCGGAAAACTACTAGTCGAAACGGTGATGTGTAGTCCCATCGTGTTTTGGTTGTGCATGTGCAAACCATGTGATGGTGTTGTTGTGCTCCCTTTCGTGCATTTAAATGGCTTACTTATCAATTAAGAAATGTGTTTTGAAAACTGCATGATTGATGAGTTTTTAGAGCTTCGCTCACTAAGCTTCCAAGCGTACGCTCTCCTTTTTCCAACTTGCAGATCGTTAGGGTTTTGGAAGGCAAGTGGGCAAGGGAGGAGCTTTTCGAAGTTCTCAAGTAGCTCAAGTATGGTTTAAAGTCTTTGTAATAATGCCTAGACAATGGGGGTGTTAGACTTGTATGGAGTTGGTGCCAAACTCCTTAGTTTGTTTTGTTGATGTTCTAGCATGTTGAATGATGATACAATGTTGAATATGTTTATGCCTTGGATGTGAATTTGTAAACCATGGTCATGATATTGCTTATGTGGTTGTTTGAAAGCATGTGAAACCTTGTTATGAAATGGTTATGTGTGTGTTTATTGCCTTTGATGGATATGGTGTAGTTATGTACGCTTTCATGTAAGAATCCTACCTAAATGCCTATCTTGTGCTGGATGCCATGTTGTTCGGTTATGTTGAATCGCATGATATGTTTTGGTTGCTAAATGATGTATGAGAGTTGGTGGGTTGCGAGTTAAGTCGTAAATTGCATATAGAGTCGAGTCTTGGGTCGTTTTGCAGCTAAATTGAGTCTTGCAGTGCAGGGTGTATCGATACGCCCAAGGGCAGTATCGATACGGTCCTACACTTGGGGGCTCAGTTTAAGCCTAGCGTACCGGTACACGGGGGTGTATCGATACGCCAAAAGCTTTCTGGAAATCTGAGAAATTGACGAGATTTTGACGTATCGGTACAGGTCATGGGTGTATCGGTACGGTCTTTTATCGTTGACCGTGAGAAGTTGACCGATAAGGGCGTATCGGTACGGTCAACCAGTGTACTGATGCGGTCTCCCTAGGTTGACTATGGGTTATTGACCAAGTCAAGGTGTATCGATACGGTCTTCTAGAAAAGATAAAATGGACTGTTTGAATTGCTTGTTTGGTATGCTTCGTATCGTTTCGTTGTCTTTCCGATGTCGTGTCTCACATAGGATATATTTAAGCATTTAGACAAGATAATAATTGAAAGAATTTTCTAGGGTTGCTAACCGAAGGGGAACCTTAACGGGTTTCACTTCGGTTTTCCCTGTGTGGCCTACTTGGACCGGTCAATCGTCCAGATCAGGATGAGAGGGTTACAAAAAGGCACACCGACATTTTACAGATTTCGAACAATTTTTAGGATGAGGTCCTTATAAAAGGGTTTCAATGAATAATGATGCTATTAAGGCATTCGGGAATTTGTTACATCAGAGCCATTCAGAATTTCGAATATATCTCGAGAGTTCCAATAAAATTAGCCTAAAAGAGAATTTTGGTCTTTGTTCCTTCTAGGGTAATTTTAGTAAATTAGCCTAATAACGGTGAAACAATGATTTGTAATATTCAAGATTTCTGACTTTCAAGTCTATTTAAACTAAAATGATCCCAGCAATGCGGTACTTGCCAAGTATTCAGATAGGGACACCTCATGAGTATTTATTCCTTAAAATCGATTGCATTGTATAGTTGTACAAATCACCTTCACAAATTAGCATTGAACGTACCTCGAACAATCAAACATGTATTCGTGCATTATTTTCTAGCCTTGCAACAGTATCAAGAATGATCGACATACTTAACTCATGTTCCATATCCCATAGGGACATCACAACCATTTAACTTTAATCAGTATTTCTAGAATTTATCAAAGGCAATTTACTTATTCCAATCATGAGGGTACTTAAGTCATTTAAAGCTCAAGGGTATATCCATTATTTAAATCAAGTCAAGTCACTTCAGCCAATCGTTTAAGTTTAATTGGAGAAATCTAGGCATTTCGATGGTTGGAAATCTGATATTAGAATTTTTCCAATTAGATCGGGAATTTAACGAGTTAAATCAAAGGCTCTATCAGGTCAAATACGAATTCTCAGGCCATTTCCACTTTCAGGGGTATTTAGGTCTTTTTTATACCTCAAAGGTATTTTTGTCATTTCTTATCCAAATATTTTAGACATTAGATCTTATAACAAGAAATAATCAGAGTTGAAGGTTTCAAGGTTAAATGCTTTATCGATTATTCACTGAACTTGGATTTCTTACTAGTTATCAATTTCTTATTTGAGTCATTCGATCTTAACTAGTTTATTATCTTTTACCGTAACATTATAACTTAAATATAATCAAAGATAATCATATGGCCTATCACATTTGTTCATGCATTAACCAATTACCAACGAGTTTCATAAAGCATATAATAGGTAGTAAGGTATTACCTCGACTCCAGCTACATTGGTCAACCTTTGAAACTTCCTTTGATCGCTCTTGAACCCGAATTCGACATCTCTAAAAAATCCTAGATACAAGGAAATACAAATACAAATACTTTCAATTAACACAATCCATAATCAATCTTTAACTGAATTACATTGCTCTTAGTTGAATAATTATATACATACGCATGCTCGGATTCAAGGTCAGATTTGAAGGCTTTTGAGTTAGAAGTTCGCGAAATGGGCTTCAAACTCAAATAGGGTTTTTCCCGAAAAAGTTAACTTTTAGTCAACATGTTAGTGGTCAACAAGTCAAGGGTCAACAGGATGACTCTGGTTGGGTCTGGCCAAATGGGTTCAAGACGGGTCGGACTCGAGTTGGGTCAGAATTTGGGTTAGAACCAGTTTGGTTTTAAGATCCAAAGGCCATTGGGCCAAGCAGGTCGACCCAACATGCAAAACTGGGCTAACATCTGGTTTATTATCGAAACATGGTCTAGTTAGACCTGTTCAGGGCTGAACCGGTCCGGTTCAAAGGCGAACCATCTACGACGATCGAAAATTTCCTCCGATGGCACGTGAAGGCCACGTGAGGCCCTAATTGTCGAAAAAACCTAAAAACAACAGTAATCGATGCGTAAAGCCAAAATGGATAGGGTTTGGGAACTTACCGAGCTTGAAAACGCCAAAAATCACAGCGACAATGGGGAAACCGAAGGGTTTCTCAAACTTTCTATCGACAGACGAAGGTCGCAGTTTTATATGCTTGACACCACAAGCACACCGATAAGGGCGGTGACTCTCACCGACGTCTCACGATGGCGAAAACACTCAAAAATAGAACGACAAGGCTTGAGGTTTTCGAGGAACCTTCAAATGAATTTCTGTGACAGTAAGATTCGACGAGTGGTGCTTGGGACGACGCGACGTTTCTGGCGGTGCAGGCAGTGACCACCACTGACCAACGGTGGCTAAGATCGGACGATGAAAGACAATGATGGTTGGGGGAGAACTTTTGGTATTCTTCAGAAGTTTGATAAATTCAAATTCAAAACAAAACATCTAATGAATCATATGGGGTTGGTTAGAGTTATTTAATTTTGTGTAGGCCATTCGATATAGTTTAAAGCCCTGCTAGTATATAACTTAGGCCCCGTTCAGTAGAAATTTTTAAACGCTCGGGAGAGCCAAACGAGTGATTGGAAGCAGAAGCTAAATTTTCTAGCGGTGGTGGAACGCCTGTTTGAGGGCTAAATTCAGTAGGAAAGCAAGAGCCAACACCCGTTTGGTGTCCTGTTTAGCTACACTTTTCTGTTTAGCGCTAAAACGTCCATCCTACAAGTGTTGTTGAATGAGATATTAGCCTAAATCAGTCTTAGCTCCACTGGCTTAGGCTTAGGTTTAATCACTTAGGGACACGGGAAAGAATCCCCAAAGCTCCAATTCTCTTTTTATTTTTCTTTATTTTATTTTCAATGGCCAAATGGTACCATATTAATTAGGCCCAAGCCCTAATCATCCAAAGATTCACAAAATTGATTCCTATATTTTAAAATTTGCTAAATAGGTTCTCA
The DNA here is from genome assembly GCA_958450335.1 of Hibiscus tridactylites. NCBI lineage: Eukaryota > Viridiplantae > Streptophyta > Magnoliopsida > Malvales > Malvaceae > Hibiscus > Hibiscus tridactylites. Next base: position 20,826,258 of record OY288281.1, on the reverse strand, counting down.
AAATACAATTAAATAATTCCAATTAAATTACCCCACTTTGGGGGTGTTACAAAACAATTATATAAATATTTTTTGGATGATATTTTTTTATTAAATCACATCACAAATCTTCTCACACATGTGAAAAAAGAATATTAAGAAATATATATTTACACCTTATATGATTAGAGAAAGTCATTTAAACTAGATTCAATTCGTACTATAACATTATAAATAATTAAAATTAAATTTGTATATATCTCGAAAGCTCGAATAAAATTGAACTTTTTTAAATAAAGTTTAACTGATAAAATAAGGCTCGTCAACTTCAATAACTGGATTTTTTTTGACTCGACTCGATCAAATGCTCACCCCTTAAGTGAATCCAAGAAGCGGACAACATATTGACCCCCTTGACTCATATTGTGAAATTCTATTTTTGTCCTCCATGGAATTTTAATTATTTTTCTTTTATTTTTCATATTCAATTCATATTTGAGGTTTGAAGCGGTTTTGTGAGAGTTTAATGTGTTTAGAGATATTCGTCGGCCGGATCAAGTAGAGTTTATGCATGAAATTAACACACATGTTACTTGTATCAACCCGATACGACCTGTAATATCAGTCAAAAGTTTTGTCTAAGTTCGTCTATATTTATGAATGACATTCAAAAAAATTTCGATCCACCATTTTTTTTGTTATTTTAAAAATATTCATTCTATTTTTAAATTTGATATTTGACGATTTGATATGTTTTTCTTTTATTAAATATGTATCTCTTGTACACAACTTAATATAATTTTTATTGTTTATATTATAATATTATAAATTATTATAAATTTATTTTTCATTATATAAATTATATAATATAAACCTAAAATAATATGACAGATTAGAAATTAGAAATATGGATCTAATATTTTTTCTAGCTTCATATTTTGATAAAATCCTCCCAAATTTCGGGCGGGTCCTCGGACTTGGATTGAAATCTTATCAGCGGAAAATTCAATGAATGCATTCTTAATATAAAAATTTTAACTTTGAATTCTTAAAATTTTATAATTTGATTCAATCTTATTTGATTCTAACCCAAAATTTTGATTCATGTCAAATTATGGTTAAGGACCTCTACTATGTCAAATTTGAGATTTTGTAATTCTAATTTTTTAGCCTAATAATATTTTAGGTCTCTATAGGTTTAAATATTAGACAAATTATGTCTTGCACACTAAATTAAATTTAAATACTCATACTTAATAAACTATTATAATTTTTAAATTCAATATTTTGATCCTTCTAATATTATGTCCATGTCAACTTGATGAGTTCGAAGATCCTTTTAAGAAAGATCTATGTCGGCATTTTAACTAGAATATTTAATAATATTAACCATTTGAAAATTAATGACATTATAAAAGCAAAAGAATTAAATAATGTTAAAATAATATCCTAATTTTTTTTAAAGAAATTAACTATTTGAACATTAATATCCTAAATTTGCATAAAGTAGAAGTATCAAATCATAATTTAGCCCAATTCCCACCATCTACATAAAAAGAAACTGCAGTAATTTTTTTAAAAAGAAAAAAAAAACAAATCTCATGCTAAACACAAGGTGAAGCCAGAAACAAAACACAGTAAAGTAACATATATCCACCATTTTCAGTTTGTTGATGATATATCCAGTATCTTACACTATTTCATTATCAAGAGTATCTTTTACTACATTGTTTTGACATGAACACAGCTTCAGACGCACGAAACATGTGGCTTAAGAAGCAAGAAAGCAACACGTTAGAGAAAAAAAAGATCAAGGTTTATTGGGTTTTGAGTAAAAAGAGCCTTACAATGCAGAATACCCTCTCCGGCTAGCCCTCCGAAATTCTTGGGTTGACATTCTTCAGTCGAAAAACAGTCGTCGGAGCAGTTCTTTCTGAAGCACCTCGTCGCGTAATGCCGTCATTCTTGCCTGGGCATCTTGGACTATTTGTTTTATGTCTATAATGGAACGGAATAAGGTGCGGGTGCTTCCCATTTTTTTATTTAATTCGACGTAATCAAAAATGATGATTTGAGAATGAAAACTACTTAATTTATTTATAGAGTCAGGTTAGTTATATTAGTTAGGTTTAATATACTAAGGGCCTAAACTATACATCTTTTTTACTTTAAGTGCTTAAAGTGTTTTTTAGTAAAATATATGTTACTGTTTTGTCATTTACAATTTTAAGTACCCGACAGTTAACGTCTGTCTAAAAAATCGTTATCCATTAAAAATATGACACATTACGATATTTTTTTAATTTTGTTGAAAAAAAATATTAAAATTTAATTTTAAAAAAATTCAAAAATCTTAAACCAGCCCTTAAATCCCTAAGAATCCTAAAACCCCAAATGCCACCCAAACCAATTGCCTCCCTAAGCCGATCCCTTCGGTCGCCGAACCCAACCGACCATTTCCCCCAACATTTTCTCATCGAAAATCGACAAATTTCGTGTCAAATGAATGGTGATTTCGCATTTTCAGCAAAGATATGTTGCAGGAAATGTCTGTCTAGATCCAAAGCCTAAAAGGGTGGACTCAAAGGCGACAATTGGCGGCTGCAACAGTGACAAGTGGGTTGGTGCGGTGGTTTAAGTAAAATTGTTTAATAACACAATTAGTCCTATATATTTATACATTTAATTAATTTGGTCTTAATTTAAAAAAATTAATAAATTTAGGGTCATTATTTACAAATTATATTAAATTACCCACATTTTTATTAGAATAAATTAATATTAAAATATTATTAAAATATTATATTACAATATTAAATATTAAACATTATGAAAATAAAATATTATTGCAATATTAAATATAATTAAAATATTAAATCATTTCCGATAAAAATATGACTAAATTGATTGAATTTGTAAATAATGAGCCTAAATTTATTGATTTTTTTCAAATTAGGACCAAATTAATCGAATGCATATATATAGAGGACATTTGCGTTATTAAAAAAAGTTACTCAAACTACCACATCACCTCACTGAACGACAATTAGGGCCTGATGATCATTTTATAACAAAAAATAATAGTTTATTGACTATTTTGTTACAATTAAAAATTTAATGACCAAAATAAATATTAAAACATAATTTAGTGACTATTTATGAACTTTACCCTGAAAATACCTGTACAACGAGCGAAGAAATCTAAATGCTCTATAATGTTTTGTATTTTATAAGTATATATCAACAAATAAATATAATATAAATTATAAATGTAGTAAAAGGTAAACAAAACTTCATACCTATATTAAAGGAAAAATATATGATCCACTGGCGGTGAAAATATTTTATTTCAACAAGTGTCTTAATTTTAGGGGTTAGAGATCTAGTTTACAATTCATAGTTTAGGGGTTTAGGTTTTAGGGTTTGTGGTTAGAATTTAGTGTAACACCTCGCTTTTCTAAATAAAATAATACAAAGAAAGGAAGAGAATAGTACTTGTATGAGGGTTTGAACCCATGACCTCACCACTTTTATGTCTTGTTGCTTGACCATTGAGCCAATGGCTCATTTCTGTCAAGGGTTACTTAGTTTGGCTATTAGAGTTAAGCCTAAAAGAAGTGAATCAGACTTAATAACCCAACCCTTCACCTACCTCTGGAAAATGATTCGAATCTGGAACTTTTGAGAAAATTCCAAGAAGCTCTCTCTAACCCCATCAGCCCATCTCCGATCTGCCACTCCGCCCCGCCGTAGTGTGCACCGCCGTCGTCCTCCGAACCGTCCTACCCCTCCGATCTCACCCCTGGCCGTCACGCGCAGATCCGAGCCATCGTTCACCACGTGAGACGGTTCGAATCTAGAGCGAGAGCAACCCTTCGACCCTTGATTTTTATTCGTTTTCCCGGCCATATTCGACGTTCATCGGAGATACGCTCGTCAGATCTGAGCTTCTTGCCTCGCTGTGAACAAAACCCTGGTGGTTAACTGTAAATACGCCGCCGATGAGGGCCTCGTCGGAGCTACGATGCTTTCCGGCCGTACCTTGGCACTTCAGGTAAAAATCGGTGTATTGTCGGCCTGTTTCCAATTTGTAATGTTGTTGTTGTGTGGTAGAGATTATTTCCGTTTTGTTTCCAGCCAAAATGAACCGTTTAGGGTCGCCGGTGACGTTTCAGGCGAGACGCCGGTGAGCCTAGCATGTGAGTTCGATCTGGGCGGCTTGAACCGGCTTGAACCGGTTAAACCGGTTTGAACCCAGCTAAACCGAGCCATTTAGTTAAACCGGTCTGGGTCCATCCTAGCCCAAGCCCAGACCTGTGTCCGACCCGCCTGACCCGACCCGAGTTCGACCCGACCCGTTGACTCAACCCGTCTGCCCAACCCGTTGACTGAGTCAAACCTTCCGAGTCAACTCGGTGAGTCAACCCGTCCGAGTCAACTCAGTGAGTCAACTCGCCCGAGTTGACTCAGCCGAGTCAACCCAGTTGACCAGTGACGTCAGCGTTGACTGCTGACGTCAGCGTTGACTTTGACCCAAAAGTCAAACTTTTCGAAAACTTCCGTTTTATGTTTTTCGATGTCCTGAATCCGTTTTTGAAGCCCGTTTCGCAAAATTCTAACCCGAAAGCCTCCAAATCTGACTTTGAACTAGAGAGTGCATAAGTTAAATATTCAGTATAAGAGCAATGTAAAGGATGTCTGATTAAGGGTTTTGTTTTATTGAAGGTATCCATGTATCTCTGTATCCGAAATGTTATGGGACGCCAAACTCAGATTCGTGTGCAATCAAATGGGGTATCATGAATCGATCGTTGCAGCTCGGAGTTAAGGTAATACATTACTACCTTCTGCATGCTTTCAAAACTTGTTGGTATTCCGTTAATACTTGTACGACCATGTTTGAGCATATGATTAATTTCGCTAATGTCGATCAATTAAGAAATAAGAATATTAATGGCCAAGGCTTATATTCGATTAAGAGGTTTGATAAATCGAAAAGATTTCCGAGTTCAATAAGTGATTAACAAAAACGGTTGATTTCTAAATCTGATTATGTTGGCTAATGAATTACGAAAATGTTCTGATGTATAAAAATGACTAAAATACCCCTATCAATGAAAATGGTCTGAGAATTTTCTCTAGATTCGGTATATCAACTAATTCTTCTAAAAAATCTTGAACTGGCTTGGGAAGTTATCGTAGTGAGGCTTCACCTTTGAGATTGTAAATTGCTCAGATTCTATTTGAAATTGAATAAATATCTGAAGACATATTTGCGAGAAAATATTTGTATGTTTGAACTAGTCAAAGTTGCGTAAATTGCTGAATCGTTAGAAATGACTAAAATGTTTGGAAATACTGATAATGCTGAACTAATTAGAATATCCATAACGACCAAAAAGAATAATCTATCCGCAACAAGTGCCAAATTGATCAAAATGATGGTTTTACCCTCGAGAACTTAAATGAAAGAATAGTTGGAAGGACTGAAAGACTCTGAACAATCGTAACACCTTCGAGCATCGAATTGTTTGAAATACCCTTGGATATTATAATGATTGAGAATATTTCTAAGACATGGAATTGAGAACTCCATATAAGGCCAACCATGTAATGGCTCAAACAAGAAGTGGTAATATACGACCCGTGCCTGTTGGTCGTTTATGATACTAAGAGGATATTGGAGGAATACCATATGAAGGCGTACAATTTATTGGGAGAAAGTACATAGCTAATAGTAAGAGAGATCTATTCTTATAAGGTACATTCGATGTTTTGGAATGAGTTCAAGTGCAATGCACATGTTTGAATACTTGGAAAATACCATCCGAATATATGCTTGATTTCTAGAATAAGTTTAGTGGACGATTGGTGAAGGTGAACTATTGTTGTTATGCTCCGTAGTCAGTTCTGAGAAATGAATGGTTGAAGTGTACCTATCCGGAGAGATATTAAACACGGTGTTAATGGGTTCCAATTAGTTCAAAAGGGCTTAGAAACTTGACGAGCAACTAGAAGTCATAAATTCTGTACATTACCGTTTATACCTTGTTGGTTCAATTACCAGTTTACCCCTCTCGAAGGTCAAAATGACCTTAATACCCTCATAGGTTGTAACATTTAATTCTGCTCGCGATATATCTAAAATCTCAATGATTCTGATGCATCAACTTCCGATGTTGATTCGATCCGTCTTATCGAATTCCCCTATTTGTAGGGACCTCGTTCTGAAATCAGTCCAAAATTGTCAAATGTCATCTTTCTGATATCTATCAAGTACCTCTAAGAACTGAATTGGGCCATAAAGCGCGTATCATGTATCTGTAAATACTTTCTATTCTAAACCAAGTCCATATGCTAAAAATTTAGAAGTATGATATTGTAATACGAAAGGAAAGCAATTCTCTGGTTTTTGACCTATGATATGAAAAATATATCTAATATCTGACATTTGAATACGAAATAATAATAATAATGTTAATAAAATAAATTTGATATTTGTCTTCTGATATAAAAATAGATTTGATATCTATTTTCTGTAATAATGTCTTCTGAATATAAACTGAAACCATTTGAGGTATATTATATGGAATATGAATGATGATCTGTAGGCTCAGCGCTGGTAAGTCCTTCTGGACCTAAGCTCCTATGCCCAATGGGCCTAGGGTAAGTCTTTCTGTTAAGCTCCTACGCCCACGGGCCTAGGGTAAGTCTTTCTGGACCTAAGGCATCCCCTTAGGTAGGCTCCTACGCCTCAGGCCTAGGGTAAGACCTTCTGTAGGCAGTTCAGGGAGAATTGCATTTTAGAGTTCGGTTGAGGGTAGTTAAGTTAATTAATAGAACTTTCTGACCTCTTCTGAAACATACCTTACTAAATTAATGTATCAATGTTGAACCCTCAGTAAACCTACAATTCGCACTTAATGGACCACTCTGAACTCCGTGATTCAACTTTTGAAATTTGAATCTCTTTTGAATTTATGGCTTTAGACCACCTCTTACGGTTCGGGTGATCAAATAAAGAACAGCTCTGTGACCTCTTAATAATGATTCACTGAATTATCGAATCGTAATTTGAGCTTACCGTTGCTTTTTTTTCCTTTCTTCATGACAATGTTAAGTTGCCATATACCTACTTGTACCTTTAGCATCTCCTGGTAGTTTGTATTACTGAGCTTTCCGAAGCTCACGTTGTTTTTACCATCACAGGTTAGAAGATCGACTTTGTTGGAGGTGTCAACGTCGGTATGAGTGTTTCTTTGGCTTGCTTGCGGAGTATAGTATCTGTATAATTAGGGGGCATGTATGTCATGTTTTTATTTATATTCGTATTTGAAACTTGTATTAATAATTTGTATCAGAGTTTTGTTTCATTGTCTAAATGTTTTTCTGAAATTGTATTTTAATTCAAAACTTGACTTATGATTTCAAATGATTCAGCAAATTTGTTTATTTGAAATTTTATCGTGGGTCACTCCGGTGACCCTAATGTAACTTTCTAGGATCCGTTGTAACGCATAGGCGGGTCTACGGGGTTACATTTAGTGGTATCAGAGCTTAGAGTTGCGTCTTTCTGGGTAGATCGGTCGATCGTCTGTCATAGGGTGTCCGGTCCCTGCTTGCCCCTAGATCATAACCGTACTCCTCAGTGCCGAGACTCCGATGTCGATTTCTTTTCTGTATTAAGTGTACCCAACCATTCTGCTCATAATAACTTGATCTGTACTGGCAATGAATGCTTGTAACATTCGTCTGTAATTCAAATTTTCTTGGAGGATATGGATTTGGAAAAAAAGAGAACCGGAGATGGTTAATGAACGTGAAATTAAAGATCTGATTCAAAATAAATGTTTGATCATGTGAGGTAACAGATATAAGATTTCACGTAACGCTATTCAGTGATGATGATTATGTATAAGAATATCCTAATGGAAATTTGATAAATGTAGTATTAATTTAAAAGAAAGGTGGTTGTGAATGTGGCGAATGTGTGAAGTTCTGTGGTGCCTCTGTTATACACGAGGGAAACAATTGCTTGAATACTATGCTGAAGGTAAGAGATATTCATTCAAGACCTTGATTATGTTTGGTCGGCATAAAGAAAGACTTTTCCTTAAAATTCGAGGCATGGTAAACCGTTATAAATCATCTCTAGCCAAAGATTAATGTTTACATCCTGATTTTGGAGGGCACTGGTTGAGGCTTTGAGTACTCGTTTGAATTTCACGCACAGTTGTTCGTCCGTAAATTGATGGTCAACCTAGTGGAGTAATTCAGATTCTGAAAGACGTACTTTCAGACTGTATGATCGACTTCTGTGGTGGCGAGAATGTTTTGTATTCTTGACTGAGTATGCTATAATAGCAGCTACGAGACAAGTGTTCGTGCGGCTCCGTATGAAGTTCTGTATCGATTTATGTTCTGCATTTAATCAATTGGGTTGACATGCATCATGCGATGATTTTGGTTCTAATGTCAGCCCGGGTGACCGGAACGATACCAAATTGATCCGTGACCGTCTAAGCGTTCTAAGAAACAAGGATACCCTGATAGATAGGTTTTCAGTACAAGAACGAATGAAATATTAGTTTTGCATTTCTCTGACCCTGGTAAATTTTGAGGACAAAATTTTTTTTAAGGGAGGGAGAGTTGTAACACCCCGCTTTTCTAAATAAAATAATACAAAAAAAGGAAGAGAATGGTGCTTGTATGAGGGTTTGAACCCACGACCTCACCCCCTTTTATGTCCTTTTGCTTAAACCATTGAGCCAATGGCTCATTTCTGTCAAGGGTTACTTAGTTTGGCTATTAGAGTTAAGCCTAAAAGAAGTGAATCAGACTTAATAACCCAACGCTTCACCTACCTCTGGAAAATGATTCGAATCTGGAACTTTTGAGAAAATTCCAAGAAGCTCTCTCTAACCCCATCAGCCCATCTCCGATCTGCCACTCCGCCCCGCCGTAGTATGCACCGCCGTCGTCCTCCGAACCGTCCTACCCCTCCGATCTCACCCCTGGCCGTCACGCGCAGATCCGAGCCATCGTTCACCACGTGAGACGGTTCAAATCTGGAGCGAGAGCAACCCTTCGACCCTTGATTTTTATTCGTTTTCCCGGCCATATTCGACGTTCATCGGAGATACGCTCGTCAGATCTGAGCTTCTTGCCTCGCTGTGAACAAAACCCTGGTTGTTAACTGTAAATACGCCACCGATGAGGGCCTCGTCGGAGCTACGATGCTTTCCGGCCGTACCTTGGCACTTCAGGTAAAAATTGGTGTATTGTCGGCATGTTTCCGATTAGTAATGTTGTTGTTGTGTGGTAGAGATTATTTCCGTTCTGTTCCCGGCCAAAATGAACCGTTTAGGGTCGTCGGTGACGTTTCAGGCGAGACGCTGGTGAGCCTAGCATGTGATTTCGATCTGGGCGGCTTGAACCGGCCTAAACCGGTTAAACCGGTTTGAACCCAGCTAAACTGAGCCATTTAGTTAAACTGGTCTGGGTCCATCCTAGCCCAAGCCCAGACCCGTGTCCGACCCGCCTAACTCGACCCGAGTTCGACCCGACCCGTCTGCCCGACCCGTTGACTCAACCCGTCTGCCCAACCCGTTGACTGAGTCAAACCTTCCGAGTCAACTCAGTGAGTCAACCCGTCCGAGTCAACTCAGTGAGTCAACTCGCCCGAGTTGACTCAGCCAAGTCAACCTAGTTGACCAGTGACGTCAGCGTTGACTGCTAACGTCAGTATGACGTCAGCGTTGACTTTGACCCAAAAGTCAAATTTTCCGAAAACTCCCGTTTTATGTTTTTCGACGTCCTGAGTCTGTTTTTAAAGCCGTTTCACAAAATTCTAACCCGAAAGCCTCCAAATCTGACTTTGAACTAGAGAGTGCATAAGTTAAATATTCAGTATAAGAGCAATGTAAAAGATGTCTGATTAAGGGTTTTGTTTTATTGAAGGTATCCATGTATCTCTGTATCCGAAATGTTATGGGACGCCAAACTCAGATTCGTGTGCAATCAAATGGGGTATCAGGAATCGATCGTTGCAGCTCGGAGTTAAGGTAATACATTACTACCTTCTGCATGCTTTCAAAACTTGTTGGTATTCGGTTAATGCTTGCACGACCATGTTTGAGCATATGATTAATTTCGCTAATGTCGATCAATTAAGAAATAAGAATATTAATGGCCAAGGCTTATATTCGATTAAGAGGTTTGATAAATCGAAAAGATTTCCGAGTTCAATAAGCGATTAACAAAAACGGTTGATTTCTAAATCTGATTATGTTGGCTAATGAATTACGAAAATGTCCTGATGTATGAAAATGACTAAAATACCCCTATCAATGAAAGTGGTATGAGAATTTACACTAGATTCGGTATATCAACTCTATCTTCTGAAAATCTTGAACTGGCTTGGGAAGTTATCGTAATGAGGCTTCACCTTTGAGATTGTAAATTGCTCAGATTCTATTTGAAATTGAATAAATATCTGAAGACATATTTGCGAGAAAATATTTGTATGTTTGAACTAGTCAAAGTTGCGTAAATTGTTGAATCGTTAGAAATGACTAAAATGTTTGGAAATACTGATAATGCTGAACTAATTAGAATATCCATAACGACCAAAAAGAATAATCTATCCTCGACAACAAGTGCCAAATTGATCAAAATGATGGTTTTACCCTCGAGAACTTAAATGAAAGAATAGTTGGAAGGACTGAAAGACTCTGAACAATCGTAACACCTTCGAGCATCGAATTGTTTGAAATACCCTCGGATATTATAATGATTGAGAATATTTCTAAGACATGGAATTGAGAATTCCATATAAGGCCAACCATGTAATGGCTCAAACAAGAAATGGTAATATACGACCCGTGCCTGTTGGTCGTTTATGATACTAAGAGGATATTGGAGGAATACCATATGAAGGCGTACAATTTATTGTGAGAAAGTACATAGCTAATAGTAAGAGAGATATGTTCTTATAAGGTACATTCGATGTTTTGGAATGAGTTCAAGTGCAATGCACATGTTTGAATACTTGGAAAATACCATCCGAATATATGCTTGATTTCTAGAATAAGTTTAGTGGACGATTGGTGAAGGTGAACTATTGCTGTTATGCTCCGTAGTCAGTTTTGAGAAATGAATGGTTGAAGTGTACCTATCCGGAGAGATATTAAACACAGTGTTAATGGGTTCCAATTAGTTCAAAGGGGCTCAGAAACTTGACGAGCAACTAGAAGTCATAAATTCTGTACATCACCGTTTATACCTTGTTGGTTCAATTACCAGTTTACCCCTCTCGAAGGTCAAAATGACCTTAATACCCTCATAGGTTGTAACATTTAATTCTGCTCGCGATATATCTAAAATCTTAATGATTCTGATGCATCAACTTCCGATGTTGATTCGATCCGTCTTATCGAACTCCCCTATTTGTAGGGACCTCGTTCTGAAATCAATCCAAAATTGTCAAATGTCATCTTTCTGATATCTATCAAGTATGTAACGCCCGTGTTTTGGGGTTAAGAGTTAGTGGGTTTGCAGTTCGAGTCGGTAAAATAAAATTAAAATAAATTCAACCTTAAATTGGATCTAATTAAGCTTTAGTAAAAAAGGGAGGGACCAATGTTGTAATTTGACCTAAAAGTTTTTAAAAGCAAGACAACTTTAAAATTAAAGTTGTCATCTTCTCCCCCAACCCCTTTCTAACGTTAGAATACCCCAAACCATCTTCAAAACTCTCCCAAACTTGAAATCACTATTTCATTGAGTATCTTCTTCAATCCAAGGTCTTTTTGAAAGGTAAAATCATATTCTCACTCTCCTCTTCATCCTTTAACTATCCATGGTTTTAGATTTAAAAACTATGAGCTTTTGAAAATTAGGGTTTGATTTAAAGTTTGGTTTTTTATGGGAATTTTCATCTTGTTTTGAAAAATTGAGTTGGGTCTTTATCTATTCATGTTTGAAGGTGCAACATATGTTAATTTGGTTGAGTTTTATTGAAAACTCAAAATGGGTTATTGAAGCCATTTTTGGGATGTCAACACTACAACAAAATCAATTTATGACGAAATTTCTATATGACGTTGCGTATAACGTCACGAAATATACTAAAACCGTGACGTTTTTTTGTTTTCGTCACAGTTAGTGCATAATGGCATTTTTTTTGACAATTTTAAAAATCGTTGTTAATTTTCGTCACTGTATATTTGGTGCCACAAAAAATTTTTGGAGGGAAATGTTTTAATGACGTTTTAAAAAATGGTGACGTTGTGAAATCGTCACCAATGAAATGACAGTATTAGTGACGTTATTACTATTATAAAAAATTTAATGTTAATTAGTGACGTTAGAAATTCGTTACGAAAAAAATTTATTAGTGACATTTTTATTCGTCATAATTTAAAAGACATAAAAGGTGACGTTTTATGTGTCACAGAAACGTTTAATATTTTAAAAAACCACTTTTTATCACTAATTGTATATCTCTTACATTTTATATAACAATTTTGAAAAACATCATGTGATTTTGTCACTTAATGCTTGACACCAATAATTAATAAAAAAGATTGGTTTAAAAATTATTATTAATGATTTTTAACATCTTAATTGTATAAACTATTTCAAAATATAGTTTAGTGACATATTCTCAAATGTTTTAGATTGTAGACTTAAAAGTTCAATTGCTAAAAATAAGATAATCTAATAAACGTAATGAACAAAACATTTTGAAAAGCTTTTCTAGTGTTTTGAATTCTATTTACATTATGATTCCATACTAGATTACCACTTGTTCGTAGATTTTATATTTTAAAAAACATAAAAACGATAAATGAAAATTGATCATGTGATTTTCGTTTTACTGATGTACTTCTACAATTTTCATGAAATTGCATCGATGTAGTTAGGAAAAACTGCTTATACCTAATCTTATAAATATCAATGAAGTTTCAATATATTTAGATACATATAACATCAACAATTCTAAAACATAGAATATTATCTATTTAATAAAAATAAAACCAAAAGAGAAATTGATAATATAAAAAATGTCATACAAAAAGTTAAATTATAAAACTATTAAATCATTAAAACAAAATAAAACTACAACTCAAACAGTTTCAACATTTGCACAATTCATATTATAACAATATAGCTATAAAGCAGGTTCTATATCAGTATCATATTCATCACATTCGATTTCACCCCCTTCATCGCCACCCTCACTCTCTTGATCAGAGTCAACCAAAATATTCATATTATCTACAATGTCACAGCTAATAACATTTGCAGCAATGTCATCCCTATTCAAAGATATATTTTCTAATACTTGCATTTCTGTGTTGCGGTCATAAATTTCAAAATCTTCATCTACATCAATGACTTCATCATTTTCAACAATTGTATCTCTGGAACATCAAATAAATGCATGTGATGAAACTTTTGCACTACTCTCCAATCTTTCCCTAACTTGGTGTCATCTAAATAAAAAATTTGCTTTGCTTGCACTGACAAAATAAAAGGGTCACTCTCGTACCAATATTTACTAATATTGATACTTAGTAAATGACCGTCTTTACGAATTTTTCTTTTTTTATTGTTCAAGTCAAACCACTTGCACTTAAACAAAACAACTTTATAATCTTTGATATAATTTAACTGAATAATATCAGTAAGAGTACCATAAAAGTTGATTTGATCCTCCTCATGATTACCTTCAACCGTCACTCCACTATTTTGACTTGTCAAATGTTCATCGCGAGCTTTTGTATGGAATCTAACCCCATTAACAATGCAACCTGAGTACTTTTGAGCTCGTTTGTCAGGACCATAAGCCAATAAGAGTAATTCACAAGATACTTCTTCTGAACCTTGATTGGTAACCTGTCATTTTAAAAAAGCATAAATTATAATTAATAATATGCACAATATGAAAAAACAAGAACCTACAATTTTAAGTATGAGAATTATTGAACAAATTCTGAACCTACTAATTCTCCTACAAATATCATTACCAAAATCATGAATCATAGATAGATACAAAGACAACCATGGCATATTTGTAGCAAAACCTTTTACAACCATACCATCAACACATTGATTTATAAGATAGTACCATTGAGAGTACTTCCCGGAACCATTAACCATCTTACCAAAATACACGAGGGCCGATTAATTAATTATTTTATATTAATTTTCACCTTGCTGCTCAATTTTCAGAAAACCCCTCTTTTTTAATTGAAAGACATTTAAATGCATAAATTCATCTGCATATTCACTTATTTTAGGGTTAACGAGAATATCACAAACAAGTAAGTGGAATAAAAAAGTCTATTTTATATTTTGTTCTTGTTTTATCTTGCTTTCAAATTTTATTGCTTAACCATTATCTCTTGTTTTGCCTCAGATTCCAGTTTCAAAAGGGTTCTTTCATATTTAATTTTCAGGTGATTGTTTTTTTCTTTAAAATCTATATTTTTTTTATTTTGCTGTTAAATATTATAATAAGATTAATAGGTAGATTCTAAATAATTGGAATACACATGTTTTAAAAAAGAATGCAAATTAAAATTGTAGATATACCAAATTGAAGACGATTCATCAACTAGGATCTACCAAATTTGTGTGATTTAGGTGTGCCAATTAACAAGTGTTTACAATCACAGTAGTGAATGGTTCTCTTTTCTCCTCACCTAATCTTTGGGTATCTACCAAGAACCTATAGTTTTAAGTATGAAAATTATTGAATAATTTTAGTTGATGCTCCATAGTCGAGAAAGTTCAAGAAGCTGTACAAGAAGTAGATCCTAGGAGGTTTGTAAAGTAAGCATCGGTAAATTGCTCCTAAAAATTCAAATTAGCATTGGAGTCAAAATTCTGAACTTACTAATTCTCCTACAAATATCATTACCAAAATCATGAATCATAGATAGATAAATACAAAGACAACCATGGCATATTTGTAGCAAAATCTTTTACAACCATACCATCAACACATTGATTTATAAGATAGTACCATTGAGAGTACTTCCCGGAACCATTAACCATCTTACCAAAATACACGAGGGCCGATTAATTAATTATTTTATATTAATTTTCACTTTGCTGTTCAATTTTCAGAAAACCCCTCTTTTTTAATTGAAAGACATTTAAATGCTTTAACCTTTTAAATGCTTCAACGTGCAAAGTTTTTTTTAGAAGAAACGTTACAACAGAAGCAAGGTAAAAATCAGTCAAGCATAAAGGAATGTACAAATCAGACCCGTCAATTAAACGAGATTGCAGAAGCAAGAAATCCCTAAAATTTCAAACCAAACTAAATAAAAAAATTACCAAAGCACAATAAATCTTACCTCTTTAAGCCGCACATAAACATGTGAATGGAAGGAGCCTAAACTTTTAAATCAGAGCTTTTGAATTAGAAAGGAAAAACTTTAGAATCTAAAATTTGTATTTGACGCACAAGTTGAAGGATGTTGAGAATAACAGAACAGGGTTAATAATTATAAAAATAATAAATTTTAATTTTTAAAATATAAACTATAAATAAATCAAATGGTAAGGTCATTGAAACGGTGTCATTTAATTTAGAAAGTTAAATGGTCAATATTTCTTAAAAGTAAGAGATTTTTTTTCTGATATAGGATAAATTATTTGTTTTTTTTAATAAGAGATTTTTTTTCTGATATAGGATAAATTATTTGATATAGGATAAATTATTTGTTAAAAAAATATGTTTAAACCATACGAATACTATATAGTATAATTGATAAATTAATATAAATTATGATGTGTGCATTCAAAATGGGAGAAATTTTTTTTCATTTTGCACGAACTAACTTGCCTCAGTGGTTAAGGGAACGGTTGTTGTTCTTAGAGGTCACAGGTTCGAGCACCAACAGCCGCAACAGGGTGATTGAGCGTTCATTGTCAAATGGTTGAGAGTATATTTAGAACAGATACTACTTGTAATCACTCTAGCTTTCATAAAAAAAATCTTCTCATTTCAACCTATAATTAATTAGGGGTGAGCGTTCGATCGGGTCAAATCGAGTCTAAAATTTTTAAGTTATTCGAATTTTTATTTTATAACCTATAATTAATTAGGGGTGAGTGTTCGATCGGGTCAAATGGTTGAGAGTATTTTTTTTAGTAGAGTTGAGTTTATGAAATTTCGAGTCGAATCAAGACGAATCGAATTTTGCTCACCATGCCTATAATTGAGAAATAAAACATTTCTTATACTTATTAAGTATGAAGCGGTGCATGTTCATAAGTTAAGAAATTTTAGAATTTGACAGATTAAGTATAAGATTAGTCAAGCTTGATTGAAAATCAGGTATACTGATGAATTTTAGGTCGGGTCAAGTCAAGTTGAATTCGAGTTATGCTGGATCAAGTCAATGGTTCAACTTGAGTCGAAAGGTCAGATTCGGTCTGAATCAACTCTGGCTGATCCCAACTCAAAATCGATTTGAGTTCTAGTTTGATCAATACTAAATTCTATTCAAAATGATTCGACTTCAAATTTGATTATCTGATATCCGAAAATTCAAATTTTTTATAAGTATGTATCTTGTTATATTCCATATTTTTACTTGATATATATAAAAAATTAAAATTTCCATGGATACAAATATTGTTATATTCAATAATTTGTTGATTGTTATATTCGAAAACCTAATTTTTTCATGGATGGACCGTCAAATTAAAAAAATAATCAAATAAAGACATAAATTTCGAATATTCAGATATCTGGATTTTCAGATATCCGATTTTTTCGGATCGAATACGAATCTCAATTTAAAATATTCAAATTTTTTGGATATCCAAAATTTTAGACCGGATCGGATCCAATATCCAAAAATGAACACCTCTAATATTTATGCTCATATACCACGTCATATTATTTTCAACAACCTTAAGCTTCTTACAACATAAAATAAAATCATAGTTTGTGTTCGTACACACATATACATTTAGGGTATTTTAGGGTAATGATGCTTAACTTCTTGGGTACAAACCAAATAAATATTATTTGTGTAGTATGCGTTCGTACACGTATATACATGTTATCCAAGGAATCAAACTTTGCAATAGAGTAGCTATTTCTATTAAGATTTTTTATTTATTTTTTTAAAAAGATTTTATTTTCTTTAATTATTTTATAATTTTTTTTAATTCTAAAAGTATATTTTTCTTATTATTTTAAATTATTTAAATATTTTTAACTTTAACTTTTTTACTATTTATATATATTTAAAATAACTTTAAGAAAATATACTTCTCAAAATAAAGAACCTGCCTTTAGTAAATTGGAGGTAAACTTTTTCAGTGAATGGAGGTAAATTTTCATCTTCCCTCCAATAATAATTAAGTTTCCTTATAAAAAGAACTCTCCATTATTGTCTTCCTTAGTCAAGAATTTCCAGTGCATAAATTCATCAGCATATTCACTTATTTTAGTGTTAACGAGAATATCACAAACAAGTAAGTGAAATAAAAAAGTCTATTTTATATTTTGTTCTTGTTTTATCTTGCTTTCAAATTTTATTGCTTAACCACTATCTCTTGTTTTGCCTCAGATTCCAGTTTCAAAAGTGTTCTTTCATATTTAATTTGCAGGTGATTGTTTTTTTCTTTAAAATCTATATTTTTTTTATTTTGCTGTTAAATATTATAATAAGATTAATAGGTAGATTCTAAATAATTGGAATACACATGTTTTAAAAAAGAATGCAAATTAAAATTGTAGATATACCAAATTGAAGACGATTCATCAACTAGGATCTACCAAATTTGTGTGATTTAGGTGTGCCAATTAACAAGTGTTTACAATCACAGTAGTGAATGGTTCTCTTTTCTCCTCACCTAATCTTTGGGTATCTTATATCTACCAAGAACCTACAGTTTTAAGTATGAAAATTATTGAATAATTTTAGTTGCTGCTCCATAGTCGAGAAAGTTCAAGAAGCTGTACAAGAAGTAGATCCTAGGAGGTTTGTAAAGTAAGCATCGGTAAATTGTTCCTAAAAATTCAAATTAGAATTGGAGTCGAAATTCTGAACCTACTAATTCTCCTACAAATATCATTACCAGAATCATGAATTATAGATGAATACAAAGATAACCAGGGCATATTTGTAGCAAAACCTTTTACACATGATGCACATGTATGTGTTTATTTTTATGATACAATGCTTTTATATCTTCAATGTTTTGATGTATCATCAATCGTTTTATCTATGTTTAGGATGGCACCCGACAAAATATTCAAGAAAAAGGCTCAAACACAATCGACTTGTAACCCTGTTTCAACACAAAAAAATAGACAAACAACTCAGGAACTAGTCTTTGATGATCTGAATCAAACCCAAGAACTTGAACCTCAACAAGTTACCCATGCTCAAGATCAAACACATGAGGAAATCAATCTTGATACAAGCAATGAAAATCCAGGTAAACATTATTTCCATTTACTTAATAAATAATTAGGAATGGAATATTGAGGACTGAAAATGGCAGCATATATATAATACTAAGTTATAATTATTTTATTATTACTCTAAAACTATTATTTTTGTTCTATAGAATCAACCAACTTATCACGTAAAAGAGTACGAGGACCAAGTCGAGGTAAAGGACTAGAAAACCTCATTAAAGGTAACAATAAGTTGGTAGTAGAGATAGCAGAGGGAAAGGGTCTACCTACGGATGTAGTTCAATCAGCCAAATTATCTTCTGAAATTGGAATTATTTCTCGACAATTCTCCTCGATACCAACAAAATGGAAAGATATAACGGATAATGAGAAAATTCATGCCTTGGAGAGACTTAAAGTGAGTTTAATAACTTTATGATTTTTTCTTTTTAGTGTTTTATATATTTAATTTATCTAATTATGTGTTATCTTATGTTTTAGTCCAAGTTTGAGATGAAATTGGATGATGAATATGTGAAGAACTCTGTCATGTCAATTATGTCGAAATTGTCAAGGAATCATCGACATCAAGTTCATTTGCATTTTAAAACATTCCCAAATGCTGCTATTGCACGTCAAAACAAACCAACAAAATATAATTTGACACAAGAAAATTGGGATAAACTCTGTGATTTGTTTAGTGATCCTAAATATCAGGTACGATTTCTATATTTTAATTTTTGTGATTGGTAAGATTTTTCTTTTTTATTTATGTAATAAATTATAAATTATGTTTATAATTGAAGAGGAGGTGTGAAACAAATGCAAGAGTAAGAAGAAATGTTAAGTTAACTCCTAACCAAGGATCTCGAGCTTTTGTCGCTAGTCGATATGCTATGGTAAGTTTTACATTTTTTAGATTTATTAAAATGTTTATTGTTTTATTTTTAAACCTAATTATTATTTGAAATCATGTAGCGCAAGGATGTCATGAACCAAATAGGATCGATTTCTTCAAGGCAACTCATTATTCAAATGACAAAGGATGGACAACACATGAGGCACAAACAACTTATGTAAGACCTTGTAAAACAATGTTAAATTGTAATTTTTAATATAAAAATTAGTTTACTTGTGGATGATTTTATTTTTATTTTTAGGAGAAAATGGTAGAGCTACAGTCAACTCCGGTTGAAGAAGGAGTCGAACCTAAGACTGTTGATGCTATAGCGGATGAGGTGCTTGGTACGCGGTCGGGATACATTCCGGGGCTTGGGCATGGACCCAAGCCTAACAAAAGAAATTTAAGTGCAGATACAATCGAATTACAAAAGCGTTTGAAGAACAAAGAAGATGAACTTAATGGCTACAAGACAAATTTTGAAGTGCTACAAACTCAAATGGAGGCTATGAGATCTGCTTTGATAGCTGTCGGAATTCAAGTACCCTCACTTCAATCTTCAGGTAAACAATATACGTAATCAATCAAGTAAAAATAATTCGATAATTTTAATTGTGATAATTAATATATTAATTATTTGTGCAGCTTCAAATGATACTACGAACTCATCATCAACAGAATCACAACCGACACAAGGTTTGAATTGAGATTCTCGCAAAAGTTATTCCACAAGTCATATTTTTGCCATATTATTTTTATTTCCTTTAAATAAGTGTTTTTATATCTTTGAAAATGGAATTGTTATGGTTTTAGTGAAATGTTTGTTTAACTTTTATTATTTTCAATGAATTAGTTATGTTACTTTTTCTTATTAGATTAGTATAAATAAAATTCATTTTATTATTCATTGAATATTTAGCACAAAATATTAATTATAAGATGACATTTATAATTTACAATTTTATGTGATGATATTTTTCGTCATTAAGTATGCGAGTTTATTTGTTTTTTCATTATAAGCGAACAAATTATTAATAACAAAATATTATATAATTCAGTGACATAATTAATTGTCGTGGAATATAAAATATAAAGTAACATTATGCATAATCGTCATTTATAAGACTATTATCTAATGGTTTTATCACGTCATCAACAATGTGACAATATTTGTTTCGTTAGATATGAGTTGATTTTAATGCATTATTTGTGACGATACGAATTATCAATGACGAAATCTTATATAATTTGGCGACTTAACTAATTGTCATCAAATATAAATTATAAAGTGACATTATATATTATTGTCATTCATCCTACTATTAGATGACGATATATTTCGTCATTGAGAATTGTTATCAATGACGAAATCTTATATAATTTGGTGACTTAACTAATTGTCATCAAATATAAATTATAAAGTGACATTATATATTATTGTCATTCATCCTACTATTATCAATGACGATATATGCGTCACTAAAAATGTGACGATATCTTTTTTGTCACATATAAGAAGAAGTTAACGCATTATTCGTGACGATAACAATTATCTATAACGATATCTTATATAATTCGATGACGAAACTAGTTGTCATTGAATATCAATTATAAAGTGACATTATGTATTAACGTCATGGATACTAATATTAGGTGACGATATACTATGTCACTAACAATCTGACGTCTTTTCTTTCGTCACTCATACAATGAATTTATTGTATTATTAGTGACGATATAAATTATTAATGATGAAATTTTATATCATTTGGTGACGAAATTAGTTGTCACTGAATAAAATATATAAGGTGACGTTATACAAGGACGTCACTATATGCTCGACAATACGTGACGAAAACTAATACATTGTCACGCTTGACATTTAGTGACACACCTAGCGTGACGAACGCCGTGGCGTCAAATTTTACGTCACGGAATAGAAATAGTGACGTAAATATAAGTTTTAGTGACAATATTTTAGATGTCACAAATAAGCAAATTTGTTGTAGTGCAAAACTTGGGTTTCTGGTGGGTTTTAGAGTGTAATTGAAGGGCTGATGGTTTAGGTTTGTTAGGAAAGTGATTTGGGGTCTTTTGGGCGTCTTTTGGATGATTGAAAGTGGAGTTTTCAGCCAAGGTTTGAGGGAGTACGAATTTGATACATTTGGGGATTTATTTGATTGGAAAATGTGGATGAAGTTAGTTTAAGCTCTAAAGTTGAGTGTTGATTGAATGTTAGCATTGATTGTGGTTGTTGGTCGTGTTTTTGGTTGGCTAGAAGCAAGAGGAGTCGTCGAATGAGCATTGGGACCGAATCTGGGTTCGTAGGAGAATTGTTTCGGTTGCTACAGAAGGGCGTTGAGTGGTTTCGAACTTGTTTTAAAGTTTGGTTCGAGTGTGTGTAGGGTGTGTGTGTGGAATGTGCTTGGTAGGCCGTTTCTTTATTTCAAGTTGTTAATTCTAGCCTTTGATTTCATTAAATGCTATTGTGTTGCCTATCTATGCTCTTGTGCATTGTGGTTAAATTGGTGCATGTATATCATGAAATGTATATATGTGATGAGCATGGAATGTGGTTAATGATATATGATGTGGTTATGAAATTGGCACTAAATAAATTACCGATTGTAAATGATCGATCATTAGGATTAGTGTGCACACAAATTGAGTCGAAACGTACGTGGCCTTGATGGCGTTAAGTCATCAAGGAGGAGTACGGTGATGTAATATTCCACCGGAAGATTTTATATATTTCTACGGGATGATGAGTGGAATCCCATCCGTAGGGCATGTGGCGATGAGTGGAATCCCGCACATGCAAGGTCCGGTGATGAGTGTAATCCCACCGAGGTAAAGTTTGTTGAGATTTAAATCCGCACATCCGGGTAATTGAAAGTGGCCAATTAACTTGTTCATATGTTGTGATATATGATGTTGATATGTGGTGTTGTTATATGATGATTGAGCTTGGTAGGATATGAGAAACCATATTATGCCACTTGAAAGACTAGCTAGGTCTACTTGTGAAATTGCCTATGCATGTTCGATATGAGATTTAGGGATTACATGCTTGAACCCTGCATTGTTGATGTTTTCAATTTTAGAGCATCCTCACTAAGCTTATAGCTTACGCTCTCAATGTTCAACAATGGAGATCATTAGCGTGGTGTTAGCTCGGAGCAAGGCAAGAAGGGCTTTCCAAGTTTGTGGCTCAAGTACGGTGGTTAATTTTGTATTAGTTGGCAACGTGGCAAGGGTTTTTGTATGAGCTATGTATGACTCATGTATGTTGATGTTTTGAATTGGCTTTGGTTTGTAAAGCATGTTATGCCATGTTGAATGTTTTAGTGTGGTAGCATGCCCTCTAGATGTTTAGGTTGCCTTGTGTGTGAGTGCAAACCTCCTATATGTTGACTTGTGCTCTTTTGGCCTTTTGAGCCTTTATGCATGACCTTAAATGCTTAATTTGCCCCTTGTTTAAATGCCATGTTTGAATGCTTTGTTTCATGTTGATTGCTACCTATG
Organism: Hibiscus tridactylites; assembly: GCA_958450335.1. Lineage (NCBI taxonomy): Eukaryota > Viridiplantae > Streptophyta > Magnoliopsida > Malvales > Malvaceae > Hibiscus > Hibiscus tridactylites. The sequence goes on along the minus strand of OY288281.1, from coordinate 20,803,414 downwards.
GCTCATGTATGATTGTTTAAATGTTTGTACGTACATGGGAGAGTCTGAAAGTGCATCTAGAGTCGTGTTTGGGTTCGTTAAGTTGGAAATTGTGGAATTTCCGAGCAGGGGTATCGATACAGTTGGACCCGTATCGATACGACCTTCTTGTTTCAGGCCACGCGTTTCGATACACGAGGGGTGTTTCGATACCTTTTTGCTACTGGAATTCTGAGATTTTGACGAGAATTTGGGTATCGAAACGGGCCTTTTGCGTATCGATACGGTCTTCTTAGGGTTGACCGCGAGAAGTTGACCGTTGGGGGAGTATCGATACACTCTTTGGGTGTATCAATACGGTCTCCCTGGGTTGACTCTGACCAAAACATCTCCCAAATCACATCCTAGGTTCCCATTGTTGCGTGTAAAAGAGTCTATCGCAATTGTAGTGCAAGTGTACACGACGCAAGTAGTAAAGTGATACGAAGTATCGGATATCGTCTCCACAGGGATTGGGCTAATGACTTCACCTTAGTTTACTGCACGAAAGTAAAGGAAATAGTTTAGAAAGTTGTCACGAGAATAGTAAAGAAAAACGTAAATAAAAGAGTTGGAATATCAAGATAGAGAGAATGGGCTGGTATTGAATTGCTCAGTAGTGCAGGTATTGCAATGCTTAGGAAATCCAGTTCTGTCGTCGCGCCCGTCGCCGACAGCACCTGTCGCGGCGGCTGTCCGTTAGCTGTCGCGGCAGCGAACACACCAACTCCGTACTTCAAGTTTGGCAAGAATCCCAGATCTACCTTGGCCTATCCCTAGGTCCAAGTCTGTCGATGATCACGTCTTTGATGATACCTCCCGGCGTGAATCGAAGGATGAACACCGATGTGTATGAATTCTTCTTTAGCCACTTAACCTTGCCATATCCCTAGGCACAAGATAGTTCAACTATAAACTAGAGAACTTGATCTTATTTCTTTCGTATACTTAACTCTCCCGATGCTAAGTAAATGGCTAACCTCGCAATGCTCTCCCGATGCTCTTGCAAGATATTAAAACCAAAATAAGAGAACTTGAAGTTTATTTTATTGAACTTGGAAAATCCTAAAACAAAACAACCCTTGCAACTACTTTACAAAACAACCCGTGGCCCTAGGGGGAATTTAGAACATAACGACGACGGGTAGACGGCGGAGGGGTTTAGGTTATCGGTTATGGGGTATGATTTTTCCTAGGTTAAATCTATGCCCTTATATAAGCTTTGGGCTCAAGTATTCTAAGTTAACAAGGATTACAACTTTAATTAAAAGTAAGATTCTAATAAAGACTTAATCTCTAAAGTTCCTACTTTGCAGCCGCTATCCTTGTTTCTAGGGATTTCCTCTCCTTGAGCTTTGGCTTGTCATATCTTTTGATTTGGGGCTTGGAAAAATATTTGGCTTTCACACGACAGACGAGCAGATTTTTCTTTATCTGTCGAGGTCCACTTTACTTTTCTTCTTCATAAGGTTGCTGTCACCATGCTGTCACGACAGCTCCATGGCAGCTTCGTCCTCGTCGTCTGCTTGTCCAGTTCAGCTCTTCTGCTTCTCTGTCCTGCGCCTGCCTTCCTCGTCAACTATGGCAGCAACCTGCAAAATCAGCCATCTTTTAGTAGAATCCGTGCCTTTAGTGTATTTGTGATGTTTTACTATAAACTGACCTAAATGCAATGTAATGATGCTTAAATGCAGCAGAAATATGGGTTAAAAAGGGTGTAAATAATAGAACTTTTACACACTCAACACACCCCCAAACTCAAGTTTTTGCTTGTCCTCAAGCAATTAAAACCTAAAAGAAAAAGAATATTTTTGCGTTGGCTTTCAAACAGTGAACTGTCCCTTACCCGTCGCTCATTCCCTGTGGCGGCAGCAACCTATCGGAAAGATTAGGATCTGTCCGGAATCTCACTATAGTTCTCGTGCCGTGTGTGCATGCTTGTGAACAGTTATATGCTAAGACTCTCTTAGTTTCACTAGAATATTCAACTCTTTAACTCAAATTTTTATGCCAAAGTTTATTTTTGAAGACATATTTTCATGCTTCTTTTCTATTTTTCAAGCTAAGTTTTACTAGAGCCAATTTTAGGCACCTCTAGTTAACTTCCTAGAGTCAGTTTCAGGCACCTTTAGGTAACTTCCTAGAGCCGGTTTCGGGCACCTCTAGGTTTTTGAGTTTCTTTTGCTAAACTTCTTTCCTAGAGCCAGTGCTAGGCACCTCTAGGGGCTATTCAAGTACTAAGCATCCTATTCTAGTTTGGCTAAAAGAAATCTAAGCAATATAACAGTCACAAAGGTGTTTAAGTTTTTCAGAACTATAGAAAGGCTCTAAACTTCTCCTTAAACTGTCCTAAAGATGCTGCCACAACAGAGCTGTCATGACAGGTAAGTTAACTTCACAGTTTTAAGCCAACAGTTTTAGTTTTTTTTAAGAGACTTTAATTAAATAAAAGACACCACAATTAAATAAGGATGTACTACGACTCCATTAAAATGGAGGGTTGCCACCCCCAAACTCGAGGGTTGCATTGCCCTCAATGCAAAATGACAGATAAAGATGAAGACAGGTACATCACAAAATAAAGATAAAGCGAGCAGCAAGAAAAGAAAAATAAAAGACTTAAATTTTAATCGATGTCCTCGCTGCTGCTGACACGGATCTGGCGGCAGCGTCTGGGCTGTAGAGGAGGCTGGGCAGGTTGTTCCACGACCTGGATGTCGGAGCTGCTGCCACTATCCCAAGTGCTACTGGTGGTGGCGCTGGCCTTGGGCATCAGTTTTCTGTCAGCCACGTGTTTCTGCCTCTTGACAGGCGTAAACTCCCTCTCCAAATTCCTCCGAATCAGAGGTTCCTCCTAGCTGTCGGTTGTGGCTGGCCACTTCGTTCCACGTGCAGGGCTGTCGGCCGGAGGACTCGCGGCTGCCGTCGGGGCAGGTGATGGGGTGGAAGCGGTGGAATGGGTATGTGGGGAGGCAGGTGGTGTAGGTGTGTGGACAGGGGTGGGGATGTGGAAATAGTGATCGAGGAAAGTGGGGAAATTAACATCGGGATAATTTAAAGTATTGGTGATGAAATTTACCGTGGAAGTTGCGAAATCCCGGATGAATGTCATCAGCCCCATCTGTTTGTCTTCCACCCGTTGTATGGCGGCAAGGATTTGGGCGGATTGGTCGGTCTGGGCGACTGCTGCGACAGGTTCAGTGGCAGGTTCCTCGTCTGAATCTTCTGGGGAGGCAGCTGGGTTGAAGGAGTTGATAGGTGTTGAGACTATCAGCTCCATGAGGCTGGTAATGTTGTTTTCTGTCCAGCCTCTGCCCTTGATTAGTTTGACGGTGGTGGCCTCTGGGACAGCAGCAGAGCGGCAAAGGAGAGTGATCGTGAACGGTAGACAAAGACGGAAAGAGGAGCGGAATGTGCAGTCCAAGATGCTTTCCCTCATATAGCGGCCTACGTTGATAGGCCGGTCGTGCATGATCGAGTGAATGAGAGCCAACCGCTGCTGGTTCACCGTCGTGTGATGGGAGGACGGCAGGATACGCTTCTTGATGAAAGCGTTCCATAGCTTTGCTTCTGGGAGTAGCTGCCCCCTTTTGACAGAGTTGGGGTTCTTTTTGCTCGTGGTCTATGTTGTTCCTTCCTCTGTCACCTCCGCCATGACAGCACCGTAGGCGGCAGCATCGAGGGTCTCTAAAAATTGCTGGTGGGCGTCATCAACGGGGCCAAAATATAGGCCATACGTGTGATTGATGCTGTCAGCTGTAAATGGCACCTCTACCCCTCGGATGATGACTGAGGTTGCCGTTTTGCTGTCGATGGCAGCATAAAACTCCCTCACCAACGTGTCGTTTAGTTCTTCCGGTTGTTCGGCGAACTGCTCCCATAGCAAATTCCTTATTGCCTTCACGATGAATGGTCGGAGCCCCATGTTCGGTGCCTTGCGGATGTAGATGAAGCCCCTTTCCTCCCATAATTCCTTAGTTTCGAAGGGCGACTGTGCTGCTGATGAAGTGGCTGAGGCAGCACTGCGGCGGGTCTGTCTAGAAGACATATTAGTTGCAAGGGTTTGAAAGTAAAGAAAGCAAAGAAAAACGAGAGGAGAAAGCAAGTAAGAATAAGCAGAAGTGAGGAAAATGAAAGCGAGAACGGGGTTTTATAGCGGTCGAGTTGCTGCCCATTTAATGCTGTAACGGCAGACGTGAATAACGGGGCGACTATTGCGTTTTAGCGTGTCTGACGCGCCTGACACGTAATTATGCGTCTGTTACGCGTCTGTCACACGCTTCTGCGTCTGCCGTGTCAGTCTATTGACAGCCTGTCTTATCCGTCTACGGCGGCAGCCGAAACGACAGGCTTCAATAAATGGGCTCTGTTGGGCTGATGGATGGATGGTGGGCTTCGGTCACTTCTCCTTTTCTTCTTGACTCCTTTATTACCTAAAAACAGAAAATATAAAAAACATTATTCGAATAAAAATAAACCTTATTAACTAATAAATAATAAATAATAAAAATAAATAAAAAATAAAAAATAAAACTTAGGTTAAATTAGGGATGCCTTGTGGGGCATCTCCTAAGGTAACCACTTCTTGTATTCCTGGGGCTTCAGTCCCCTGATAGTGCTTGAGGCGCTGTCCGTTGACTTTGAATTGGTGCCCGTCTTTTAATGATCAGATAGTAATGGCACCATGGGGAAAAACTTGTACCACTTGGAACGGGCCAGACCATCTAGATTTTAGCTTCCCTGGGAAGAGTTTCAACCTAGAATTGAACAACAACACAAGCTGCCCTGGGCAGAACTGTCGTGGCAGCAACTTCTTATCATGCCACTTCTTAGTTTTCTCCTTGAATATTCTTGCATTGTCGTAGGCCATTGTCCGTATTTCATCGATCTCGTTCAAATCTAACAGCCTTTTTTGGTCTGCCCTGTCCAAGTCCATATTCACTGCCTTGATTGCCCAGTATGCTTTGTGCTCTATCACGACAGGCAAGTGATAGGTTTTTCCATAAATCAGTCGGTATGGAGACATGCCCAATGGAGTCTTAAAAGCTGTCCTATATGCCCATAATGCATCGTTAAGGAGTAAAGACCAATCTTTCCTAGTTGGCTTAACCATCTTTTCAAGAATGTTCTTAACTTCCCTATTGGATATCTCAACTTGTCCATTGGTCTGTGGGTGATATGCTGTCGCTATCCTATGCTTGACACCATATTTCCTCAAGGCGGCAGCAATTACCCTATTGTCAAAATGTCTCTCTTCATCACTGATAATCGCCTTAGGGATGCCAAATCTAGAAAAAATGTTTTTGTGTAAAAACTTTTGGACCGTCTTGGCATCATTCTTTTGAGTGGCGATAGCTTCAACCCACTTGGAGACATAATCCACTGCTAGGAGGATGTATAAATTTCCACATAAAGACGGAAAGGGTCCCATAAAATCAATTCCCCAAACATCGAAGATCTCGACTTCTAGAATGTTCTACAGTGGCATCTCGTTTCTCCTCGAGATGTTACCTGTCCGCTGGCACCTGTCACAGTTCTTGTAAAAGTCCTGTGCATCTCTATACAGTGTCGGTCAGTAGAACCCTCACTGCAGCACCTTGGCAGCAGTTTTGTTGCCTCCTAAGTGACCTCCATATTGTGAAGCATGGCGGTGATGGAGAATGTCTTCTTGCTCTTCTTGTGGTACACACCTCCTTATAACTTGATCTGCACATAGTTTGAAAAGAAGAGGTTCGTCCCAATAATAATGCTTAACATCATTTTGGAACCTCTTCCTGGCTTGATAATTAAGATCAGAAGGGAGTATTCCGCTAACTATAAAATTAACGAAATCAGCATACCAGGGAAGTTCAGAAGACTTACCTGCCGCCATGGCTGTCGCGGCAGCGATTGCGGCAGCAAAGAGCTGCTCGTCTAGGAAGGTCTCCAGTATGTTTGTCTCGTCGATTGGTAGACTCTGTCCCTTCTACAACCTTTACAAGTGGTCTGCCACCTAATTTTCTGTCCCCTTTTTGTCCTTGATCTCAAGGTCGAACTCTTGTAATAGCAAGATCCACCGTATCAATCTAGGCTTTGCATCCTTCTCCGCGAACAAATATTTCAGGGTAGAATGGTTTGTGTGCACTATTACCTTCGTCCCAAGTATGTAAGAACGAAACTTGTCAATGGAGAACACCACAACTAACAGCTCCTTTTCTGTGGTGGTGTAGTTTACTTGGGCGTCATTCAATGTCTTGCTGGCATAATATATGACATGAAACAGCTTGTCTCTGCGCTGCCCAAGTGCTGCCCCGACAGCATAGTCACTAGCATCACACATAATCTCAAATGGCTGTGTCCAGTCTGGTGGCTGTACTATGGGGGCTGTTACCAGTTTTTCCTTCAGAACCTTGAATGCTTCAGTACATTCATCATTAAAGTCAAAGGGTCGGTTCTGCTCTAAGAGATGGCATAGGGGCTTAGTGATTTTTGAGAAATTTGCAATGAATCTCCGATAAAAACCAGCATGCCCTAAGAAACTTCTAATGCCCTTGACTGTGGTCGGCGGCGGCAGCTTCTCGATCACTTCTATCTTAGCCCTGTCGACTTCTATCCCACAGCAGCTAATCTTATAACCAAGGACTATCCCCTCATCCACCATAAAGTGGCATTTTTCCCAATTCAAAACAAGATTAGCTTTTTCACATCTTTCAAGTACTTTTTGTAGATTGCCGAGGCAGCTCTCAAAATCGTCTCCAAAGACGGAAAAATCATCCATGAAAATCTCAAGGAAGTCCTCTACCATGTCGGAGAATATGGCCATCATGCACCTTTGGAAGGTGGCAGGTGCATTACAGAGTCCAAACGACATCCTCCTAAACGCGTATGTTCCGTAGGGGCATGTAAAAGTCGTTTTCTCTTGATCCTCTGGTGCAATAGCAATTTGGTTGTAACCTGAGTAACCATCAAGAAAACAATAGTAAGGTTTACCCGCTAATCTATCAAGCATTTGATCAATAAAGGGTAAAGGAAAATGGTCCTTTCGGGTAGCTTTGTTAAGCTTCCGATAGTCCATACAAACCCTCCAATCGGTCACAGTCCTGGTTGGGATTAACTCATTGTTTTCATTGGTTATCACAGTCATTCCTCCTTTCTTGGGAACACATTGCACCGGGCTCACCCATTTGCTGTCGGAGATGGCGTAAATAATACCAGCATCTAACCACTTAATTATCTCCTTACGCACTACCTCCTTCATCGCATGGTTTAGCCGCCTTTGGGCATCAATAGTCGGCTTATGATCTTCCTCTAGAAGGATTTTGTGCATGCATAACGCCGGACTAATGCCTTGTATATCAGCAATCGTCCATCCAATCGCCTTCTTGTGCTGCCTTAGCATGTCGATTAGTTGTCATTCCTGTTCCTGCGGCAGCTTAGAAGAGATGATTACGGGCAACATATCATTTGAACCAAGAAAAGCATATTTAAGCTGCCCTGGCAGGGGCTTCAGTTATAAGGCAGGTGGTTCAACAGTAGATGGCTTTTGGATTAAATGGTTATCCGAAGTATAATTTAAAGGTTCGAATAACTTACCTGGACGATTGCCTATCCAGTTTACCTCCTCTTGACCTTCAGTATCAGATGTATCGGAATCAGAGGAGTTGCTGTCGTCGGTGCTGTCGTCGTTGCTGTCGTGACATGCCTGTAGGTGGCTGCCGCGGCAGTGCCCAAATTTTATATCGTGACAGCCCGACCTGATGCAGGGTTGATCAAAGGTAACATCAGTGATAGCCTTGCATTCCTCGTCCACATCAGCATGTTTCATCGCTTGGAGAACATTCAACTTAATCTCTTGATCGTTCACTCGCATGGTGAGTTCTCCTTTCTCCACATCAATCAGTGATCTTCCCGTGGCTAAGAAGGGTCGCCCAAGGATGACTGGTGCGTTTTCGTCTGCCTCACAATCTAAAACAAGAAAGTCAGCAGGAAAAATAAACTTATCCACTCTTACCAGAATATCTTCAATTTTTCCTTCTGGATGAACGTCAGAGCGGTCTGCCAGCTGCAGAGTTACTGTCGTGGGCCGCGCCTTTCCAATACCTAATTTCTGAAAAACAGACTTTGGCATTAAATTAACACTAGCACCAAGATCACAAAGTGCCTTACCCACGAATTTATTTCCGATTACGCAAGGTATGATGAAGCTCCCCGGATCCTTCTTTTTCTGGGGTGGCTGCCGATGAAGAATACTCATGCAACCTTCTGTCATCTTAACCGTTTTGAATTCCCCAAGTTTAGATTTTTTTCGACATAACATCCTTGAGAAATTTAGCATAACTGGGCATCTCCCTAACGACATCTAACAGCGGAATATTAATATGAACCTGCTTAAAAATATCATAAATCTTTTTAAGTTGAGATTCATGCTTAGCTTGCTGTATCCGTTGGGGAAAAGGTGGTGGAGGACGATAATCAGCAATACGTCCTTCCCACTGCATGCGAATCTGAGGACGGTAATCATCTTTTTTCTCCTCTGTCACTTCTGCTGTTGTAACGCCCCGGTTTTGGGCTTGGAAGTCTTGGGCGTTGACCGGTTGGTCAAAGTGCTGTTCGAATCGTAAGAGGTTAAATTAGGAAAGCCTAGTTCGGGTTGCATAAAAATTATGGAAAAATGTTCTAAAATCATCTTTTATTATAATTAAGTGAACTGTGAAATCAATTTTGGAAAATGAGTTTTGGAAGGTTGACATTTTGGCTAGTGACCAAAATGTAATTTTCGCAAATTTGGTGGCTGTTTTAAAAAGGATTGAAACTTTGAATCTTTAAGGAGCTATTTGCCCAAAAGTGAATTCTCCAGATTTTTCTAAGATATTTTAATTCTAAAATCTGATTTTAAAGGTTTGGTAAAAGGAGGGAAACTCATTTTACTATTTTTCTTTCCTAACTTCCTATTTTCTCTTCTTCTTTTCTCTCCAACCAAACATCACCATTTTCAGAGATTTTGATCTGATTTCTTCACCTAAATTCATCTTTTCAACTCACAATTGTTAGCAAATCATTGTGTAATAAAAACCTACTCAATTGCTACAAGTTTCAACAAGGTTTTCATTCCAAAAAGTGGAGAAATCACAAGTTTGGAGGTATGAACGATTCTCCTCTGAACTTTAAGTTCTTTAATGAAATTCCTAAAGTTTTCAATCCTAAATGTATGTTTAATTAAAGGTTTTCAAGTAGATTTATGGATCTTGGCTAATAATGCAAGATTTGGTGATTTTGGTAAAAATTTCGTGTGATCTGTTTAAGCAAGGTTTTGAGGTGTCAAAATGATGTTAAATGAATGCTAAAATGATTAGAAGTTGAGGTTTAATCAATGCAATCCCGGATAGGTTGAATTTCCTAAGTTTGGCTTGAGTTTTTGGTTGTTTTTGGAGTGTTTTTGGTGATCTGTTATACCTGGAGGTATAAGGACGTGGTTGTGATCTTTTTGCATGTTATGTGATGTATATAAGTGGTTAGAAGTGATGGTTCTTGGCTGGGTTAAGTTTTGGAAGTGTTTGGAGATGATTTCGGTTGTGTTTGGTAGCCAAATTGTTAGATTTGTGATGAGCAGCGAGTTGTGTTGATGTTGCTGGTGTTTTAATGCATAAGGATGCATTAATGTTCTGTTTTTATGTGCTTGAAACAGGGGAGGTTGATCCTTGAGTTTTGGAGGTGTTTTCGGAAGGTTTCGGAAGCTTGGAAAGCTTGTTGGCTAGGCTTGTTTGGTAATCGGTGAGTGAAAATGGATTTTCAGCTTTTAAACCAAAGGTTGAAGGTTTTGGGAGCTTAGTTTAAGTTTAAACAACTTTGCTAAGCTCAAGTGTAAGTTTTCGGATTACTCTCTTTAAAGTGGTGGCCATGTTTTGATGGAATGTGAAATGATGATTTTGCATGATTTGCTACTGTTTTGGAAAGCATGTTTTAGCATGTTAATTGCTGATGTTTTAGCATGATTTATGCTGATGTTTTAAGCCATGTGTTGAAGGTGTCTCTAGGTGAGAGTGCCTTGTTTTATGCGTTGTTAAATGATGATTTAGTGCTTTGAAATGCATGATGAAATGGCTTGGTTTTAATGCTTTAAAACAGTGAGTTATATGATGTATAAAGTGTGTATTGGCAAGTGATGGTTGTAAAAGTGAAGGTCACTAAGGTGGTTAAAAGTCCTTGAGTGAGCCTTGTTATCTAAGATCATCAAGGTGGTTAAAAGTCCTTGGATGAATCTTGTTGCGGACACTAAGGTGGTTAAAAGTCCTTAGGTGCTCCTTTCCATGGTGGTTAAAAGTCCATGGGGCCAAGGTGTTTAAAAGTCCTTGGGGCCAAGGTGTTTAAAAGTCCTTGGGGTATTTCAAGCTACGGACACAAAGGTGGTTAAAAGTCCTTGTATGGTCCATTCATGGTGTTTAAAAGTCCATGGCCAAGGTGTTTAAAAGTCCTTGGGGTCCAAGGTGTTTAAAAGTCCTTGGGGAAAGTTGTTGAACTTGATTTCTAAATGAAATGTATCACTTGAGCCAATATGACATGTATAGTACATGAGATGCATGAGATGCATGATTTAATGTTTATGTTGAAGCATGTGATGCTTGTTTAAATGAAATGTGGAAGCATGATATTGCTTGATTTAAAGTGTGCTTTGAGCATGTGTAAAGGTTGTTTACAAGCATGATTTACAAATGGTTTTAAATGCATTATTGAATGGTTTTTAAAGAGCACTCCTCACTAAGCTTTGGCTTACGCTCTCTCGTTTTCTTGATTCAATAATGCAGAGCATTAGAGTGCATTGAGGACAGCAAGAGGAGGCAAGCAAACAAGTACAAGTAAAGCTCAATGTATGAAGGTTTTATAAGTGTTTTAGCTTTTGTATGTTTTTGGCAATGGGGGACCAATGTATTTGTTTTGGGAGGTGTTTAAGACTCCCTAAATATGTTGTATGTGGTTGTTGATGCTGGTTTTAGATTGAATTTCTATTGCTTGCTTTTGAAGGTTTAAGGCTTGAATGTTAGCTTGTGTAGGAAGCATGACCTTGAATTTGGGGCTTTTTGCATGAGATGTTATCTTGCTGAATTGATGATGCTTATATGTGTTATATATGTTTAATTACATGCTGGTAAAGTTTGGTGATGTTTGGAGCATGTTTGAGTGTCCAATTGCATGATCTAGTATGCTTGTTTGCTGGTTTTTGTGCAGGCGTTTCGGAACAGGGGTGTACCGTTTCGGAACGGGTGCCTTGCATGAACCCAGGCGTCCGAAATGGTATGCACCGTTTCGAAACGGTTTAGCTTCTGCCGAGGCCATGTTCCGGAACCCGTTTCGGAACGGCCCGTGTTTCGGAACAGGGCTAGCCTGTTTCGGAACGGTCGACCGTTAAGGGGCTGACATGGTAGTTATATGTTTTGGAATGTTTGCGTTTTGGTCCTGAATCTTGTATGATCAATTGCATGAGCTGTGGATGTCCTTTTAAGCCGAAATTTCACAGAGGGGCATGAAACCTGACTATTTTCAAGATGGTAACTTTAATTTGGGTTAAGTCCTTTAATTTACCAGAATTTACAATTTGGTCCCTAAAGTTGTAATTTGTTCAATTGGGTCCCTGTTTGATCTCTGATGTTTGTGATCTTTTGATACGCTGTCTGTATGGTCACACTTAAGGTTAATGTGCATCTAGATAAGATTAAAAAGAAAAAAAAAGGGTCGTTAATCAAGGTTGACTTTCGGGTTGACTTTGGTTTTCCCCGTGTAATCTTCGTAGTTCGGGTCAACCGTCTAGACCGGGCTACGGGGGTTACAGCTGTCGTGACAGGATCATCGGCAGCAGTCTGTTTATCACCTGTCGGGGCAGCTTCCTCGGCAGGTTTATCCAAGACAGGTTCCTTTTCTGTTTCAGCTTCTTTTTCCGGCCCTGGTAGTTTCTTCCCACTCCTAGTAGTAATCGCCTTACACTGCTCATGTGGGGGCGGTCTAGCTTTTTCAGTATTGCTAGGAAATCCTCCATTCTGCCTCGGCTTAATATGTTGAGAAACCTGACCCATTTGTGTCTCTAGAGATTTCAGAGTGGCCTCATGATTTGTCATTCTCATCTCTGTCTTATCCATGAAATTCTCTGTCTTCTTGACGAACTGATTCATATTCTCAATATAAGTACCCGTCTGAGACATAAAAGTGGCCAGAGTCTGCTCCAGAATACTGCTCGTCGCAGGTGGTGGCTGCTGTTGCTGCTGCGGCGGCAGTTGCGGCGGCAGTTGCGGCGGTAGTTGCTGTCGCGTCAGCAATCTAGGACCTCCCTGATTCTGATTATATGCTTGAGGATTCAGGGCATTGTTGGGATTACTCCATGAAAACTTAGGATCCTTCCTCCAATTGGGATTATAGTTGTTGGAATTATAATTTGGCTTGTAGTTTCCAACATATTTTCCCTCTTCTACATTTATTGGGCACTCATCCCGACTATGATTTCCCTCACAAATATCACATACTTCCTCAACAGCAAATCCTTGTAAGCCATCATCATTCAATAACCTTTTCATTGCTTTAGTAAGGAATGCTACCTGCGATTTCATAGTGCTGTCGGCCTCATAATCCTTGACAGCAAGTACCCGTTTACCCCCTCTTCTAGCTGTCGGAAACTGCTCCTCATTCTTAGCCAGATTTTTCAAAACTTGTAATGCCTCGTCCGGATCTTTATCCAATAATAGTCCATTTGCTGCTGAATCAATTCGAATACGAGTTTGTAAGTTGGCAGCATTATAAAACTTTGTTACCTGATTCCAGACGGGGAATCCATGCATTGGGCAGTTCCGTAGAAGAGTAGTAAATCTGTCTCAGGCCTCGTGCATCGGCTCGTCATCTTCCTGTTGAAAAGTAGCAATTTCATTACGTAATCGCTCAGATAAATGCGAAGGATTAAAATGAGATAAAAATTCACGAGATAAATCTGCCCAAGTTATGATTGAACCCGGCGTAAGTTTATTCCACCAAGTTTTAGCTCTGTCCCTCAATGAATAGGGAAATAACCGAAGCCTCGGTATCTCCGGACTAACTCCTGGCAGTCTAAACGAACCACAGATCTCCTGGAACGTTTTGAGATGCTCCCTAGCATCCTCTGTCACAGAACCACTAAACTGTCCGGCATTGTTGATCATACTAAACATGACAGGCTTAAGCTCGAAGTTATCAACATCAATATCCGGCAGCGTGGTTTCCAGTTCTACATGATCGTTCAACATGTAGTCACGACATGACCGTCGTCCAGTTGCTACAGGCGGGTCACCGACAGGCGGGTTAAGGTCGCCTAGGGGTGGTATGCCACCGCCAGCATGTTGGTTATGGCCCATTTTCTCTAGCTGTTCCTCGAGGTATTCGTTTCTGTCTAAAAGTCGGCGAAGTTGTTTTTTGAGATTGAAGGAACGTTCAACTTCCGGATCTAATGGATACTCAGGATCTTCACCTCTTTTCGATCTGCGCATAAACAAGAAAACCTCGTGAAAAGCGAGAGTTGAAAGCACAAAAGAAAAATTAAAGAAAATTAAAATAAAAACAAAAACGAAAATAAAAATAAAAACGAAAAGTGCAAGAAAAGAAAGGTGTAGTTATGTTGCCAATCCCCGGCAACGACGCCAAAAACTTGTTGCGTGTAAAAGAGTCTATCGCAATTGTAGTGCAAGTGTACACGACACAAGTAGTAAAGTGATACGAAGTATCGGATATCGTCTCCACAGGGATTGGGCTAATGACTTCACCTTAGTTTACTGCACGAAAGTAAAGGAAATAGTTTAGAAAGTTGTCACGAGAATAGTAAAGAAAAACGTAAATAAAAGAGTTGGAATATCAAGATAGAGAGAATGGGCTGGTATTGAATTGCTCAGTAGTGCAGGTATTGCAATGCTTAGGAAATCCAGTTCTGTCGTCGCGCCCGTCGCCGACAACACCTGTCGCAGCGGCTGTCCGTTAGCTGTCGCGGCAGCGAACACACCAACTCCGTACTTCAAGTTTGGCAAGAATCCCAGATCTGCCTTGGCCTATCCCTAGGTCCAAGTCTGTCGATGATCACGTCTTTGATGATACCTCCCGGCGTGAATCGAAGGATGAACACCGATGTGTATGAATTCTTCTTTAGCCACTTAACCTTGCCCTATCCCTAGGCACAAGATAGTTCAACTATAAACTAGAGAACTTGCTCTTATTTCTTTCGTATACTTAACTCTCCCGATGCTAAGTAAATGGATAACCTCGCAATGCTCTCCCGATGCTCTTGCATGATATTAAAACCAAAATAAGAGAACTTGAAGTTTATTTTATTGAACTTGGAAAATCCTAAAACAAAACAACCCTTGCAACTACTATACAAAACAACCCGTGGCCCTAGGGGGAATTTAGAACATAACGACGACGGGTAGACGGCGGAGGGGTTTAGGTTATCGGTTATGGGGTATGATTTTTCCTAGGTTAAATCTATGCCCTTATATAAGCTTTGGACTCAAGTATTCTAAGTTAAAAGGATTACAACTTTAATTAAAAGTAAGATTCTAATAAAGACTTAATCTCTAAAGTTCCTACTTTACAGCCGCTATCCTTGTTTCTAGGGATTTCCTCTCCTTGAGCTTTGGCTTGTCATATCTTTTGATCCGGGGCTTGGAAAAATATTTGGCTTTCACACGACAGACGAGCAGATTTTTCTCTATCTGTCGAGGTCCACTTTACTTTTCTTCTTCATAAGGTTGATGTCACCATGCTGTCACGACAGCTCCATGGCAGCTTCGTCCTCGTCGTCTGCTTGTCCAGTTCAGCTCTTCTGCTAATCTGTCCTGCGCCTGCCTTCCTCGTCAACTATGGCAGCAACCTTCAAAATCAGCCATCTTTCAGTAGAATCCGTGCCTTTAGTGTATTTGTGATGTTTTACTGTAAACTGACCTAAATGCAATGTAATGATGCTTAAATGCAGCAGAAATATGGGTTAAAAAGGGTGTAAATAATAGAACTTTTACACACTCAACACCCATTGCCAAATATAAAAAACTAATAGTGTTGTGAAAACATCACCATACATGAGCTTAGCTTTCCCTTGGATTCTTAGCCTCCTTGTTGCCCTCAAACACTTCAATTATCTGCATTATTGGTTCAAGAGAGAGAGAGTAAGCACAATGGCTTAGTGAGACATGCTCTAAAGAAACAACACAATAATGCATTTTATAAAACACTTTTCACAAAGCTTTCCATCACATAATCAACATTATTCATGCAACCTTGCATTCTTAACAATCATCTCATGCTTCACTAGATACAACATGTCATATTGGCTTTCAAGTGAAAATCCATAACCATTTACAACACAAAACACAATCGGATACGCGGATTACAAGCATTGTCCCATACGCTTCATACACACTACCGAACACACAAGGTGGAGTTTACCGGTACAATCACAACCCCTCAACACCCGTGATGGAGTTTAACAGTACAATCACAACCCCTCAACATCACTCATCGGTAGTTTATAATATCACTAACGAGAACACGGGACACACAACACAAGATCCACACATGGACTTTTAACCACCATTGTGATCTTAACCATCTCGTTAGTGTACTTGGATGGAGTTTACGGTACAATTACAACCCCTCAACATCCAGGGCTACTTTATTCACGATGCATCCAATCCTATAGCCGGCTAACTATATTCGATTCAAGTACTTTAAAACCAACACATCACTTGCCAATATACATCATTTATCAACAACAATTCACTGTTTTAAAGCATTTAATCAAAGCCATTAAACAACATGCATTACTATGCATCAAATCCACATTTTCAACATATCAAACCAAGGATCTCTTACCTTGAGCATCCTTCAACATATGGCTTTCAAAACCAGCATTAACCATGCCAAAACATGCTTTCAAAACAGAATTTAAACATGCAGTTAATCAACAATGCATCGAACCACTCCATGGCTCATTCAAGAGAGTTTCTCTGAAAACTTACTCTTGAGCTTAGTTAAGTTGATTAGACTTAAACTAAGCTCCCAAAACCTCCAAACATTGGTTTCAAAGCTGAAAACCCAACGTCACTCACCAATTCCGTTTCGCAAGCTTGCCGAAACGCCGTTCAAGCCTCCGGATCAACACCACAAGTATCCGAAGATGCCTCCCCTATTTTAAACACATCAAAGCAGAGGATTAATGCATCATCATGCATTAAAATCTTCAGCCATTACACATAAACTCGCTGCTCTAACCAAATCTAACATTTCGGCTACCAAACACAACCGAAATCACCTCCAAACACCTCCAAAACATAACCCAGCCAAGATCCATCACTTCTAACCACTTCTAAACATCAATTAACATCCAAAATGAACCTAAACCCTTCCTTATACCTCCAGCTATAACAGAACACCAAGATCACCCCCAAAACCACCATTTTCATAAGCAAAAACTTAGAAAATTCAACCTATTCGGGATTGCATTGATCAAACCTCAATTACACATCATTAAACATCCAAAATACATTTAAAACCCATCTCAAAATAGAACCCAAATAATCACTACGAATTTCTTCAAGATTTCTTCCAAATCTTGAGTTTTAAGCCAAAATAAAGTTCATATCATTAAAACCTTTTATAAAACTTAAATTAAGGATTGATAACTTGGGAATTTTAGTAAAGAACTAAGTATTTAGAGGAGAAGAACATCCTTACCTCTAAATGTAGATTTATCCTTGATTAGAGACAATTTCCTTGAAAATCCAATGAGCAAAACAAAAGGATTTGATGTAGAAAGGATTATGAATAGATTGTTGATTGAATCCTCATCAATTGAATTGAAAACCAATGGAAAAGATGCTGGAGAAATGTGTTTGGATGAGGGAATTTTGAGACAAAAAGAGATGAGAAAGTTTTAAGAAAAGTTAGTTATGAAAATCTAAAATATGGTTTTCCACTTTTCCTTTAATTAATTAAACATTAATTAAATCATTAAAATCTAAGAAAAATCTGGAGAAATCATTCTTGGGTAAATTAGCTCCTTAAAGATTCAAAGTTTCAATCCTTACAAAACAGTCACCACTGAACTTTTCAAAAATTGCATTTTAGTCACTATTTCAAAATGTTGCATTTCCAAACTTTATTTTGTTAAATTGATTTCACCACTCTCTTATATATATTAAAATAGGATTTTTAGATATTTTTCCTTATTTTTAAAGCATTCTGAACTAGGCTTTCCCTAAAACCTCATTTTATATTCGAACTGAAAATCAGACCGGTCCGGTTCAGAACCTAAACTTCTAAGCCCAAAATTGGGGTGTTACAACTCTCCCCCCCCCCCTTAAGAAATTTCGTCCTCGAAATTTACCTGGAGGAAAGAGGTACGGAACTGCTTCTTCATGTCATTTTTTCTTTCCCACATGCCTTCCTCAACACCACGATGCTTCCACAACACCTTTACCAAATCAATGGTTTTGCCTCGAAGAACTTTACTGTTTGAATCCAGAATTTCCACCGGCTCCTCATCATAGGTCAAGTCTGGATTCAACTCCACTTCCTCCACAGGCATAACATGCGAAGGATCTGATCTATACCTCCGAAGCATAGAGACATGAAACACATCATGAATCTTTTCCAACTCTTGCGGCAACCTCAACTTGTATGCAACAGGACCCACACGCTCAATCACCTCGTATGGTCCAATGTACCTAGGGCTCAACTTACCCTTTCGACCAAACCTCATCACCTTCTTCCAAGGTGAACCCTTCAAAAACACACAGTCACCTACCACATACTCAATCTCCTTACGCTTCAAATCCGCGTAAGACTTCTGTCGATCAGAAGCTGCCTTCAATCGCTCACAAATGAGCTTCACCTTCTCGGTGGTTCCTTTCAACAAAGCTGGCATTGAAACCAACTTCTGACCTGTTTCAGCCCAACAAAGAGGAGTTCTGCACTTCCTCCCGTACAAGGCTTTATAAGGTGCCATTTGAATACTTGCCTGGTAGCTATTGTTATAAGCAAACTCCACCAAAGGCAAATGCTTCTCCCAAGAGCCTTGAAACTCAATCACACAGCACCTCAACATATCTTTCAGCACTTGAATAACACGCTCAGACTGTCCATCCGACTGTGGATGATAAGAAGTACTGAAATTCAGCCGTGTACCCAAAGCTTGATGCAAACATTCTCAGAAACGCGATGTAAACCTCAGATCTCTATCCGACACTATAGACTTTGGCACACCATGCAGCCGCACAATCTCAGCAATGTACAGCTCTGCAAGCTTATCCAGTGTGTACGTAGTATGCACAGGTAAGAAATGCGTACACTTCGTGAGGCGATCCACAATCACCCACACCAAATTCTTCTTTGATGGTGACAAAGGCAAACCAGACACAAAGTCCATGGTAATCCTTTCCCACTTCCACTCAGGAATCCTTAACGGTTGCAACAACCTAGAAGGAAACTGATGCTCAACCATAACTCGCTGACAAACCATGCACTTACTCACATACTCGGCAACATCTTTCTTCAAACCCACCCAATAGTACTCATCCTTAAGATCACGATACATCTTAGTACTACCAAGGTGCATAGCAAAAGGACTACTATGAGCTTCAGTCAGAATAGCACGCCTCAACTCAGCATCATTGGGCACTACTATCCGACTCCCAAAACATAGAACTCCATCATCATTAAAACATAAATCCGATGGCCTATCCTCAGCAATATCCTGAACATGTGGCACCAAGGAATCATCCAACAACTGCTTATCCTTAATCAACTAAACCAAGGATGGTTTCACTTGCAACTCATCCACGAGACCTCCATCTCGCGAAATACTAAAACTGGCAAACATAGCCCTCAACTCCACTGCTACCTTCCTACTCAAGGCATCCGCTACAACATTAGCTTTTCCCGGATGGTACTCGATCATCAGATCGTAATCTTTAAGCTACTCCACCCAACGTCGTTGCCTAAGATTCAACTCTTTCTGAGACATCAGATACTTCAATCTTTTATGATCCGTGTACACAGTACACTTCTCACCATACAGGTAATGTCTCCAAATTTTCAAAGCAAAAACCACCGCAGCCAACTCAATATCATGCGTAGGATAATTGCGCTCATGCACCTTCAATTGGCGCGATGCATAAGCCACCACCTTACCCTCTTGCATCAACACACACCCCAAACCAACATAGGATGCATCACTATACACCACAAACTCTTTCCCTGATTCAGGTTGAACTAAGATAGGAGCTTGCGTCAAAGCTGTCTTAAGCTTCTCAAAAGCCTGTTGCCTCGCCTCTGTCCACTCATACTTGACATCCTTCTGCAACAACTTCGTTAAAGGTGCAGCAATTTTTGAAAATCCATCCACGAACCTCCGATAGTATCCCGCTAAACCAAGGAAACTACGGACTTCATGAACAGACTTAGGAGGCTTCCAATTCATCACTGCCTCAATCTTCTGAGGATCAACACGAATCCCCTCAGCAGAAACCACATGACCAAGGAACACAACTTCTCTAAGCCAGAATTCACACTTGCTCAGCTTAGCATAAAGCTGATTCTCCAACAAAGCCTGCAACACAATTCTCAAATGCCCCTCATGCTCTTCCTCAGTACGAGAGTACACAAGGATATCATCAATGAACACCACAACAAACTTGTCCAAATATTCATGGAACACTCTGTTCATCATGTCCATAAAAGCTGCAGGAGCATTCGTCAAACCAAACGGCATCACAAGGAACTCATAATGTCCATACCTCGTTCTGAAAGCTGTCTTTGGCACATCCACATCCTTCACTTTCAGCTGTTAATAACCCGACCTTAAGTCAATTTTAGAGAACACATCCGATCCTCGAAATTGATCAAAGAGATCATCAATCCTCGGCAATGGATACCGATTCTTGATAGTCAACTTGTTCAGCTGACGATAGTCAATGCACATTCTCATAGTGCCATCCTTTTCTTCACAAACAACACCGGTGCACCCCAAGGTGACACACTCGGCCGAATGAAACCATGATCAAGCAACTCCCGAAGTTGTGACTTCAGCTCCTTCAACTCCTTAGGTGCCATTCGATAAGGAGTAATGGACACTGGAGTTGTGTTTTCATACAGCTCAATTCCAAACTCCACCTCTCGATTAGGAGGCAAACCAGGTAACTCCTCCGGAAACACGCCAGGAAACTCTCGCACAGTCCTGATATCTTGAACCCACAACTCCTTAGAGCTAGGATTCATCACAAAGGCCAGATAAGCTTCACACCCTTGTCTCAGCATCCGGCTCGCTTCCAATGTAGGCACCATATTGGCAAGAAACTTCACATTCTCACCAACCACCACTACCTCATAATCATCCGTAAGCTTCAATGAAACTCGCTTGTTCTTAAAATCCACCACAACTCGATGTTCAACAAGCCAATCCATGCCAAGGATTACATCAAAACCATATAATGGCAATTCCATGAGATCAACATGAAAAACATGATTTTGCACAACCAAGGGACATCTTCTATACAACTTCCGTGTCACAACGGTCTCACCAAAGGAACTAGTTACACTCATACCAACATCCAAAGACTCAACAGGCAAACCAAGCAATTGAGCATGTTCACGCAATATGTATGAGTGTGTAGATCCAGAATCAATCAAGGAAAGTAATGACAAGGATTGCAAAGTAAAGGTACTTGCGATCACATCCGTGTCATTTCTCCCCTCTCGCTGCGCATACACTCGAGCCTGGCCACCACCCTCAAGTTGGACAACCACTACATGTGACACATTCCTCCCACCATCATCTCTGCGCTGGAAGTTACCACGGCCGCGCCCACGACCTCTCTTTGGTGCAGCAACCCCAGGAGCACGTCCCTTACCACCACCGGCCAACAAAGGACACTCCCTCCTCATGTGGTCTACCGAACCATAATTCCAGCACGAATTACCAGTCACTGCCACAGGAGCCTGCACCTCCCTCGCTGCTCGAGGACAATCACGCCTCAAATGACCACGCGATCCACACGCCCAACACGTGTTCTGATCAGCTCTCGCCTTGTCTTCCTGAACAGGCGCACCATGCCCTTCATTACCACGCCTAGCAGAAGACTGATACCTCTTATCTCGTCCTCTCTTGTTCCGTCCACCACCTGAACTATACTCAGCAGCTCTCTTGCCCGAGCCAGCACCAGCACTCCTGGAAGACAAACCCATGTTCTGTTCAATGTCCTTTGCCCTACTAACCAGCACATCAAAATCCGTGTACTCAGCTGCAAGCATAAAGGTCTTCACATCGGACATCAAACCATATCGGAAACGCTCACACCTCTCCCGCTCATCAGGGATAAGCTCAGGTGCATACTGGCTAAGGCGGACAAACTGGATCTCATACTCAGCCACTGACATACTTCCTTGCACAAGAAACATGAATTCTCTTTTCTTTTCATCCAGGTATCGCACACCTAGATACTTCTGCTTGAACGCGTTCTGAAAGAACGTCCAAGTCACATCAGCTTCCTTTATCCCGGAGATAGTGGTCGTCCACCAGGTATACGCATCATCATGTAACAGCGACACCACGCAACCCAACTTCTGCACATCACTGCAGTTCATTTGTCCCAATATCCTCTTGGTACTTTCCAACCAAGATTCGAAACCCTCAGCAGATAAACCTCTGAACTCAGTCCCTCCCAGACTGCGAAGACGTTCTAGAGGTAATCTCGCATTAGCATCACCCTAAAACCTTATTTTAGTCACTATTTCAAAATGTTGCATTTCCAAACCTTATTTTGTAAAATTGATTTCACCACTCTCTTATATATATTAAAATAGGATTTTTATATATTTTTCCTTATTTTTAAAGCATCCCGAACTAGGCTTTCCCCAAAACCTCATTTTATATTCGAACCGAAAATCAGACCGGTCCGGTTCAAACCCTAAACTTCTAAGCCCAAATTTGGGGTGTTACAGAAAGTAACCATAAGCCAAAAAACCATTCACAAGTCATTTACTTAATGTTTTTAATGCACTTTTGCATAATCAAAACTTATAACATGTACTTTCATAAAACATGACTAGTGTAACCACTAGTTACCACAAATTCCATCTCATGCATTCATAACTTGATTATACAATTTTCTTGCCACAAATATTGCATTAAAACGTTAACAAAACATTTAAAAGACGTTGGAAATATAACCCATCAAACCAACAACTTTCATGAAATTTATAAAACCGAAACAAGAGATTACTTACTCCAGGACTTAGAATAGGTTTTCAAGCTATTTCCAAGCCCCGAATAACGAGCTCCACATTAGCCCCTAAAGTGATATGTGACTGAAACTAATAATTAATATGGTTAAAATTAAAATATTTATCATGCTAGCCACACAACATACATCCAAGTATAGTGAGACACAAGCAAACCCTAAATCACAATGACCTTTAATAAAAACACCAAATTGACACTAGGGATAAAACACTCGTGTAGAACTAATGTTTTGATATAATAATTGAAAAATATTTTGGACAAAGTTAAAAAGAATTCAAAACAATTTCTAAAGTCCAAACAACTTGAAACTATGTTTATGGGATATTTTATAAGGTTTTTATATGTTTTCAAAGCCAAATTCAACAAAAGCATCCAGGAATTTTGAAACGCCTTTAGGTGTTTCGATACGGGTCTTTACAGTGGCAAAACGTTTCGAAATGTGTTTTGAAACGGGCTTTAATATGGGTGAGACTTTTGCATAGCGTTTCGATACGGCCTCTGTCGTTTCGATACGCCTATGTGGCATCGACCTTAACGGTCATAAACCCCCAACGACTATTTCCCAACTACCTTTTAAATGCAGGACGTTTCGATACGAGGACGAGCGTTTCGATACGGCCACGGGCGTTCTGAAATAGATGCTGCATCAGACTGCAACAGCTCTTTCTATTTCAAGAGTGCTTCGAAACGGGGTCGAGGGTTTCCAAACGGAAAGTTGCAGAACTGCATTTATGGTGGGAAATGAAGTCTCCAACGGCTCCAATTCAACCCCAACGGCTAGTAACGGCTACAAACTCAAAGAGGAGTATAAAAGGGACCTCTAAGCATCTAGTAATGGTTAATGCTTCAATTGTAACACAACATATGATCAAAATGTGTCTTAGTGCTTAATTGTCAATTCCTTGTATAGACAAACACTAGTGAGCCAAAATTGTTAGATTTGCTCAAGTGTTTTAGGATTGGGTGAGAGCTTAATTGTGCAAACAAATACCTATTAGAGGGATTTGAGTTTGCTTATTTTTATCTCTTTGTAAAGAGGGTTTAGTCAAGGCTTTGGGTAGAAAGCTTGATCGGTTTGTAAGGGTTTCCTCCTAAGCCTAGAAAAGGGGATGAATCAATAGTGGATTGATTGGAAATCCTTAGTGGGAAGCTAAGGTAGTGGTGTAGACCTTTGTTAGAAGGTTAAACTAATATAAATCATCTTGTCTTTATTCAATCTAGCTTCCACACTTTTTACACCTAAAATTCCACTTCTCCACCACTTGGCAAGCAAGAACGGTTGAAGGAATCGAGCACAAAAAAAACCAACAATTGGTATCAGAGCTTGGCTCAATTGAAGAGGATTAACATCCTCTTGAGAAGATTCAGCAAGCTCGATCATCTTTTCACTCAATCGGCTCAATGGCGCAATCCATCGACAAATTGCCCTTCTTCGATGGAACACACTATGCCCATTGGAAGACAAGGATGAAGTTTTTCATAAAGTCCAAGGACTACAAGCTTTGGGATATAGTAGAAGATGGTTCGTTCGTGCCACAAGGAAGCAAGGCGGAATGAAGTGCCGACGACCGCAAGAAGATGAAGCTTGATTGCAAAGCCT
The DNA here is from genome assembly GCA_958450335.1 of Hibiscus tridactylites. Classification (NCBI taxonomy): domain Eukaryota; kingdom Viridiplantae; phylum Streptophyta; class Magnoliopsida; order Malvales; family Malvaceae; genus Hibiscus; species Hibiscus tridactylites. The sequence continues at coordinate 20,779,520 of OY288281.1, read as the reverse complement.
TGCACATCCTCTTCTGTGCTTTTGGCCCAAACATCTATGAGAAGATGTCTTCTTGTGTGAGTGCCAAGGAAGTTTGGGACAAGCTCGAAGTTACATACGAGGGGACAAATGAAGTAAAGGAGACTAAGATCGGGCTCCTCAACCTAGCGTATGAAAACTTCAAGATGGATCCGGAAGAGGACATTGAAAAGATGTTCGATAGGTTCTCCACCATCACCAATGGTCTTAATGGCTATTGAGAAGCCATCCCGAAAGAGAAACTTGTCCGATAGCTCATCTACTCCCTTCCCGAGTCATGGGACTAAAAAAGGACCACAATCATCGAAGCCAAAAATCTCAAGACTTTGAAGCTTGATGAGCTCATGGGGTCATTTCTCACTCACCAAATTATGAAGAAAAACAAAGAAGAGGAGAAGAAGAGGGAAGAAATTAAAGTTATGGGGGAGAAGAAGCTTAAAGGGCTTGACATCAACACAAATGCCATTGCTCTCAAATCCTCCACATGCCATCATATATATTCAAGTGAGGAGGAGGATGAAGAAGAAGAAATAGTTCATCTCTTCAAGAAGTGTACCCCTTACATGAAGAAAGCCTTGAAAGAGCTTGAACGATAATCCATGAAAAAGAAGAGGGCAAGCACTTCAAGCCATAAGAAGAAGGCATATGTTGCTACTTGGAGTGATGAGGACTCCACCGACGATGAACAAGCCAACCTTTGCCTTATTGCCATCGAAGAAGATTCAAGGGTAACTTCTAATTCATCTACTTCATGTTCATATTCGTTTGATGAATTACAAGATGTCTATGATGATTTGGTTTTAGAGTTTAAAAATCACATTTTGAAAAACAATAAAATGATTTCAAAGTTGAAAATTCAAAATGTTGATTTCTAAAACCAAACTTGAACTTGAAGCAAAACTCGAAGAGTTTGAACAAAAATGTTTTGATTTACAAAATTTGCTTCATAAAGTTCAAGAAGAAAAGGATTTGATTTCCAAAGAGCTTGAAAAGAAAAATAATGTTGGAAAATCAAATTTTTATGTATGACAATCTAGTGCCCCTAGATTCATAAATGGAAAATGTTTTAGAAGTGTTTGGGTCCCAAAATGACCAAGTATTTCAACTAAAAAGGATGAAATTGAAAAATGGATTCCTAAGGGGACAAAATTTTGTGCTACTAACGTCTATAGATCTAAAGCAATTTGGATACCAAAAATTACTTGATTGTATTATGATAGGTGTGATGGAGATTGATCAACAAGTCAAACATTGAGGGGAGCTCCATGCACACAAGGAAAGACACTTGAAGAAGGAAGGCTTCACATCCTCCCTTGTGTTCAAGTGTGGTAAAAATCTAGTTGTTTTATTTGTTTAATTTGATTTATTTTTTATTTCAACTAGATGATCATATATGTTGAACTAACATTTTTGATGATGCTTTGAGTAAGGGGGAGCCATTTAAAACCAAATATTTTAATATTTTCAAAATCGAAACCTCTATTGTTAGTTTGAACTTCATGTCTTTTGAATTCTTTTTTATATAACAAAAAGGGGGAGAGTTTGGTTTGAAAAATTGCATTTTCAAATGAATAAGGGGGAGCTTTACTTTATTTTAAATTGTTCATCTCTTATTCACATTTTTAAACTTAAAGGGGGAGAATCCCAAACAATTTTTCAAGTTGGTTTTATTATATCAAAAAGGGGGAGATTGTAGAACTAATGTTTTAATATAATAATTGAAAAATATTTTGGACAGAGTTAAAATGAATTCAGAACAATTTCTAAAGTCCAAAAAACTTGAAACTATGTTTATGGGATATTTTAAAAGGTTTTTATATGTTTTCAAAGCCAGATTCAACAAAACCATCCAGGCATTTCGAAATGCCTTTAGGTGTTTCAATACGAGTCTGTACAGTGGCAAAACGTTTCGAAACGGGCTTTAATTTGGGTGAGATTTTTGCATAGTGTTTCCATACAGCCTCTGTCGTTTTGATACGCCTATGTGGCATCGACCTCAACGATCATAAACCCCCAACAACTATTTCCCAACTACCTTTTAAATGCAGGACGTTTCGATACAGGGACAAGCATTTCGATACGGGCGTTTCGATACGGCTATGGGCGTTCCGAAACAGATGCTACATCAGACTGCAAGGACTCTTTCTATTTCAAGAGTGTTTCGAAATGGGGTCGAGCGTTTCGAATCGGAGAGCTGTAGAACTGCATTTATGGTGGGAAATGAAGTCTCCAACGGCTCCAATTTAACCCCAACGGCTAGTAGCGGCTACAAACTCAAAGAGGAGTATAAAAGGGACCTCTAAGCATCTAGTAATGGTTAATGCTTCAATTGTAACACAACATATGATCAAAATGTGTCTTAGTGCTTAATTGTCAATTCCTTGTATAGACAAACACTAGTGAGCCAAAATTGTTAGATTTGCTCAAGTGTTTTAGGATTGGGTGAGAGCTTAATTGTGCAAATAAATACCTATTAGAGGGATTTGAGTTTGCTTATTTTTATCTCTTTGTAAAGAGGGTTTGATCAAGACTTTGGGTAGAAAACTTGATCGGTTTGTAAGGGTTTCTTCTAAGCCTAGAAAAGGGAACGAATCAATAGTGGATTGATTGGAAATCCTTAGTGGGAAGCTAAGGGAGTGGATGTAGACCTTGGTTAGAAGGTTGAACCACTATAAATCATCTTGTCTTTATACAATTTAGCTTCCACACCTCTTACACCCAAAATTCCACTTCTCCACCACTTGGCGAGCAAGAACGGTTGAAGGAATCGAGCACCAAAAAACCCAACAACTCATTTTACATGTAACTTAAATTTATAGTTCAATTTTACATAAAATTAACACACCATCATGCTCAGTGTACTAAATATAGGCTACAAGTAAATTTTCAAGTTAAACAAACCACAAGAGCATGCTCAATTGCATAAACATCCTTTTAGGGACTAAAATATAAATAAAAACATTTTAGGAATAACATGAAATTTACATTACCAACATCAAATTAAACACATTCTAAGAATATTGTCCAATATTCAACATAAACGGCCATCTAGATAACATTTAATTGCAATTTGAAGTTTCATGACTAAAATGTAAAGAATGCAAAGTATGTTTTTATTCAAAATATCGAAGCTAATATAAGTACCAATTTTGATGGTAATATCGATACTCACTGATAAATACTAGTATTGCCTTATATTGATACCGGTACTCGTTCATCTGGTATCGGTATTCGTTCACCAGGTATTAGTACTTAAGTGCAGAAAATGCATATTTAAGCCTCAAATTAGACCAAATCCACCCCACTGAAATTCCCAAAAATTTGATCCTTTATATATGCTTTCTAATGAGTTTTAATGATTTGATTATATAAAATGGTTAAATCAAGGTTTAATTGATGAAATTAAGTGATTTTCATTTTGAATCTGTTGTTTTGAGTTCTTGATTGGTTTTAATCATGATTTTGATGTTTAATAATGTTAACAAGTTGGTTATAACATTGGAATCCCGAAACTAAGTGAATCTCTAATTTCCTAGGTTGCTAGTGTTGTGTTTTTGCGAGTTTTGGTTGTTTAATGAATGTTGGAAGTATAAGGATGATAATATGTTTTTGTTGGAAGTTAAATGAAGATAATTGATGGTTTAAAACTTTAGGTTTGTGTTGGGTTAAGTTTGAAAGGTGTTTGCTGTTGATTTTGGTAATTTTGGGAAGGTTTCGACTAGAGTTTGAAGAGGATCGTTACGAGTTGGTGTTGCTGGGTTTGTGAGTGAATTTTGATTCATTGAATCCCCTATTTTTGTGTAGTTTAATCAGGGGCGATTGATCCTCAAGCTTGTTGCATCGCTTCGGAAGCTTTGGAGGAGTGATTTGCATCGGCGAACGAAGCTTTGCGTTATCGGTGAGTGAGAACGTGGATTTTAGCTTTGAAGTGGTTTAAAAGTGATTTTTGGGAGTTTAAACTTAGTTTGAAACGTTTGTGTAAACTCAGAAGTAAGTATATAAGATTTCTCCCTCGGTCGTTCCTTAACGAAATTGGTTTATGGGCTTGTTTTGATTGACATGGTACCTACTGTTTAAGCATGTTTTCCGGTATGTTTTTATACTATTTTTGATGTTACAATAATGATGGATGCATTTGAAAATGATCCATGTAAGTAAGAGTTATTCTTGTTAAAGCATGGTTTAATGCTTTAAAAATGGTTTTAAATTGATGCATATAAAAACAATCAAGTACATGGTTAATAATGAATTTTATTGGCAAGTGATGTGGTTTAAAATGTTATCGGATATAGTTGTCTAGCAATAGGTTTGATAGTGCACTACAAATAAGTCGCCTCAAGTGTTGAGGGGTTTATGTGTATTGACTACTCCACCACAAGTACCCTAACTGTCGAGGGGTTATATGATACTAAAAACTCTCGTTAATGGATTATGCATCTAACCGATGAGAGGGGTTGTGATAGTACCCGGTTGTGAGTGTACCATAATTCCAATAGAGATGGCATGAAGTGTTGAGAGGACAGTTGTTGAATCCGTGTATCGAATGTAATATTTTGCAAAATGAGACTTGGTTTATGATCACTTGAAAGCCAATATGATTGTTAATGTATCATGTTGATGGATGTTGATGTATAATGTTGGTTTATACATGTTTTCTCTTTAAGCTTTTCATATGGATTGTTATGCATGGGAAGACTTAAATTGAGGGTTAGAAAATAGGATTTGATGTTGATTCATAATACATATTGCATATGGTTTAATATGCTATTTTTTGAAAGTGTTAAGTGCATGGTTTTCAATGCATGATGTTTTATTAGTTGATTGAAATGATGATTTTAATGTGCTTTGAAAGGAATGGTTTTAAAATGCATTGATGGTGTGTTGTTTGAGCACTCCTCACTAAGCCTAGTGTGTTTACGCTCTCTTTGTCTATCAATACACAGAATTAGAGTTTTGAGGCAGCGAGCGAGCGAAGGAAATCCAAGGACTTCGGCTATTCGAAAGTATGGTTTCAAATTAGACTAGTAGTAATAAAGGTAATGAGGTTCATTGTTGATTTGGGAGGGTTTTGCTAAACTCCCTGTTTGAGCAAGTTTGTATTGTTGTTTTTGGATTGTAAATGGCCTTACTTGTTCATTGTTGATTTGGTTTTTAGTTTGGTTTGATGGTTGGCTTGGTTTCTAGGAAGCATGCCTCTAGATTTTCGATTAAGGCATGATGCCATGATTAGATCTTGGTTCTGTGATATCTTGACATTAATTTCTATTTAGAATGGTTGTGTTTATGTTTGTGGCATGTTGATCAATGAGAGTAAGAAAAATCAGCAAAATGGGACACTTCAGGTCCAAGCATATTGGTACGCGTGTACTTGTATCGGTACAAGTATGAGCATTTTGGAAAGGTGTACCGATACGCGAAGAGCTGTATCGGTATGATTTTGAGCTACTTGAATCTGGGATTTTGGGAAATGTAAAAGCGTACTGATACACTTGCTCGCGTACCGATACAAACAACTGTTATTTTAGTTAATATGATATTTAGACGTTTCTGATTCTTTCGTTTTAGTCCCTATTAATTGTGAGTGCAATTTTTTGTGTTTGGATGATCTTTTTTAGTTGAATTTTTGCAAGCAAGCATGTGACCATGATAATTGAGGATTGGTAACCTTAAATCTAAGTAAGTCCTCATAAGTTTCCTGATTTGCAATTTGGTCCCTAAATTACAAATGTGCTTAATTGGATGTTGAATCAACACCTAATTTAATGGAGTTTCACCCGTTGCCAGCATGCACACCTTAAGTTATATTCTTGCATCTAGAAAAGATAAAAAGAAAAAAATTATGGACCTAAGTTTAATTAATTGATTCGGGTTTTGTTTTAGCAGAACCTAATATAGCTCGCTCGGTTCGGTCTGGCGTCTAGGTCGGGTCAAGTGATTTACATTTGCTGGTATCAGAGCTAGGTTTGCAATAATTGGGATGATGTAATTAGTTGATTTATGTTGTTTGTTATGCACGGTGATTGTTAAATGCACGTTGGGTGTTATATGCCATGTTGGGGGTATGTTTTGGGGAACATTGTCGTATTAATATAGTCTGAAATGTTTTGATTTGAAATAGAAGTCTTAGATCCTTGCTTGAAGTTTGCCTGATTGTTTTTATTTTGGTGTATTATCACGCTTTAGATATTTTAGCACGATGGGATCGAAGAGAGAATTGAGATCTGGCACAATTGTTGCTGTCGTTGGGTAGGGAAATCTTGAGGATGTTATACCTCTTAGAGGGTTGCCATCCCCTTCGCCTAATCTATCTGTAGCAGTGGGGCAAGTACCACTCGCTCCAGTGTTGGGTGATATGACGCCTTTGATACAGGTGATGACTGGAGGTTTTCAAGCTACTGTTACTGGAGTGTATGTGTCTGCAACAGTTGTTGGGCAAACAGGGTTGTCGTTGGAACGTTTGTGTAGTCTGGGAGGGGTTGAGTTTCGAGGGTTGGCACTCGAGGCATCCGAGGAATGGTTAGCCAGTACTAATCAGATTTTGGAGAAAATGGGGTGCAATGATGCCTGTAAGCTGGGATGTGTTGTATGCCTATTGTAGGGAGATGCTTATTATCGGTGGACTGCTGTGACTACGGGCATGGAACCTAATGATGTGGATTGGGAGTTCTTTAGAATTGTCTTTAAGAAGAAGTATTTGGGAGTTAGATACTTGGATGAAAAGAAGCACGAGTTCATGACCCTAGTTAAGGGCAATATGTCGGTGGCAGAGTATGAGGTAATTTGTGCGGCTGAGCCAGTATGCTCCTGAACTGGTACCAGATGAGAGACATCGTTGTGACTGATTTCGTTACGAATTGGTACATGATATTAAGACCTATATGTTGGCTTACGACTATATTGATTTCGATGTGTTGGTAATATGGGCAAAAGACATTAAGTAGAACTTGGGTTTACCAGCTCGTGTGGGAGATTTTGGCTCGGGCAAGAGAGTTGCGGACTCTAGTTTTGGTGGTGGTTAGTTTAAGAAGCTTTGTGATAAAAGGTATCGCTCTGATTCGAGGCGAGGTGGAGGTAGTGCTGGGTGAGGCTCGTAGGGTCAGGGTACCAAGGCTAGGTCAGCGTTTAATACATGTTGGGTATGTGGATCACGTGATCACATGCGACGATACTGTCCAAGTTTGGCTCACGAGGGACAGGCTCATGCGGCTGGTTGCTAATTGTTGTTGGAGTTTTGGATCGGATGATTATTTGAGACGTGATTTCCCGTTGTTGGGTGGTGGTAGATAGGCCAGGGCACCTACAGTTGCACCATAGAGAGGTCGTGGTCATGGTCGGGGACAGTCTTAGTGTAGGGACGAGGGTCCAAGGAGGATGGATCATACCGCTGCAATTCAACCAAAGGGTGGTGGTCATGGGCGTGTGTACGCACATCTCGAGGGACATAAGGACACCGATGTGATTGCAGGTACATTTACATTGTAATCTTTGCCATAGTTTTCTTTGGTTGATTCTGGTTCTACGCATTCATATGTCTTGCGTGAGCATACACATTTTCTTAATATACATGTTGATGTGTTAGAGGTAGGTATGCAAGTAACTAGTTCTTTCGGTGAGACAATCGTTACGAGAAGGTTGTTTAAGAGATGTCCTTTGACTTTTTAAGGTCATGTGTTTGTTGATGATTTGATGGAGTTGCCATTTCACGATTTTAATGTAATCTTGGGTGTGGATTGGTTGACCGAGCATAGGGCTGTGGTTAATTCTGAATCCAAGCGAGTTTCCTTAAAACTTGCTTATTATTACAAAGTGGTAGTTGTGGGTGAGAATGAAAAGTTCTTGACCAATGTTATTTCGGCTCTAAAAGTGGGTCGCTTTAGTGGATTCTAGGTGTTAGGCATTTCTAACCTATATTATGAATCCAGGATCGAAGGAAGTGTGTGTTCAGGATATCCACAGCGTAGGTGAGTTTTTGGATGTTTTCGGAGGAGTTCATGCGTTTACCACTGGATAGAAAGGTTAAATTTGGCATTAAGTTGTATGAAAATACAACCCCGATATCTATTGCTCCCTATCGCATGGCACCGAAGGAGTTGAAGACGTAGCTTCAGGAGTTGCTTGATCGAGGGTTTATTAGGCCTAGTGTTTCGTCGCGGGGTGCGCTGGTGTTGTTTGTAAAAAAGGATGGCACGATGTGAATGTGCGTTGATTATCGGCAACTGAACAAGTTGACTATTAAGAATAAGTATCCTTTTCCGCGAATTGTTGATTTGTTCGACCAGTTTAGAGGTGCTACGGTGTTTTCTACGATTGATGTGAGGTTTGGGTATTATCAATTAAAGGTGATGAATGTGGATGTGCCTAAGACTTCGTTTCGTACAAGGTATGGGCATTACGAATTCTTGGTGATGTCGTTTGGTTTGACTAATGCCCCTGCTACATTCATGGACATGATGAATCAAGTATTCCATGAGCTTTTGGACTAATTTGTGGTTGTGTTTAATGATGATATCCTTGTGTACTCTCGTATCGAGAAGGATCATGATAAACACTTGCAGATTGTGCTTTAGGCGTTGTTGCAAAATAAGTTGTATGCTAAGTTGAGCATGTGTGAGTTTTGTCTTAGGGAGGTTATCTTTATTGGACATGTTGTGTCAACCGAGGGAATTCGGGTTAACCCACGGATAATTGAGGCGGTGATAGGTTGGAAGTCACCTATGTCCATGTTGGAAGTGTGTAGTTTCCTTGGAATTGTCGGTTATTACCGTCAGTTTGTGGATGGTTTTTCGAAGGTTGTTGCATCTTTGACCAAGTTGTTGCAGAAGAATGTTCGTTTTGAGTGGACGAAGGATAAACGGTGAACTTTTGAAAGGTTAAAAGAGGCTTTGACGCAAAATCCAATCTTAATTCAACATGAGTCGAGTAAGGAGTTTGTTGTTTATAGTAATGTTTCATATGTGGGTTTGGGTTGTGTGTTGATACAAGAAGGGAAAGTTGTGGCTTACGCATCTAGGCAGTTGAAGGTGCACGGACATAATTATCCTACGCATGATCTTGAGCTTGCCACGCTGGTGTTTGCATTGAAGATTTGGAGACATTATCTCTACGGTGCGAAGTGTGTTGTGTACATGGATCACAAGAGTTTGAAATACTTGTTAACTCAAAAGGATTTGAACCTTAGACAACGTAGATAGTTGGAGTTTCATAAGGATTATGATTTGACGATTGAGTATCATCCGGGGAAAGCTAATGTTGTAGCCGATGCTTTGAGTAGGAAATTTGTAGTGGAGTTAAGAAAGATGTTTGCACGGTTAAGTATGACGCGAGATAGAGGTTTGTTGGCCGAGTTGCAAGTAAAGCTATCTTTGTCGCATTTGATTAAGGAAAAGCAACCTTATGATGATGCGTTGGTACCTCACGTTAAGGATATCATGGATGGAAATTTGTCAAATTTTCAATTCAATGATGATGGGTGTTGTGTTTTAAAGATTGGATAGTGGTGCCTAATGATGATGAGTTGAGGCATACCATTTTGACCGTTGCGTATACTAGTCAATTTGCTATGCATCCCGGTAGTACTAAGATGTATCGAGGGTTGGAAGAGTATTATTAGACTGGTTTAAAGAAAGATGTGGTTGATTTTGTTTCTAGCTGCATGGTGTGTCAGCGTGTCAAGGCTGAGCATCAATTTCCTTTTAGGTTGTTGCAACCATTGAGGATACCAGAATGTAAGTGGGAGAGAATCACCATGGATTTTGTGTCTGGATTGCCTTTGACACCAACTAAGAAGGATTCCATTTGGGTGATTGTTGATCGGTTTACGAAGTGTGCACATTTTGTGCCAGTGCATACGATGTATACCTTGGATAAGTTGGCAGATCTGTAAATTTTTGAGATTGTGCGTTTGTACGGGGTGCATAAGTCCATAGTATCGAATAGAGATCCACAGTTTACATCAAGGTTTTAAGAGTGTTTGCATCGAGCATTGGGTACATGGTTGAATTTATGTACATCGTATCATCCTCAAACGGATGGTCAGTCTGAACGTGTGATCCAGGTCTTGGAGGACATGTTGAGATATTGTATCATTGAGTTCCAAGGAACCTAGGAGAAACAATTGCCTTTGGTGGAGTTCGCTTATAATAACAGTTACTAGGCTAGTATACAAATGGCACCGTATGAGGCCTTGTATGGTAGGAAGTGTCTAACACCTTTGTGTTGGGCCGAGGTTGGGGAAAACATGTTTCCTTGCTGGATGTATTGAAAGATACGAATGAGAAAGTGAAGTTCATTTGTGATCGCTTGAAAGCAGCTACACGGATTTGAAGCGTAGAGGGATTGAATATACAGGTGGTGATCGCGTGTTCTTGAAGGTGTCGCCTTGGAAGAAGGTGATGCAGTTCAGACGTAAGGGTAAGCTTAGACCGAGGTTTATTGGACCGTATGAGGTTGTGAAGCGTGTTGGTCCTGTAGCTTATCGTTTAAGGTTATCTTCTGAGTTGGAGAAGATTCATGTTGTGTTCCATCTGTCGGTGTTGCGGAGGTATCGATTGGATCCATCGCATGTTATGCCAGTAGAGGAAATTAATTTGCTAACAAATTTGTCATATGATGAGGAACCTATAGAAATCCTTGACTCTATCAGTAAAGTTCTTCGTGGCAAGATGATTGAGTTGGTAAAGGTGTTGTAGTGGCATCATGGAGTTGAGGAGGCCACGTGGGAGAGAAAAACAGACATGTTGAACCAATTTTTGCATTTGTTTCCTTTAGGTAAATTTCGAGGAAAAATTTCCTAAGTGGGGGAGAGTTGTAATGCCCCGGTTTTGGGCCTAAGAGTTTCTAGGTTGATTAGACGGTTCGATGGGCTGGGATTAGAAATTTGAGTCGGATTCGGGGTTAAAATCGGATTAAATATTTTTGAGTGAGAAAATATTTGGGAAAAATATCTAAAAATCATTATTTAATATATAGATATTTTTGGTAATGTCAATTTTAGAAAATGAAATTTGGAAGTTGACATTTTGGCTAGTGACCAAAATATAAAGAATGTAAAAAATTTAGTGACTGTTTTGTAAAAGGATCAAATCTTAGAATCTTTAAGGATCTATTTTACGTAAATGTTTTTATTAAAGTTTTATCTCAATTTGGATTATTTTCACGATTTTAATTAAAGATTAAAAAAGGATTAATTAGGATGAGGTGGTTATTTCTTAAAAATCAATTTTGACGTAACTTTCTTTCTCTCAAAATCTCTTCAGCCAAACACTCTCTTTTTCATCAAAGATTTCAGGTAATGCTCTTGATTAATTGAACTCTTGATTTCTAAACGATTCTCTCATCTTGTTTTGCAAAATCTTATTGTTTTCCTTTATTTTTTTTCAAGAGTAAACATCCAATTGAGAGGAAATTCACTCATTAGAGGTAAGGTTCGTTCTTCTCCTCTAATGAAACATTATTTAATTAAATTCTCAAGCATTTGATCCTTTATATATGCTTTCTAATGAGTTTTAATGATTTGATTATAGAAATTGGGTAAATCAAGGTTTAATTGATGAGATTAAGTGATTTTTGTTTTGGATCTATTTTGCTGAGTTCTTGATTGGTTTTAATCATGATTTTTATTTTTAATAATGTTAACAAGTTGGTTTTAACATTGGAATCCGAAACTAGGTGAATCTCTAATTTCATAGGTTGCTAGTGTTGTGTTTTTTGCGAGTTTTGGTTGTTTAATGAATGCTAGAAGTATAAGGATGATAATAGGTTGTTGTTGGATGTTAATTGATGATAAGTGATGGTTTAAACCCTTAGGTTTTGGCTGGGTTAAGTTTAACAGGTGTTTGATGTTGATTTAGGTAATTTTGGAAAGGTTTCAGCTATAGTTTGAAGAGGATCGTTATGAGTTGATGTTGCTGGGATTGTGAATGCATTTTGATGCATTGAATCCCCTATTTTTTTGTGGTGTAATAAGGGGTGATTGATTCTCAAGCTTGTGGCATCGCTTCAAAAGTTTTGAAGGAGTAATTCGCATCGGTGAATGAAGCTTTGCGTTGTCGGTGAGTGAGAACTTGGATTTCAGCTTTGAAATAGTTTGAAGGTGATTTTTGGGAGTTTAAACTTAGCTTGAAATGCTGGTTTAAACTCCAAAGTAAGTGTGATGAGATTTCTCCCTCGGTTGTGCTTTAACGAAATTGGTTTTATACACTTGTTTTGAATGGCATGGTACCTACTGTTTAAGCTTGTTTTAAAGTATGTTTTATACTATTTTTGATCATATAATAATGATGGATGATCATTTAGAAATGATCCATGTAAGTAAGATTTATACTTATTAAAGCATGGTTTAAAGCTTTAAAAATGGTTTTGAATTGATGCATTTAAAAACAGTGAGGTACATGGTTAATAATGAATTATATTGGCAAGTGGTGTGGTTTAAAATGTTATTGGATATAGTTGGTCGGCCATAGGATTGATAGTGTATTATAAATAAGTCGCCTCGGGTGTTGAAGGGTTTATGTGTATCGAATGCTCCACCACGAGTACCCTAATGGTCAAGGGGTTATAAAGCACAGAAAACTCTCGTTTGTGGATTATGCGTCTAACCGATGAAAAGGGTTGCGATAGTACCCGGTTGTGAGTGTGCCTTAATTCCGGTTGAAAAGGCATGAAATGTTCAGAGGACACTTGTTGAATCCGTGTATTGGATGTAATATTTTGAAATGTGAGATTTGGTTTATGATCACTTGAAAGCCAATATAATTGTTAATGTATCAGGTTGATGGATGTCGGTGTATAATTTTGGTTTATACATGTTTACTCTTTAAGCTTTACATATGGGTTGTTATGCATGGGAAGACTTAAATTAAGGGTTAGCAAATGAGATTTTTTGTTGATTCATGATACATATTGCATATGGTTTAATATGCTAGTTTTTAAAAGTGTTAAGTGCATGGTTTTCAATGCATGATGTTTTATAAGTTGATTGAAATGATGATTTCATTGTGCTATGAAAGGAATGGTTTGAAAATGTATTGATGGTGTGTTGTTTAAGCACTCCTCACTAAGCCTAGTGTGCTTACGCTCTTTTTGTCCATCAATGCAGAGAATCAGAGTTTGAAGACAGCGGGTGAGCGGAGGAAATCCAAGGACTTCGGCTATTCGAAAGTATGGTTTCAAACTAGACTAGTAGTAATAAAGGCAATGGGGTTCATTGTTGATTTGGGAGGGTTTTTGCTAAACTATTTGTTTGAGCAAGTTTGTATTGTTGTTTTGAGATTGTAAATGGCCTTACTTGTTGGTTATCGCTTTGGTTTTTAGTTTGGTTTGATGGTTGGCTTGGTCTCTAGGAAGCATGTCTCTAGATTTTCGATTAAGGCATGATGCCATGACTAGATCTTGATTCTATGATATCTTGACATGAATTGCTCTTTAGAATGGTTGTGTTTATGTTTGTGGCATGTTGATCTATGTTTGAATCCATGAGAGTAAGAAAATCTGTAAAATGGGACATTTTAAGACCAGACGTATCGGTACACGTGTACTTGTATCGATACGAGTATGAGCATTTTGGCAAGGTGTACCGGTACGCGAAGAGCTATAACGGTACGGTTTTGAGCTACTAGAATCTAGGATTTTGAGAAATGTAAAAGCATACCAATACACTTGCTCGTGTACCGATACGGGCAGCTATTATTTTAGTTAATATGGTATTTGGAATTTTTTGATTCTTTTGTTTTAGTCCTTGTTATTTGTGAATGCAATTGTATGTGTTTGGATGATCTTTTTGAGTTGAATTTTTAAAAGCAAGCATGTAACATGTCTAATTGAGGATTGGTAACCTTAAATCTAAGTAAGTCCTCGTAAGTTTCTATATTTTCAATTTGCTCCCTAAATTGCAAATGCACTTAATTGGATGTCGAATAGACGCCTGATTTAATCGAGTTTTCACCCGCTTCCAGCATGCACATCTTAGGTTATAATGTTGCATCTAGACAAGATAAAAAGAAAAAATATGAACGTAATTTTAGTTAATCGATTCGGGTTTTGTTTCGGCAAAACCCAATATAGCTTGCTCGGTTTGGTCTAGCGTCTAAGTCGGGTCAAGGGAGTTACAGTTATTGAATGACTGTCAGAGTGGTTGGATAAGACTTTATCCTTAGATGGACGTATTATAGTAGCAAAAGTGGTGTTAGAAGTCATTTTATCTTAAACTATACAGACGACTATCCTCCCTAAAAAAGTTTGTGCGAAGCTTGAAAAAGTAATTCTTAAGTTCATTTGGGGTAGTACCAATGATGGTCGGCATATCCATTTGGTCAAATGGGACGAGCTGTGTAAGACGGTGGTGAATGATGGACTTCGCTTTAAGCACTTGGATGGGCAAAATGTTGTGTTTCTCATGAAAATCGCGTTTCATTTAGTTACGGGCAAGGACTAATGTCTTAAAACGTTTTCACATATATCAAATATTATTTGACAAAATTTTCGTCACAAAAATTAGATTTATTATTGATATAACACCCGGGTTTGAGGGTCGGGTGAAAATAATATTAAATTAATGTTCGGGTTTCCCCTTTTCGTTTTAAAAATTCATTTTATATATTGGATCAAATCTTGAATTAAAATTAGAACCCCAAACTCCATGGATTTTGAAATTAAGGAAGATGACCATTTTCATTAATGGCAAATTTGTAAATAAGTGTTCTTTTCAAATAAAACCCCTTTTCATTAAAATTTCCTTTATCATCTTCTTCTCTCCTCACATATTTTGCTTCCAACGATAAAACCCCTTCTTAGTTTACTATTCCATTTCATAGCTTGCTCATTCTTGAAGATTTTTTCAAAGGTAAGCTCGTTTTTGACCTGTCATCATCATCCTCTTCAAGTCAATACCCTTAGTTTTCAATTTGCTCATGTTTCTGAAGTTTGAGGTTTTGGGGATTTTTGATTAAAAAAGCTATCTTTATGGTCTTTAGCTAAAGATTTTGATTTGTTATTGATGTGTGAGTTGTTTACTATCCATGAGGTTCAATATATGTAATTTTTAAAGAGTTATATATATATTCGCGGATTTGGGTTTTGAGGGGTTTTGGAAGGGTTTTAAGGTTGGTTTTTAGAGGTGTTCTATGTTGAAAATAGAGGGCTGAAGTTAGTATGATAGTTAGGGATTGTGTTGGAGGCATTTGAGTGTGTTAAAGGGGTCAGAATCAAGAGTTTTGATATGTGCAATAGGGCTGCTCGAAAATAGAAGTTTTGTGGGTGTTCTTGGCTTGGTTTGGTGCTTAATTGGTGTTATGAGTTACAACAGTGGTTTGAGGTTGTTTTGGTGATTAATAGAGTGTGTTTGATTGTTTGGAAACAAGGAATTTGGTTGGTGAAGCTTCAGGGACGAATCCGGAGGTGTTGGGGTCTTGAGCTTGATCTTCGGTTTTCTCTTGGGTAGCAACGGTGAGTAGAATTGTTAATCTTTGAATTGTGCTCGATATGGAACCTTTGGGGTTTGGGTGGGACCTTGAGGGTTCACCTAAACCCGAGTGTAAGCCTCTACTCCTATGTTTGTTGTGAATAGATGAATGGTTATGTGTTGTGATTATCATGTGCATCTTGAGTTGTTCATACAGTTGTTAATGTGTAGTCGAGTTGAAGTCGTGTCTCACGTGATGGTGGTCTAAACTACGGTGATGCGTAGTCCCACCGGTAGTGATTAGTAGGAAAGTACTTTGATGTGTAGTCCCATTGGAAATCTACTAGTTGAAACGGTGATGTGTAGTCCCACCGTATGTGTATGTTGGTTGTACTTGTGCAAACCATGTATTGTTGTTGAGAAAGTCATTCGTGCATCCATTGTTTTACTTCCATTTATGAAAAGAGTTTTGAAAACTGCATGTTGTGGATTTGTAGAGCTTCTCTCACTAAGCTAGTTAGCTTACGCTCTCTTTTGTTTCCAACATGCAGATCGTTAGAGTTCGGGAGGCAAGTGGGCAAGGGAGGAGCTTTTGGAGTTCTCAAGCTAGCACAAGTATGATTTGTGTTTTGTAATAATGCCTAAATGATGGGGTATAGTCTTGTGGGAGTTGGTGTCAAACTCCTTAGGTGTTTTGTGTTGTTTAAGCCTGTTAAACTATGGATGTGTTATGTTTGAGTCTTGTGGATTATGGACCATGTCTATCCTGCTGCTTACTTATATGTACCATTTGGCTTTTAAGCTTTCAAGCATGTCTAATTATCCAATATCTATCCCCTATGTGAATGTCATGGTGTATAGGTGGTATGGTCCATATAGATTGCCTTACATGATTGCTTTTGGCCATGAAAAGTGTATGATTGCTTGAGGGTGGATAGGAGAGTCTTAAAATGCATTTAGAGTGTGGTTTGAGGGTCCTTTGCTGAATTTTGCAGACTTGCAGTGCAGGGCGTATCGATACGCCTGAGGGCCTCATCGATACGGTCTTGCTTGTAGGACTCATTTTTGGCTGGGCGTACCGATACACGGGGGTGTATCGATACGCTCTTTGCTCACTAGAATTCTGAGAAGTTGGTGAGTTTAGGGCGTATCGATACGGGGTTGAAGCGTATCGGTACGGTTCCAACTCGTTGACCACAAGATGTTGACCGAGAGGGGCGTATCGATACGCTCAAGGGCTGTATCGATACGGTCTTCCCTGAGTTGACTGAAAGGGTTAACTTAGTCAAGGCGTATGGATACCCTTGGTTGGTGTATCGATACGGCCTGCTCTGTGACTTTAAAATGGACTGTTTAATCTGTGGTTTAGGTTCGAATGTGTTTCTTTCTTGATATTTTCCGCTGACGTGATCACTTAGGAATGAATATGCCTATAGACAAGATTAAATTAAAAGAAATTTTCTAGGGTTGCTAACCGAGGGGGAACCTTAACGGGTTTCGCTTCGGTTTTCCCCGTGTAGCCTACTCGGACCGGTCATCCAGCCAGACTGGGACGAGGGGGTTACATTTAGTGGTATCAGAGCCTGATGTTTCCGAGACCTCGGGCAGGTAAGTGAGGTGAGTTAAGGTGTTACGGGTGTTTTGCCATGTATGCCTAAATTCTGTTGCTAGCACGGTGTATGATTACATGTTGTGATGACTCTGTTGATGCTTGAGAGTAGGTCTAAAGTCCCCATTGTTAGGTGTTGCTGTAAAAATAAAAAGGAGAATTGTTTTGGTTTAACGAGCTTGAGAACCGGAGTCCTTTCCCTTTTGCTAACCTAACGTTTCCTTTGTTGTTGTGTGTTTGTTGTTTAGATTATTATTTTTGCTATGGTGAGACCGAGGGGACGGCCTAGAGCGGGTGACCAGGCACCCGAGGATGTGCCTCCTGCTCTTCATGCTCCCGATGGTAATGGAGGAAACGTTGGAGGCGATGGTAATGGGCCTCAGGTTGAGGCTAATGTGGGAGGTAATGGGGCTCAAGCGGGCTAAGGTCAGGCAGGTCCAGATGTGGCCCATTTGATTCAGACCATAACCGGAGCTTTTCAGACAGCTTTGGTCGGCATGCAAGCTGCAGCACCACCTCAGGGTGCGGGGACGGGATTACCCCTAGAGAGGCTCCGTAACTTAGGGGCAGTTGAGTTTCGTGGGTTGTCTCCGGAGGGTTCAGAGGGGTGGCTTGAGAGCACTACTCGCATCTTGGGTCAGATGGAGTGTTCGGATGCCCGTAAGTTGGGATGCATCGTTTCTTTGCTTCAAGGAGACGCTTATACATGGTGGACCACTGTTATTTCCGGTATGGCCGAGGCGGATATCACATGGGAGTTCTTTAGAAATGCCTTCAAAAGGAAGTACCTTGGAGTTCGGTACTTGGATGAAAAGAAAAGAGAGTTTATAGCTTTGGTTTAAGGTAATAGGACCGTGTCTGAATATGAAGTTCAGTTTGTGAGGTTGAGCCAGTACGTACCAGAGTTGGTCCCGGATGAGAAGGAGCGGTGTGAGCGTTTCCGATATGGATTGACTACGAATGTGAAGACCTACATGCTAGCCTCCGACTACACTGAGTTCGATGTCTTAGTCTCTAGGGCCAAGGATATAGAGCAGAACCTAAGCTCTAGAGCACGTGCTAGTGGGTCTGACTCCAGAAAGAGACATGCGAACTGGGATAGAGATCATGCCAAGAGGCATAGGGATAGGAGGCACCAGTCGGATACGAGGCCTAGGGGCGGTAACTATGGTCAGGGTCGTCAGGGCCAGGGAGCTGTTGGGCACATTCCGGAGTGCACTAGGTGCGGGAGATGCCACCCAGGGGAGTGTATGGGTATTTATGGGGCGTGTTGGAACTGTAGCTCCCGAGATCATTTGAGGTGTGACTGTCTACACCCGGTTAGGGGCGGACCGGCTCCAGCTAGGGGCTTTGAGCATCAGAGAGGCCGTGGGCGCGGTCGTGGGAACTTTCAGCCAAGGAATGAGGGTCAGAGGAACTTGGCTCATGTTGTAGCAGTCAAGCCCGAGGGAGAAGGACCGGCTAGAGTGTACGCTCAGCGAGAGGTTGGGAATGACACTGATGTCATTGCAGGTAATTTCACATTACAGTCTTTGAGTTTGCTTTCTTTGATAGATTCGGGGTCAACACATTCATATATTTTGGGTGAGTACGCAAAGTCATTAGGATTACCATGTGATTGGCTAGAGGTAGGTGTAAATGTCACTAGCTCTTTTGGTGATACAATAGTAGTTTAGAAAGTGTATAGGAGGTGTCCTTTGATGGTTCAGGGCCACATATTTCCGGTCGATATGATAGAGTTACCCTTCTATGGTTTTGATGTGATTTTGGGCATGGATTGGCTTGTAGAGCATAGAGCTAGGGTTGACTTCGAGACCAAGAGAATCTCCTTGAGGCTTACTGATGACTTTGAGGTTGTGGTAGTTGGGGAGAATGTCAAGTTCTTGTCCAATGTGGTTTCGGATTTGGAAGCTTGGAGGTTGTTGAGTTCAGGGTGTCAGGCTTACCTGGCTTATGTGTAAAACCGAAATTGATTTCGATATAACATATAAACTTAAGGACCAATTTGCAAAACAATAAATTTTTAAGTACTCTTTAAAGTCTCACAATTGACAAGTGTTTTTAAACAAAACAATAATTAAAGACCTGTTCTTAAATCGTATATATTTTTCAAAGTCCTTTTCTATGTTTTCCAAACATAAGTATGCAAAAACGCCCAGGAGTATCGATACCCATAGCGTATCGATACCCTATTTAGTCACTGTAATGTTATTGAACATACCGTACCGATACGCACTAAAACCGTATCGATACGATATGCATCTGGGCAATTGTTTTCATGAACACGTACCGATACGCATGGTAACCGTATCAATACGCTAAGCATATCTTTGAAAAATCTGGGCATTTAATTATATGACCGTTACTTGTCAGTTGGTTGGTTTCCCAATTTTCAAAAGGTAGTTATACAGTACCGATACGCTTGGTATGCGTATCGATACACTTTTCATACAAACAAAGCTTGGGATTCCAGTAACTTTGGACCGTATCGATACGTCGTCCGTATCGATACACCCCTTAAAACCGTACCGATACGCCTTCTAAGCGTATCGATACGCTCTGTTTTCAGGCACAACGGCTCTTTCCTCTTTGATGCAGGTATCGATACGCCCTTCCCGAGTACCGATACGGTAGGCTGCAGAGCTGCATTTAATGCGGGAAAAATGTGTACAACGGCTCTATTGATGATCCCAACTACCCAAACGGCTAGAAATCAATGCAAGGGTATAAAAACAAGCTTCATTTGACCAAGCAACAACTGTTGAACATTCAAGCATCATCAAAGCAAAAAATCCAAACCCTTGAGCTATTCAAAGTCATATTCTTGTACTCAACTCTTTGTCTTTCAATTTGTCAAATTGTATTGTGAGTTTGGGTTTGTTCAAATTGTAATTGGGTAGACAAATATCCTTTGAGAGGAAACATTTGAGTTTACCAAAATTCTTTCTTTGTATTTGAGTGGATTAAGCTTTGGGTATAAAGCTTAATCGAAATTGTAAGGTTTCCTCCTCATCCAAGAAAAGGGGACGAATTCAATTAGTGAATTGTTTGAAAATCCTTAGTGGGAGCTAAGGTAGTGGATGTAGAGTTCATTTGGAGAACTTGAACCACTATAACCCCTTGTGTCATTTTTATTTTCAATCTTTCTCTTCACCAAAATTTTAATTGCCAATTCACCCCCCCTCTTGGCCATTTGCAAGTGTTCGATCAACTCAACAATTGGTATCAGAGCTACACTCATTGGAAGGATTACAACCCTCTTGAGTCGATTCTTGGAGAGTTTGATCAACAACAAGTCAAGCAATGGCATCAACCTCCAACTATGAGTCCCAATCCACCACCAAGCCACCATTCTTCAATGGGGATAACTATCCTTATTGGAAGAATAGGATGAGGCTCTTCATCAAGTATACCGACTATATGGTGTGGGATGTGGTTGAAGAAGGTCCATACATTCCCATGAGGAGAGATGGTGAAAGGCTCATCCCAAAGATCAAAGCTGAAATGACCGATGATGAAAGAATAAGGATGCAAGTCAATGACAAAGCTCTTCATGTTATATTTTGTGCACTTGGTCCGGATATCTACTCCAAGGTGTCTTCAATCGAAAATGCCAAGGAGGTTTGGGACACCCTCGAGACAACATATGAGGGAACTAGTGATGTCAAGGAGACAAAGATTGGGCTACTCAATCTAAGCTATGAGAACTTCAAGATGGATCCTGAAGAAAGTGTCTCCAAGATGTTTGATCGGTTCTCGGTCATTGTCAACAGGTTAAAGGGTTTCGGTGAAATCATTCCCGAAGACAAGCTAGTGAGAAAGTTGTTGTATTCTCTTCCAGAGTCATGGGATGGCAAGAGAACGGCCATTATTGAAGCTAGAGATTTGAAGACTCTCAAGCTAGATGCTCTTGTTGGATCTCTACTCACACATGAGATTATGAGGAAGGGAAGAGAACAAGAGAAGAAGATAGTGGAGAAGAAAGAAGTTGAGAAGAAGAAAGTTGGAATCGCACTAAAGGCCTCACAACAAGAAAGCGATTCTAGTGAGGATGAAGATGAGGAGATGGCTATGTTGGCCAAACGCTTTACTCGGTTTATGAAGTCAAATCGAGGAAGAAAATTCATTAGAAAGGGAGACTTCAAGAGTAAAAGCAAGGAAGAGGAGAAGGACCAAATTACTTGCTATGAATGCAAGAAACCGGGTCACATTCGTTCCGAGTGTCCTCAAGTGAAAAAGAAAAGCTTTGGGAAGAAGAACAAGCTCAAACCACAAATTGCTACTTGGAGTGACGATGAGTCTTCCGAAGAAGAGAAGGAAGTGGCCAACTTATGTCTCATGGTCATCGATGATGAACCTAAGGTAAACTCTAACTCATCCAATTTCGATTTTTCTATTGAGGAACTTCAAGATGCTTATGATGAATTGCAAGAAGTGTATGATGAGTTGGTAGGAAAATACAAAGAGTCCATTTTGAAAAACAAGAAAACAATTTCCGATTTAAAAATTCAAAATGAGACATTTTCAAAAACTAACTCCGAATTGGAAAAGAAGGTTTTGTTTCTAGTTAATCTTTCAAATGATCTTAAAACTAAAAATCTTGAACTTGAAAAACTTCTTTCCGATTTTCAAGATTATCACACAAAGGAAATGGATAGTCTTAAAACATCTATTGCTATTGGGAAAAATAATTTTGAAAAAGGAAATCATTCTAAATCCCAATATGTAAAAAGAAAGCATTTTGTACCTAAACAAAGAAGTTTTTATAAGTAAGCTAGAGGTCATAGAGTTAGAAGTGTTTGGGTTCCTAAAGAACTCATTATTTCTAATGATTTGAATGCTATTGCTTCTTGGATTCCTAAGGGAACCAAATTGTTGAAGGCTAACACTCATGGACCCAAAATGATTTGGGTACCAAAAACCAAGGCCTAATTTCTTTGTTTGTAGGGGGAGCGTTGCTACAAGGCTAAAGCTTCAAGCAAAAATTCTTGGTACCTTGATAGTGGGTGCTCAAGACACATGACCGGTGACAAGAGTAGATTTGTGGAACTAAAGCCTAAGAGTGGTGGAGTAGCAACTTTCGGTGACAACTCCAAAGGACACATTGAAGGAATAGGTTCCATTGGTAATCACTCTTCTATTTACATTGAAAATGTTTTGTATGTCAACGGTCTTAAACATAATTTGTTGAGCATTAGTCAATTATGTGATAGGGGTTTTAATGTTTTATTTGATAAAAGTGGTTGCAAAATTGTAAACATTAAAACAAATCAAATAATGCTCATAGGACATAGAATAGGCAATATTTACATGGTGCATTTAGATGACATTCATTCATCCCATACATGCTTAGTTGCACATGATGAACATGACTCATGGCTTTGGCATAGAAAATTAGGACATGCTAGCATGAGTGTCTTAGAGAAATTAATTTCCCTTAATCTAGTTAGAGGTTTACCCAAACTTAAATTTTCAAATGATAAAAATTGTGATGCATGTTCAAAGGGTAAACAACATAAAAGTTCTTTTAAATCCATAAATGATGTCTCTACTAGTAGATGTTTACAATTGATTCATATGGATCTTTTTGGGCCAATTAGAACAATGAGCTTGGGTGGAAAATCATATGCTTTTGTGCTTGTAGATGACTATTCTAGGTATACTTGGGTTCTATTCTTAAGTACAAAGGATGAGGCTTTAGAAAAATTCATCACATTTTCTAAAATAACTCAAAATGATCTTGAACTTAAAATTTCTCACATTAGAAGTGATCATGGAACCGAATTTCAAAATCTAGGTTTCAATGAGTTTTTAAATGAAAATGGGATTAGCCACAATTTTTCCGCACCTCGCACTCCTCAACAAAATGGGGTAGTTGAGAGGAAAAATCGAACTTTAGAAGAAATGGCTAGAACCATGCTTTGTGAAAATAATTTACCTAAATATTTTTGGGCGGAAGCCACAAATACCGCTTGCTATATCATAAATCGAGTAATGATTAGGCCAATTTTGAAGAAAACACCTTATGAGATTTTAAAATCTAAGAAGCCTAACATTAGCTATTTTCACCCTTTTGGTTGCAAGTGTTTTGTTTTAAATAATGGTAAAGAAAACTTAGGTAAATTTGATGCTAAAAGTGATGAAGCTATTTTCTTAGGGTATTCTTTAAATTCTAAAGCCTATCGTGTATTTAATAAAAGAACTCTAGTTGTTGAAGAGTCAATACATGTTGTTTTCGATGATAACCTCCTTCCGAGGGAGGAATCTTGTGATGATGATGATGATGTAGGAATCATTGATGCCATTGATGGAGGACAAACGTCAAGGGTGGGTGAGATTCCAACCAAAGAAGAGGATTCACAAGATCCACCTCTTGAAGCCTTGAAAGACTTGGCTCTTGAGGAAAAGGAGGTGTCTTATCCAAGGGAGTTAAACTATGTCAAAGGTGGTGAAATCTTGGGTGATCCATCCAAAGGGGTAACTACTAGATCCTCTCTCAAATTAATGAATCATGTTACATTTCTTTCATGCATTGAGCCTAAAAATATTAAAGAAGCTTTAAAAGATGATTTTTGGTTTTTGGCCATGCAAGAGGAATTAAATCAATTTGAGAGAAGTAGAGTTTGGACATTAGTTGAAAGGCCTAATAATCAATCTACTATAGGTACAAAATGGGTTTTTAGGAACAAATTAGATGAAAGTGGTAATATAGTGAGAAACAAGGCTAGGCTTGTTGCTCAAGGCTATACACAAGAAGAGGGAATTGATTTTGATGAGACTTATGCACCCGTAGCTAGGATGGAAGCTATTAGGATGTTACTTGCATTTGCATGTTATCATGATTTCAAGCTTTTTCAAATGGATGTGAAAAGTGCCTTTTTAAATGGTTTTATAAATGAAGAGGTATATGTTGAACAACCATCGGGTTTTGAGGATTCAAAATTTCCAAACCATGTGTTTAAACTTACAAAAGCTCTCTATGGTTTAAAACAAGCTCCTAGAGCTTGGTATGAGAGACTTTCAAAATTCTTAATTGAAAAGGGTTTTGAAAAAGGAAAGGTGGATACAACACTCTTTATAAAAGGATATAACAATGACAACTTAGTAGTTCAAATTTATGTTGATGATATCATTTTTGGTTCTACTAATGAGTGTTATTGTAAGGAGTTTTCTAAGCTAATGCAAGGTGAGTTCGAGATGAGCATGATGGGGGAGCTCTCATTCTTTTTGGGACTCCAAATCAAGCAAAGGAAGGATGGCACCTTCATAAATCAAGCTAAGTACGTGAATGATATGCTCAAGAAGTTTGGCTTGGAGAATGCAAAACCTCAAGCCACTCCTATGAGTTCCTCCATAAAGCTTGACAAAGATGAAGGAGGTAAGTGTGTTGATTCTAAGCTTTATAGATCCATGATAGGTTCTTTGCTTTACCTTACCGCAAGTAGACCGGATATTATGTTTAGTGTTTGCTTGTGTGCTAGGTTTCAAGCTAGTCCTAGAGAATCACACTTAGTTGCCATTAAGAGAATTTTTAGATACCTTAGAGACACACCTACTTTAGGCCTTTGGTATCCTAAGGATTCTACCTTTAGCCTTCATGCTTTCTCGGATGCGGATTATGGGGGATGTAAGATAGATAGGAAAAGTACTTCCGGGACATGCCAATTCTTAGGTAGTATGCTCGTATCTTGGTTCTCTAAGAAACAAAATAGTGTAGCCTTATCTACCACCGAAGCGGAGTACATATCCTTAGGGAGTTGTTGTGCTCAAGTCCTTTGGATGAAGCAACAACTCTTAGATTATGGTGTTAAAATAGAAACCATACCCCTTAGGTGTGACAACACTAGTGCTATTTGTCTCACTAAGAATCCCATCCAACACTCTAGAACTAAACACATAGAAATTAGACATCATTTCATTAGAGATCATGTTTTGAAAAATGATGTTGTTATAGAGTTTGTTGACACCTTGAACCAATTAGCGGACATATTTACAAAACCTTTGGATAAAGAGCGCTTTTGGACCCTTAGGAGAGAGTTATGTTTAACTAGCCTTTCTTGACACTTTTTTGGTCCCAAAATGTCAAAATTTGCTTGAAATTGATTGTGATTCATGCTTGTGTTAATTTTGTCCTTCTTGCTTCTATGCATGTTGCTAGGGGGAGTACATATTATGTTTAGCCATTAAAACTTGTTCATATGACATGTACATGCATTTAGGGACGTTTCAAATTGGATTTTTGCACTTAAATCTGTCAAAACTGCAGAAACTGGCAATGGTGTATTGATACGGCTCAGGCGTACCGATACGGGTTGATTTCTGGAAATTATTGATGATGAACAAGTATCGATACGACCCCTCATATCGATACGGTACAAGTCAAGGGAAATAGTCAAAGCCAAGCGTACCGATACGGATCCCGTATCGATACGGTAGTAACGAAAAATATAAAATTAGGGTTAATGGGTATCGATACGCGTGTATAGTGTATCGATACGGCCTCGACGGAGAGGCTATTTAGGGCTGTATATGTTAAAATTCATTAAAACACAAAAACCCCTTCTCTTTCCACAAACCCTAGCCGCAAAAACCTATATAAACCTCCTCAATACTTAAAATTTTACCATCAATCTTCAAAATCCCTTGAGGGTTTTTGCTCTACAAATCAAGGCAAATCTTGGGCATCAAATCTTGTGCATTCACATCCCATCTTTCATCCATTCTAAGATTCAAGGTATAAAATTTCTCTTTTTCTTTTTCTTTAATTTTTCGTTTGCTTTTAATTGATGTTTCAACTGAATTTTTGTACAAATCTTGTTTAATTGTCATGGGTTTCACCTTTTTCACAAATTTTTTTCAAAAAAACAAAATTTTTTATTCGAATATATTTTTTTTCTTATTTTTTTCCTTTGTTTTGTGAATATCTCTTTAATTTTAAAATTCTTTCTAACAAATTACCTTGAATTATTAGAATTTATTGGATCAAATAGGATGTTAATTGCATACATATTCGAATCCTTTTTGATGATTTTTCAGGATTATGGCACCGAAAAAGGGAACTAAACGTCTTCGCTCTTCTTCCAATCCTAACGAGGATGACGGGGGTAATTCTACACCTAACCTTCCTTATATCATCCAATTAAGTTTTCCCGAACCTCTTGATAGAGAACACTATAAACTTTTTCAAGGAATGAACCTTAGGGAAGAGCAAGTTGTGTCTATTCCTTTTTTAAATTCTGCTCGTTTCAAGTTTCAATACCTACCTTTGATTAAGCAAAGGAAATTCTTAACCTTTTTGAATATTCCTCCTATCCTATATAGGAACCTAGTCATTGTGTTCTTTTCTAATGCCGTATGTATACATGATGAACCTATGGAGAATGTCATTGCCATTGAATCTTCCATTATGGGCAAACGTTTTCAAATTGATCAAAAAGTTTTATGCAATGTCTTTGGTTTTGAAGATGTTGGTATTGATGATGAACATTCTTTGGGTACGGGTTATTTAGGTCCCGCAAAAGTTTTAAATGCTCATGACCGTATCCTTCACCTTCTTGTTTCTTGGTTTCTTCGTCCATCGGGTGGGAAATATTCAATTGTTCGTCAAACGGATGATTTTTGGCTTAAGTGTTTTAGAGAAGGTAAACGTCCAAATTTGTGTCAAATCATGTTTGCCGACCTTGTCTACTTAGTTCAACACCGTCACACCAAACTAGTCTCATCCTTTTACTACTCTACGGCTTTGAGTTGTCTATTTCATTCCCTTGGCATCGATTGTTCACATGATTTTCCCGAAACCCTTGGCCTACCTATTGATGAGCGTTCCCTAGCTCGTTCCGGTTATACTTATGTTGATAATGAGTGGGTTCGCGCTCCTCAAGATCCTCCGCCCGTTGATCCGGTCGGTTCCTCTCGTGCTTCTTCGAGTTCTCATCGTGCTCCTCTTGATTCCTCCTCCATGGATACTCTCATGACCTTCCTCAATGAGAAGTTCACCGCGATGAATACTCGTTTCACATCCTTAGAGGATCGCATCCAAGGCATGGATAAGAAGATAGATACCATGGTCGCTCGCCAAGACTCCATGGACATCTCTCTTACTGCCTTCCATGGTGCTTGGATCAATCACACCCGAAGGAATCAACCCTCTCAAGAAGATGACGAAGAAGATGACGAGGAAGATCATGATGACGAAGGGGACGAGTAGATCATGCATCTCATCTTAGGCCATTTAGTCTTTCATTATTGTTATTGCACTTTTATCTTTTTGGATTTGAAGTTTATGCCTATTATCTATGTTTTTAGGATTTTAAGAGTTTGGATTATTATGGTTGCTTTGATCTTTATGCATTCGAACCTTTATGCTTATTTTGAAGTTTATGAATTTGAACTATTTGCTTGCTTTTAGCTTAATGAATTATTGTTGCTATTATCCTTGTATTCTATTTTGATCTAACAAAAAGGGGGAGAAGGATCATAGAGTCAAAATATTTTTGTTTTGAAAATCTATCTTAAAGTAAGGGGGAGAAAGCTTTTCAAAGTTTCAAAAACTTAAAAATTTATTTATTGTTTTGTTATATCAAAAAGGGGGAGATTGTAAAACCGAAATTGATTTTGATATAACACATAAACTTAAGGACCAATTTGCAAAACAATAAATTTTTAAGTACTCTTTAAAGTCTCACAATTGACAAGTGTTTTTAAACAAAACAATAATTAAAGACATGTTCTTAAATCGTATATATTTTTCAAAGTCCTTTTCTATGTTTTCCAAACATAAGTATGCAAAAACGCCCAGGAGTATCGATACCCATAGCGTATCGATACCCTATTTAGTCACTGTAATGTTATTGAACATACCGTACCGATACGCACTGAAACCGTATCGATACGATATGCATCTGGGCAATTGTTTTCATGAACACATACCGATACGCATGGTAACCGTATCGATACGCTAAGCATATCTTTGAAAAATCCGGGCATTTAATTATATGACCGTTACTTGTCAGTTGGTTGGTTTCCCAATTTTCAAAAGGTAGTTATACCGTACCGATACGCTTGGTATGCGTATCGATACACTTTTCATACAAACATAGCTTGGGATTCCAGTAACTTTGGACCGTATCGATACGTCGTCCGTATCGATACGCCCCTTAAAACCGTACCGATACGCCTTCTAAGCGTATCGATACGCTTTGTTTTCAAGCACAACGGCTCTTTCCTCTTTGATGCAGGTATCGATACGCCCTTCCCGAGTACCGATACGGTAGGCTGCAGAGCTGCATTTAATGCGGGAAAAATGTCCACAACGGCTCTATTGATGATCCCAACTACCCAAATGGCTAGAAATCAATGCAAGGGTATAAAAACAAGCTTCATTTGACCAAGCAACAACTATTGAACATTCAAGCATCATCAAAGCAAAAAATCCAAACCCTTGAGCTATTCAAAGTCATATTCTTGTACTCAACTCTTTGTCTTTCAATTTGTCAAATTGTATTGTGAGTTTGGGTTTGTTCAAATTGTAATTGGGTAGACAAATATCCTTTGAGAGGAAACATTTGAGTTTACCAAAATTCTTTCTTTGTATTTGAGTGGATTAAGCTTTGGGTATAAAGCTTAATCGAAATTGTAAGGTTTCCTCCTCATCCAAGAAAAGGGGACGAATTCAATTAGTGAATTGTTTGAAAATCCTTAGTGGGAGCTAAGGTAGTGGATGTAGAGTTCATTTGGAGAACTTGAACCACTATAACCCCTTGTGTCATTTTTATTATCAATCTTTCTCTTCACCAAAATTTTAATTGCCAATTCACCCCCCTCTTGGTCATTTGCAAGTGTTCGATCAACTCAACATTATGTAATGAATCCGGATATGAGTGAGGTGAGACCTCAAGACATCAGAACAGTGTGTGAGTTTCCGAGTGTTTTTCCAGAAGAGCTGCCAGGCTTGCCTCCAGATAGAGCAGTTGAGTTTGCTATTGAGACATATTTTGATTGTGCACCGGTGTCGATTGCTACGTATAGAATGACACCAAAAGAGTTGAAAGAGTTGAAGACACAGCTTCAGGAGTTGACTGATAGAGGCTTCATTAGGCCTAGTGTATCCCCATGGGGTGCACCGGTCTTGTTTGTGAAAAAGAAGGATGGTAGCATGAGGATGTGTATATATTATGGGCAGTTGAATAAGGTAACGGTGAAAAAAATATCCCTTGCCTAGGATAGATGACTTGCTAGACCAGTTGAGAGGTGCTTCTGTGTTTTCGACGATTGACTTGAGGTCCGGATACTATCAGTTGAAGGTAAAGGATGTGGACATACCGAAGATAGCCTTTCGTACACGTTATGGACATTATGAGTTTTTGGTGATGTCTTTTGGGTTGGCCAACATTCCAGCAGCCTTCATGGATATGATGAACCGAGTGTTTCATGAGTTCTTGGATAGGTTTGTGGTAGTGTTTATAGATGACATCCTAGTGTACTCTAGGACCGAAGAGGAGCACGATGAGCATTTGCGGTTAGTACTTCAGACCCTACTTGAGAATCAGTTGTATACCAAGCTAAGCAAGTGTGAGTTTTGGATTAGGGATGTGGTCTTCCTAGGTCACGTGATTTCGGCTAGTGGGATTAGTGTAGATCCCAAGAAGATAGAAGCTATAGTGAATTGGAAACAACCGAAATCAGTGACAGAAATCCGCAGTTTCCTAGGTTTGGTGGGATACTATAGAAGGTTTGTTGAGGGGTTCTCGAGAATAGAGGCTCCGTTGACTAAGTTGCTACAGAAGAATGTTCTGTATGAGTGGTCAGATGCAAGACAAGAAGCGTTTGAGAAATTGAAGAAAGCTTTGACCGAAGCTCCTATCTTGATTCAGCCTGAGCCGGGGAGAGAATTTGTGATTTATAGTGATGCTTCCTACGTGGGGCTAGGTTGTGTGCTTATGCAAGAAGGTAAGGTGGTAGCATATGCTTCGCGACAGTTGAAGGTTCATGAGAAGAATTATCCCACACATGACATAGAGTTGGCTGTAGTGGTGTTCGCGTTGAAGATTTGGAGACACCATCTTTATGGTGAGAAGTGCACCGTGTATATCGACCGCAAAAGTTTGAAATATTTGATGTCTCAGAGGGAGTTGAACCTCAGACAACGTAAGTGGTTAGAGCTCCTTAAGGATTATGACCTCACCATAGAGTACCATCCGGGTAAGGCAAACGTGGTGGCTGATGCCTTGAGTAGAAAAGTGGCCGTTGAGTTATGAGCAATGATTGCAAGGTTGAGTGTGTCTACGGATGGTGGGTTGATAGCCGAGCTTCAGGTTAAGCCTTCATTGGTTTAGTTGATTCGTGAAAAGAAGTTGCGAGATGAGTCTTTGGCACCTCGCGTGCAAGACATAGCCGATGATAGGCCTACCGAGTATTGTTTTGGTGAGAATGTGATCCTATGTTTCAAGGATAGGATAGTGGTTCCGGAGGATGCCGAGTTGAGGCGTGCGATCTTGAATGAGGCTCACAACAGTCCTTTTGCTATGCATCCGGGTAGCACGAAGATGTATCGAGGGTTAAAGGAAGAGTACTATTGGGTTGGTTTGAAAAAGGACGTAGCCGAGTTTGTAAGTAGGTGTATGGTTTGTCAGAGAGTCAAGGCTGAGCACCAATTTCCCTCAAGATTATTACAGCCGTTGAAAATTCCAGAATGGAAGTGGGAGCGTATTACCATGGACTTTGTGTCAGGGCTACCGTTGACTCCTTCGGAGAAGAATTCAGTGTGGGTGATTGTGGATAGATTCACTAAGTGTGCCCACTTCATACCAGTTCATACTACCTATACGTTAGACAAGCTGGTTGATCTGTATATTTGTGAGATAGTGAGACTACATGGGGTACCGAAGTCGATTGTGTCAGACCGAGATCCGAGATTTACCGCTAGATTTTGGGAGTGTTTACATCGAGCCTTGGGTACTTGGTTGAACTTTAGCACTTCGTATCATCCGCAGTCAGATGGTCAGTCTGAGAGAGTGATTCAGGTATTGGAAGATATGTTGAGGTGTTGTATCATTGATTTTCAGGGGTCATGGGAGAAACACCTACCGTTAGTGGAGTTCGCGTATAATAACAGCTTTCAGTCGAGTATTCAGATGGCTCCTTATGAGGCCTTGTATGGTAGGAAGTGTAAAACCCCGATTTGTTGGGTCGAGGCTGGACAGAAACTTGTATCGATGCCCGAGTTGCTTAAGGGCACCACCGAGAAGGTAAAGTTGATATGTGATCGCTTGAAAGCAGCTTCAAATCGACAAAAGTCCTATGCCAACTTAAAGAGGAAAGAGGTGGAGTATTACGTGGGGGATAAAGTGTTTTTGAAAGTCTCGCCTTGGAAAAAGGTGATGAGGTTTGGAAGGAAGGGCAAGTTAAGTCCAAGGTTCATAGGGCCTTATGAGATAGTTGAGAGAATTGGTCCCGTTGCGTATAGATTGAGGCTTCCGACTGAACTAGAGAAGATTCATGTTGTCTTTCATATGTCGATGCTTAGGAGGTATAGATCGGATCCGTCCCATGTTATGCCAGTTGAGGAAATAGAGTTAAATCCGGACTTGTCTTACAACGAGGAACCAGTTGAGATACTTGCTTCTGATAGCAAGGTGTTGCATGGGAAGACCATAGAGTTGGTCAAGGTATTATAGAGACATAGAGGTATGGAAGAGGCCACGTGGGAAAGGATGGCTGATATGCTTGAGCAGTTTCCATATTTGTTTCCGCCAGGTAATTTCGGGGACGAAATTCCTTAAGTGGGGGAGAGTTGTAACACCCGGGTTTGGGGGTCGAGTGAAAATAATATTAAATTAATGTTCGAGTTTCCCCTTTTCGTTTTAAAAATTCATTTTATATATTGGATCAAATATTGAATTAAAATTAGAACCCCAAACTCCATGGATTTTGAAATTAAGGAAGATGACCATTTTCATTAATGGCAAATTTGTAAATAAGTGTTCTTTTCAAATAAAACCCCTTTTCATTAAAATTTCCTTTATCTTCTTCTTCTCTCCTCACCTATTTTGCTTCCAACGACAAAACCCATTCCCTCCTTAGTTTACTATTCCATTTCATAGCTTGCTCATTCTTGAAGATTTTTTCAAAGGTAAGCTCGTTTTTGACCTGTCATCGTCATCCTCTTCAAGTCAATACCCTTAGTTTTCAATTTGCCCATGTTTTTGAAGTTTGAGGTTTTGGGGATTTTTGATTAAAAATGTTATCTTTATGGTCTTTAGCTAAAGATTTTGATTTGTTATTGATGTGTGAGTTGTTTACTATCCATGAGATCCAATATATGTGATTTTTAAAGAGTTTTATATATATTCCCGGATTTGGGTTTTGAGGGGTTTTGGAAGGGTTTTAAGGTTGGTTTTTAGAGGTGTTCTATGTTGGAAATAGAGGGCTGAAGTTAGTATGATAGTTAGGGATTGTGTTGGAGGCATTTGAGTGTGTTAAAGGGGTCAGAATCAAGGGTTTTGATATGTGCAATAGGGCTGCTCGAAAATAGAAGTTTTGTGGGTGTTCTTGGCTTGGTTTGGTGCTTAATTAGTGTTATGAGTTACAACAGTGGTTTGAGGTAGTTTTGGTGATTAATATAGTGTGTTTGATTGTTTAGAAACAAGGAATTTGGTTGGTGAAGCTTCGGGGACGAATCCGGAGGTATTGGGGTCTTGAGCTTGGTCTTCGGTCTTCTCTTGGGTAGCAACAGTGAGTAGAATTGTTAATCTTTGAATTGTGCTCGATATGGAACCTTTGGGGTTTGGGTGGGACCTTGAGGGTTCACCTAAACCTGAGTGTAAGCCTCTACTCCTATGCTTGTTGTGAATAGATGAATGGTTATGTGTTGTGATTATCATGTGCATCTTGAGTTGTTCATACAATTGTTAATGTGTAGTCGAGTTAAAGTCGTGCCTCACGTGATGGTGGTCTAAACTACGGTGACGTGTAGTCCCACCGGTAGTGACTAGTAGGAAAGTACTTTGATGTGTAGTCCCATTGGAAATCTACTAGTTGAAACGGTGATGTGTAGTCCCACCATATGTGTATGTTGGTTGTGCTTGTGCAAACCATGTATTGTTGTTGAGAAAGTCATTCGTGCATCCATTATTTTACTTCCATTTATGAAAAGAGTTTTGAAAACTGTATGTTGTGGATTTGTAGAGCTTCTCTCACTAAGCTAGTTAGCTTACGCTCTCTTTTGTTTCCAACATGTAGATCGTTAGAGTTCGGGAGGCAAGTGGGCAAGGGAGGAGCTTTTGGAGTTCTCAAGCTAGCACAAGTATGATTTGTGTTTTGTAATAATGCCTAAACGATGGGGTATAGTCTTGTGGGAGTTGGTGTCAAACTCCTTAGGTGTTTTGTGTTGTTTAAGTATGTTAAACTATGGATGTGTTATGTTTGAGTCTTGTGGATTATGGACCATGTCTATCTTGCTGCTTACTTATATGTGACATTTGGCTTTGGAGCTTTCAAGCATGTCTAATTATCCAATAGCTATCCCCTATGTGAATGCCATGGTGTATAGGTGTTGTGGTCCATATAGATTACCTTACATGATTGCTTTTGGCCATGAAATGTGTATGATTGCTTGAGGGTGGATAGGAGAGTCTTAAAATGCATTTAGAGTTGGGTTTGAGGGTTCTTTGCTGAATTTTGCAGACTTGCAGTGCAAGGCGTATCGATACGCCTGAGGGTCGTATCGATACGGTCTTGCCTGCAGGACTCAGTTTTGGCTGGGCGTACCGATACACGGGGGTGTATCGATACGCTCTTTGCTCACTGGAATTCTGAGAAGTTGGTAAGTTTAGGGCATATCGATACGGGGTTGAAGCGTATCGGTACGGTTCCATCTCGTTGACCACGAGATGTTGACCGAGAGGGGCGTATCGATACGCTCAAGGGTTGTATCGATACGGTCTTCCCTGAGTTGACTGAAAGGGTTGACTTAGTCAAGGCGTATCGATACCCTTGGTTGGTGTATCGATACGGCCTGCCCTGTGACTTTAAAATGGACCGTTTAATGTGTGGTTTAGGTTCGAATGTGTTTCTTTCTTGATATTTTCCGCTGACGTGATCACTTAGGAATGAATATACCTATAGACAAGATTAAATTAAAAGAAATTTTCTAGGGTTGCTAACCGAGGGGAACCTTAACGGGTTTCGCTTCGGTTTTCCCCGTGTAGCCTACTCGGACCGGTCATCCGGCCAGACTGGAACGAGGGGTTACAATTGAGATAAATCTATTAAATAATTTTTTGTGACCATTAAATTTGTTATGTGCCAAATTGATATAAACTTTCACTAATGAATATTTGCACTAAAAGAAAATATAATATTTAATAATAATTATTACTAATATTGCAAATATATATTTATAATATTCAAGATAATACAAAAAATTGGAAAAGTTAAATTTTCAACTATTGCATGTAATCATTAGGAGATAAAACAAACTAGATGTATGTACAAATTGAAATATCTATTACACAACTTCATTGTACATATTTTTCTTACAAATTTTCAATTTAAAAAATAAAAATACACCAAGCTACATACTCCTAACTTCAAAAATCAACTTTATTTCCTACAAAATAAAATAAAAAAACAAGTCAATTACTATTATACAAAAACATCTAATAATACAAAAGTAATTAATAACTTTAACTAGTACTTTTATCAAATCATAGAACACAAGCATACATCCTATTGCAACATTAAAAAAATTAAAAGAAAAACAATGCGTATATTTAAGACAAGTTAAAAAATGAAAAATGAAAATACCTTTAGAGAGCTTGATATAACTTGAGAAATTGATAGTAATGTTTGCTTGTAACAAAGTAGACCCATGTCATTATAAAATGGCAACATCGATCCTAATCCTTTGAACGTTGGCACAATCTTTTAAAATAAAATGAATTTACGCTTTTAATAACAAATTTTAGATGGAAAAAAAAGCTAATTTATTAAAGGGAAATTGATACTAGTTGGCATTTCCTCTCAAGCCTGAAAGGCATGCATAACATGACAATTGTATATACCTTCTTAATGCAATATCCATCAATATGGAAATGGAATATCAACCACCACAAACATATCTACAAGAATAACAAAGTATAAAAAGGCACAAAAATCATATAAAAACTACAAATTCAAACCACAAAACCAACATCACTACATTAAAAGAAAAGAAATAGGTGAGTTAAATTTAATATCAATCAATCATTTCTATTTTGAAAAGAAAGTTTAATATCAATCAATCATTTTTATTGTTGTTAAGAAAAGAAAACAAAATTAAAAATTCACAAGATTAAATTTTAAAAAAGCTAAAGAAAAAAACAACAAAAGAGAGACAATTAACAAGGGGATTAGAGTATTTTCATTTTGCTTTTTGATAACCGTATGAAAGAATAAGTAGATTTTTTGTTTATTTTTTTAATTAAGTAAATTTTGCATTATAATAATAATAGTAAAAAAAATTAGATGAATATACTAGTTATGAATATTTAGATTAAAATTACTATTTCTTTTTTATTTTTCCTTTTTATTAAGAATTAAAATTGCTATTTTTTATTTTAAACAATAATATAAATATTTCTTTATATTCAAACTGGGGTAATTTCTATTAGGGTAAACTACATAAATAGTCCCCCGACTATACTTCAATTATCTTTTGCATCCTCCGACTATCAGAAGTTACAAATTGGTCCCTTGACTTAAAAGAAATAACAAATTGATTCAGTGCCGTTAAAAATTTAACGGCTGGTGACGTGGCAGTTAACAAAAATTGGCATAATATCACATTTAGTCCTCAACTTTTACACTTTGTTTAACTTTGCCCTAATTCTAAAAAAATGACCCTTAACATTTCAAAATTCTATCAATTTAATCCATTTTTTCTCTCCATACAACCCTAAACAAGAACAGTCTTCTTTCTAAAACAAAAATCAAATTTTCATTTTTCCTCTTTTTATATACTTGTCAAAGCTAGTTGTGTGTATTTGAACCAAAGGAGAAACAATCTCATGGTTTCAACATTCTCATTTTCACCATCAAAATGAGACAGAGGTAGCCAAAGCCATTCAAAAGCTCCATTACCCCCACCATAACCGGTCTAGAGGGAAAGGAGAGACGAAGCCCGATGCGCAGAGAAGTACAAAGACATTTGGGACGAACATTGCAGACTTGTTCCATTGGAGAATATTTCCATATCTGTATTAGTCACAAAATGCTGCAACATCTACTCATTACTTGATTTAGCTTGAATATTGGATTGAATTAGTTGCCAACTATGTTACTTTGCGCTCGAGTGAGTGTCGAATATCAACGGATTTGATCTTTTAACAAGTTTTTGCATGCATTTGGATACTAGTCTTCAAATGAGACAATATGAGTATGAAAAGATCCAACGGCACTTGATTACTTCTTTCAAATAGTATCGGAGATCCAAATCGGCTTAGATATTAGTTGAATACCCAAGGTTGTTTTGTTTATCCAAATATCTGCTTCCTAAATTCTTTTACACATTTACTTACAGAGAAATTTATTTACTGTATTCACCATATTTTAACTTTTTTAGACATTTCGCATTCACAGTTGATAAACAGACCAGATCCAAACAAATTAGATGAATTCAATTTCAGATAATTAAAAGCTTCACTAATTTGATTGTATTAATACGTGCTTTTTCCTTGTGTTATTACACTGGTAACCAAGCTAGGCATAAATGTGTAAAATCTCGATGGTAATTTCACCGTTTTCCTATATATCAAATATAGAACAACAGTTTGTCACAAAATTTTATTTCTTTTTCATGAAAATTTAAGGTTGAACAAAAAGTAACAAATCCAAACATTAAAAACTAAAGCAAGTTTTAATAGATTATATAG
Organism: Hibiscus tridactylites; assembly: GCA_958450335.1. Lineage (NCBI taxonomy): Eukaryota > Viridiplantae > Streptophyta > Magnoliopsida > Malvales > Malvaceae > Hibiscus > Hibiscus tridactylites. The sequence continues at coordinate 20,742,586 of OY288281.1, read as the reverse complement.
TTGAAACAGCATAGGGTGAAAATATCAGCTTCCATTATCCACTCCATTTGTTTTCCCTTCAGAAGACTGCTAGTGCAACGCGCGGGGAAAGAGAGCATTCGATTTCCTCAAGGCTATAACATACTTGTGGGGGAAAAGCAAGTGCAGATTGGCATCTATAAGCTTAGAAATCAGTTTTCGTCTTACCTTCTGATCAGGAATGTAGATCTTGCCAATTGTACCTTCTATTGCATCCGAGCTAACATTTTTGATCCGTGAAACAACAAAAATGGGTTAATTAATCGAAAATTGTTATAAAGAAGGATGTATTTACTGTGCATAGTCATCCAACCTTCTTCACTCAAAACACCATTCAATATGCCACTCGTCTTTGTACCTTGTAGTATCAGTGTTTTCTTCCCTGTTTCAACCTGCAAAACAAATTTTTAATAAAAACCCATTATTGTTTCATAAATCTCTATTGAAAGGAAATCCGAAGAATTTGTTAAATACTTACAAGCTTTGGAGGTTTGAATGGCTTTGGCTACCTCTGTCTCATTTTGACGGTGAAAATGAGAATGTTAAAATGATGAGATTGTTTCTCCTTTGGTTCAAATACACACAATTAGCTTTGACAAGTATATAGAAATAGGAGAAATGAAAATTTGATTTTTGTTTTAGAAAGAAGACTGTTCTTGTTTAGGATTGTGTGAAGAGAAAAAATGGATTAAATTAATAGAATTTTGAAATGTTAAGGGTCATTTTTTTAGAATTAGGGCAAAGTTAAACACAGTGTAAAAGTTGAGGACTAAATATGTTATTATGCCAATTTTTGTTAACTGCCACGTCACTAGCCGTTAAATTTTTAACGGCACTGGATCAATTTGTTATTTTTTTTTTTAAGTCAGGGGACCAGTTTGTAACTTCTGATAGTTGGGGGATGCAAAAGATAATTGGAGCATAGTCGGGGATTATTTATGTAATTTACCCTTTCTATTAATGGTCTTCATACGAACGTAAAAAATAGAGAAATACACAAAATATTGAATGTTTATCAAGGTTTTGAATATTTTAAACTTGATCATAGAAAACAAATTTAATTTATTTTCTTTATTTCTCAACAATACAACAAGCCATTGATACTGAAGCTGATCTTAGTGTAAGAAATTTATATTATTAAAAAAAATTAATCATTTAAAATATATTATTTTAAAAAAATTAATTATGTTTAATTTTATTGGACACTAGGATATAATTTTTATAAACGATCGGAAATAAAATTGTACGAAAAAATCCACAATAATCTAGGTGAATTGATTTAAAATTTTATAAAGTTGTATTTTTAAATTAAAAATATTATGTTTTTTTGTTCCAACAACAACAGAGTAGATTAAAACTAAAAGACAAAAAAACATACTTTCGAGATACTAATATATGTAAAATCTTTTCTTGTCACTTCAATTTGTATTTAACTTACATTAAAATAGGAAAAAAAACTGTACATATACTTGTATCTCGAAATATAATTTTTATCTTTTAATTCTAATTTTCTCTGTTGCTGAAAATAAAAAAAAATTATAATATTTTTAATTGTAATACAAATTTTAAATGAAAAAACCAATATAAATAAAAGCAACTCACCTAGAGTATCACAAATCTATACGTACAATTTTATGTTTGATCGTTTATCAAAACCATGTACTAGTGTTTACCAAAATCAAACATAATTAATTTTCTTTAAAAAATAACAAATTTTAGATGATTAAAAAAACTTCTAATAATATAAATTTATTATATTAAAATCAAATGTGACCTCAGTTGTTTGTTGTATAGTTGAGAAATAAGCAAAATAAATCGAATTTGTTTGACTAGATCAAGATCCAAATATTCATAACCTGAATATTCATTAAATATTGTGTTTTTCTTTATTTCTAACGTCCGTAAGAAAATCATTATTAATTATTACCCCCAATTTAAATAAAAACAAATATTTATATTGGGAAATTTTGGTTAATAATTTAAATTGGGTTTATATTTTGGTTTATAGGGTAGTTTGAGGGAAATTTTAGGAAGTAGGCCAAAAATTACAGTACCACGCCACTTCCTTATGGCGTGGCCACTTTGAAGGCCAAGCTCGCCACCTCCTCCTGGCGTGGTGCCTGGTGGCTGGCTTGTGGCTAGCTGGTCGGCTCACATGATGGCTGGAGGAGCTGCTTCAACAAAGGCAAGGCTGACCTCGCCACCTCCTTATGGCGAGGTCACATGGCCCTACATGCATGAGTTTTACGTGGCCTGGATAGGGTTCATGCATGGTATGTATGGTTTAAGGTTTAGGTAAATGTTTAGGGTGGTTTAGGGTTTGGGGCTAATTTGTGGTTAAGGCGTACCTATTTTACGTATAGGTTTAGGGTTTAAGGTTAAGGACGAGTATTCTAATGAGAATTTATTTTTTGAACCACCAAATAATCTCAATTAGGCTTGGTGCATGCTCCTCATATCGGTATCAGTTATCGTCCTAAAAGTTTAAATTTTGTTGATTTTATTGTATATGTAATAAACTAACCTTGAATAAAAAAAATTAGTTTTTGAAACGTTAAAAAAACACTCCTATTGAATCTATCTAAAACTAAAAAATTCAACACTCTAATTTCATATCATATTATTATTATTAGGTTTAATAGTGAAAAAATCTCAAACTATACATTTTTCACATAGGCAACGACTGAAGTCAGATTTGAAGATCTAAAGATTTTAGGTTTATTTTGTAAATTTTGTAAATTAAGCTAAAAAATAAAAATCAAAAACAAAATCAAAATTATATGCATGTTTTGATTGGTTTAAGAAATTTTTTAAAACAAATGTGAACAGCATGGTAGGCGTGTTAATTCGATTAATTTACATGGGGTATGGTAGGCGTGTTAATTCGATTAATTTACATGTTTCGAACCGAATTAATCGAAAATTGAAATTAAAAAAAAATAATCGTTTTTACTCTACAACTAAGACAAATTAACGTTGGGTCATGTCAATTTTTGAGTATTTTAATTCAATTATAATATTAGAATATCTAAGTTAAATTTTAAATTTAGATGAATTTATAGATATTTGTAGGTTTTATTGTCCGAAATAATTAAATGAGTTCGGATACGATAACTAAAATTAAATAAATAAAAAATATAAATCTTGTCAAATTCATATAAAAATACATAACATTATCACAGTGAAAATATTATAACAAAAATAGAAATATTTTACAATTAAATAAATATATTCTATTTCCTACGGGTCCTCGGTAACACATGTCGGTGGAAGGATGATGTTTGATCGTAGAACTACGGGGGTCGAACTTGTCTTCGTAGTTGATTCAGAGTCTGCTCATTCAGAGTTTGCTCATCGTTGTCACATTGGTCACCCATCATTTGCATAGAAGGTGGAGTACTATACATGCCTTTCAGATCTAATGGCGAGCTACTGATCGTGGTATTCGACAAGAAGGGTGTCATAGTACCAACAGTCATACCTTCCCCATATAAGGGTGTTTGAGGATACTGAAATTGTGGAACGTATCCTCCATCATCGTTGTAAGCAGACAGGTAAGATGAACTTTCTCCAAATTGTGGTTGTTCTGAAACATTACCAAATGGTGGTTGTGATTGGTCCGATGACCACGAAGAATGTCAACTCGTTGAACCCTCAAAGTATGGTTGATGAGAGCTCTGACCAAACGCGTACGACAGATGTACGTGTCTTGAGCACCGCAGATCTTAAAGCCATTGATTTGCCTCTTCAAAAGGTATTATGAACGGTTTTCCATTTGATGAAAACCATGAATAGTACTCTGAATTAAAGTCAAAATCATCGGCTTGAATTCGACTCAAGTTGGCATCCCAATGCCTCCGTCTTTCCCGCTACAATTGAATGAACTCCGCTTGCTTGACAATCCAATTCTCGTTGAATCGACCTCTATGAACAACATGAATTTGTTAAGGTGGAGCTCTAGGAATGGGTTGATGGTAGTTAAACTGCCGCAACACGCTGTCAGCGCAATGAAACTCAACAATAGAAAAATGTATCAAAGGCACAACCGCACCCCAGACTGATGACATTTGACGAAAATTTAGTGGTATAATATCCCAGATTGTGTTATTCACGCACGGCTGCCAAAAGAACTACAAAACACAATTATTAATATGCATACACAAACAAACGTGTTACTTTAATAAATTAAAAAGCCAAAATAAAAGTAAAAAAATAAAATTATGATACATGATCTTTCCCTATTGTTTGGATTTTTAGTCTTATTTCTCTGACAGTGTTGTGCACCACTCCCGCATTTGTCATCTTATGTCTCCATCTGCCAAGATTTAAAACATATATTTCTTAGTCTTTGTAGAAAAATATTTAATCAATAAAATTAATATGCAACTATAATCACAATATTAGTACCTTCCAGCAAGCGGGAACTCCATCGGTACGTGTACTTCCACAATTGGCGTTAGATAAGGCAGTCTATACCATGTCCAGGACTGCAATAAGATTTGGCATCCACCCATATCTGTTAACTTTCTCAAACTAGACATAATTGCAACTCTGCACATTTCATGGTACAGGAATGCCAATATTGCAGATCTCCAACTATATGTAGAAGTTGTGTCAAAATTTTCCAAGAACGGCAGATACTGAGTGTGAACCATATTACCAGATGTATCTGGCATCAATACCCCGCCAATAAGTTGGAGTATATACGCTCGAGTTGCACACTCAAGTTCTCGGTCATCAGATTCATTTGTTAATGTAAATTCCCGCTGCAACCAAGAAACTTTGATACGAAGACCGTCCACACACTTTGAAGGAGGAATTTTGTCCAGATACCGCAAACAAAGGTCATCTGCTATACGCGAATTCTGTCTGACCAACGGCTTCCCATTTGTTGGGACACCAAGTTGTACTACTACATCCTCCAGAGTTATTGTGCATTCACCAAATGGAAAATGAAATGTGTGTGTCTCTGGTCTCTACCGTTCAATCAATGCGGTAATCAAGCCAGGAATAATTTTAAATTCACGGAGAAATGAAGCATTATAAAAACCTGAACGCTGCAGAAAATAAACTATGCGTTCATCGGGTTCCTTAATCTTCAGTCCTCAACGCCGAATAGTATGCTCCACACCCTATAATTATAATAAAAACCGTAAATAAAGAATTTTTAAATCCTAAATTATAGTAGTAAATAAAAATTACACGATCCCAACTTACCCCCTCTTTGTGAATATTAGAGGAAATGTGCTCGTGGTCACGGTACAGCAAAACTCCTTCGGATTCTATTTTCTAGTTCAAGGCCTGCAAAACAATTATCATTCGAATATAAAATTTACAAATTATGGTTTGTGCTAATATAAAATAAAAAAACAGAAGTTACCAGATTAGAATAGATCTACAGAGAAATATAACACAAACGATCTTTACCGTCTTCCAATTTGTCATCAAAAAATACGAACAAAATCTTCAACAATTTGCTAAAACTCTCTAAAATTTTCAACAACAAAAATTTTATCTTCTCCCTTCTCAAATTGCAAAAATACACAGAATTCTTCGACTATTTGTAAGAACGAAAAAAAAAAGACATAAGGAGGGCATGCATGCAGGAGCAGTCATTGTCAGCATGGGCAGAACCTCGCCATAAGAAGGTGGCGAGGTCCTGCCGCAGGGTAGGGCCTGACGCAGGGGCAAGTATAGGGGCAGGGTAGGGTACTGTAGGGGAGCTTCAGCATGCTTAAATCCTAGTTAAACTGATATATTTGATTTGAATAATCACGAATTTATTAAAAATTTTGTGCGACTAAAATATAATAAAATTAAAATTCTTTAAAATAAATTTGAGAGAGTTTTAGCCAATTGTCCAAAATTTCGCACAAGCCTACTTATATTAATTTTTTTAAGAAATTTTGTCAAATAATATTTGTATGAACTATGAAAAACTAAAACTTAAACATATTTGAACTTAATAATAGTAAAATGTCAAATAATAGTAAACCAAACCCTAAATTGAAACCATAAACACTAAACCAAAAACCAAACTCTAAACACAAAAGAAGCTGTCCAGTTGGCAATTCAAGAGCACTACGTCAAACGCCATACATCATGTCTTGTTAATGAGTCCAATAAAAGTACCTATTGTGTATGGTGTATACATTGGAAGAGCAAATGTCCTTGGTGGGTAAGAGCTTCATACAAGAAGAGGACTGACAACTGGGTGGTGACACGGTTCATTGATGAGTACACCTGTTTGAATAGAGTTTTATCCCAAGATCACATTAATTTAAACTCTAATCTAATTTGTGCTTACACTAGGGGATTGGTGGAACAGAACTCAAGAATTTCGGTTGCAGTCTTGGTGGCATCAATCCGAACTCAGCTTGGATATATTCCATCTTACTACAAGGCGTGGATGGCAAAGCAGAAGGCGATGGCGCAAGTGTATGGTGATTGAGATAGATCATATAATGAGCTACCAGCTCTTTTACGAGCAATGCAAATATTCATCCCATGAACCAAGGTGGAATACGAAACAAAGGTCGCGGTCAACGCACAAAGCGAAATACTCCATGGTAAAAGAATATTTAGTAAGTTGTTTTGGGCATTCAATGCGTGCATCAAAGGGTTCCCATTCTGTAAACGCATGATTCAAGTGGATGGTACTTGGTTATATGGGAAGTGCGGTCATATATTACTCGTGCCGTTGCACAAGATGGAGACAGTAATATAGCCTTCACTACATGATTGCGTAGATGCTTCAAAAAGAATTCTCATCCTTTCGCGTCTTCTTTTTCAACTATGGCAAAGGCAATTGGGAATATATTACTGTCTCTATCTTGTCCAACGACCACGAGTAATATATGACTGTACTTCTCATACAGCCAAGTACCATCCACTTGAATCATGCGTTTACAGAATGGGAACCCTTCGATGCACGCATTGAACGCCCAAAACAACTTACTAATATTCTTTTACCATGGAGTATTTCGCCTTGTGTGTTGACCGCGACCTTTGTTTCGTATTCCACCTTGGTTCCTGGGATGAATATTTGCATTGCTCGTAAAAGAGCCGGTAGCTCATTATATGATCTATCTCAATCACCATACACTTGCGCCATCGCCTTCTGCTTTGCCATCCACGCCTTGTAGTAAGATGGAATATATCCAAGCTGAGTTCGGATTGATGCCACCAAGACTGCAATCGAAATTCTTGGGTCCTGCTCCACCAATCCCCTAGTGTAAGCACAAATTAGATTAGAGTTTAAATTAATGTGATCTTGGGATAAAACTCTATTCGAACAGGTGTGCTCATCAATGAACCGTGTCACCACCCAGTTGTCAGTCCTCTTCTTGTATGAAGCTCTTACCCACCAAGGACATTTGCTCTTCCAATGTATACACCATACACAATAGGTACTTTTATTGGACTCATTAACAAGACATGATGTATGGCGTTTGACGCAGTGCTCTTGAATTGCCAACTGAGCAGCTTCTTTTGTGTTTAGAGTTTGGTTTATGGTTTAATGTTTATGGTTTCAATTTAGGTTTTGGTTTACTATTATTTGACATTTTACTATTATTAAGTTCAAATATGTTTAAGTTTTAGTTTTTCATAGTTCATACAAATATTATTTGACAAAATTTCTAAAAAAATTAATATAAGCAGGCTTGTGCGAAATTTTAGACAAATGGCTAAAACTCTCTCAAATTTATTTTAAAGAATTTTAATTTTATTATATTTTAGTCGCACAAAAATTTTAAAAAAATCATGATTATTCGAATCAAATATATCAGTTTAACTAGGATTTAAGCATGCTGAAGCTCCCCTACAGTACCCTACCCTGCCCCTATCCCTGCCCCTGCGTCAGGCCCTACCCCACGGCAGGACCTCGCCACCTCCTTATGGCGAGGTACTGCCCATGCTGAAGCTCCTGCTGCATGCATGCATGCTGACGTTGTTGTCGTGCTGACAAGGACTGCTCCTGCATGCATGTCATGCATGCCCTCCTTATGTCTTTTTTTTCGTTCCTACAAATAGCCAAAGGATTCTGTGTATTTGGAGAAGATAAAATTTTTGTTGTTGAAAATTTTAGAGAGTTTTAGCAGTTTGTTGAAGATTTTGTTCGTATTTTTTGAAGACAAATTGGAAGACGGTAAAGATCGTTTGGGTTATATTTCTCTGTAGATCTATTCTAATCCGGTAACTTCTGTTTTTTTTATTTTATATTAGCACAAACAATAATTTGTGAATTTTATATTCGAATGATAATTGTTTTGCAGGCCTTGAACTAGAAAATGGAATCCGAAGAAGTTTTGCTGTACCGTGACCACGAGCACATTTCCTCTCATATTTACGGCTTTTATTATAATTATAGGGTGTGGAGCATACTATCCGGCGTCGAGGACTGAAGATTAAGGAACCTGATGAACGAATAGTTTATTTTCTGCAGCGTTCAGGTTTTTATAATGCTTCATTTCTCCGGGGATTTAAAATTATCCCTGGCTTGATTACCGCATTGATTGAACGGTGGAGACCAGAGACACACACATTTGTTTGCGGTATATAGACAAAATTCCTCCTCTAGAGTGTGTGGACGGTCTTCGTATCAAAATTTCTTGGTTGCAGCGGGAATTTACATTAAGAGATGAATCTGATGACCGATAACTTGAGTGTGAAACTCGAGCGTATATACTCCAACTTATTGGCAGGGTATTGATGCCAGATACATATAGTAATATGGTTCACACTCAGTATCTGTCGTTCTTGGAAAATTTTGACACAACTTCTACATACAGTTGGGGATCTGCAATATTGGCATTCATGTACCATGAAATCTGCAGAGTTGCAATTATGTCTGGGTTGAGAAAGTTAACAGATATGGGTGGATGTCAAATCTTATTCCAGTCCTTGGCATGGTATAGACTGCCTTATCTAACGCCAATTGTGGAAGTACACGTAATGATGGAGTTTCAGCTTGCTAGAAGGTACTAATATTGTGATTACAGTTGTATATTAATTTTATTGATTAAATATTTTTCTGCAAATGCTTAGAAATATATGTTTTAAATCTTTGCAAATGGAGACATAAGATGACAAATGCGAAAGTAGTGCACAACACTGTCAGAGAAATAAAACTAAAAATCCAAACAATAGGGAAAGATCAGGTATCATAATTTTATTTTTCGGCTTTTATTTTGACTTTGTAATTTATTAAAGTAACACGTTTGTTTGTGTATGCATATTAAAAATTGTGTTTTGCAGTTCTTTTGGCAGCCATACGTGAATAACACAATCTGGGATATTATACCACTAAATATTCGTCAAATGTCATCAATCTGGGGTGCGCTTGTGCCTTTGATATATTTTTCTATTGTTGAGTTCCATTGCGCTGACAGAGTGTTGCGGCAGTTTAACTACCATCAACCCATTCCTAGAGCTTCACCTCAACAAATTCATATTGTTCATAGAGGTCGATTCAACGAGATTTGGATTGTTAAGCAAGCGGAGTTCATTCAATTGTGGCGGGAAGACGGAGGCATTAGGATGCAACCTTGAGTTGAATTCAAGCCGAGATTTTGACTTTAATTCAGAGTACTATTCGTAGTTTTCATCAAATGGAAAAATGTTCATAGTACCTCTTGAAGAGGCAAATCAATGGTTTCAAGATCCGCGGTGATCAAGACACGTACATATGTCGTACGCGTTTGGTCAGAGCTCTTATCAACCAAACTTAAAGGGTTCAACGAGTTGGCATTCTTCGTGGTCTTCGGACCAATCTCAACCACCATTTGGTAATGTTTCAGAACAACCACAGTTTGGAAAAAGCTCATCTTACCAGTCTACTTACAACGATGATGGAGGATACGTTCCACAATTTCAGTATCCTCAAACACCCTTATATGGGAAAGGTATGATTGTTGGTACAATGACAACCTTGTTGTCGACTACCATGACCAGTAGCTCGCCATTAGATCTGTAAGACATGTATAGTACTCCACCTTCTATGCAAATGATGGGTGACCAATGTGACAACGATGAGCAGACTTCGAATCAACTACAAAGACAAGTTCGACCCCCGCAGTTCTACGATCAAACATCATCCTTCCAACGGCAGGTGTTACCGAGGACCCGTAGGAAATAGATTATATTTATTTAATTGTAAAATATTTCTATTTTTGTTATAATATTTTCACTGTGATATATTATGTATTTTCATATGAATTTGACAATGTTTATATTTTTTATTTATTTAATTTTAGTTATCGTATTCGAACTCATTTAATTATTTCGGACAATAAAACCTGCAAATATTTATAAATTCATCCAAATTTAAAATTTAACTTTGATATTATAATATTATAATTGAATTAACATACTCAAAAATTGACATAACCCAATGTTAATTTATCTTAATTGTAGAGTAAAAACGATTATTTTTTAAAATTTCAATTTTCGGTTAATTTAGTTCGAATGATGTAAATTAATCGAATTAACACGCCTACCGTACCACATGTAAATTAATCGATTTAACACGCCTACCATACCGTTAACATTTATTTTAAAAAATTTCTTTAACCAATCAAAACATGCACATAATATTGATTTTGTTTTTTATTTTTATTTTTTAGCTTAATTTACAAAATAAACCTAAAATCTTTAGATCTTCAATTCTGACTTTTGTCGTTGCCTATGTGAAAAATGTATAGTTTGAGCATTGTTTTCACTATTAAACCTAATAATAATAATATGATATGAAATTAGAGTGTTGAATTTTTTAGTTTTAGATAGATTCAATGGGAGTGTTTTTTTAACGTTTCAAAAACTAATTTTTTTTATTCAAGGCTAGTTTATTACGTATACAATAAAATCAACAAAATTTAAACTTTTAGGACGATAACTGATACTTTATGAGAAGCATGCACCAAGCCTAATGGAGATTATTTGGTGGTTCAAAAAATAAATTCTCATTAGAATACTCATCTTTAACCTTAAACCCTAAACCTATATGTAAAAATAGGTACGCCTTGACCGCAAATTAGCCTCAAACCCTAATCCACACAAACCCTAAACCATACATCATTACCGAAACCCTAAACCACCCTAAACATATACTTAAACCCTAAACCATACATATCATGCATGAACCCTATCCAGACCACGTAAAACTCATGCATGTAAGGCCATGTGGCCTCGCCATAAAGAGGTGGCGAGGTCAGCCTTGCCTTCGTTGAAGCAGTTCCTCCAGCCATCATGTGAGCCGACCAGCTAGCCACAAGCCAGCCACCAGGCACCACGCTAGGAGGAGGTGGCGAGCTTGGCCTTCAAAGTGACCACGCCATAAGGAGGTGGCGTGGTACTGTAGTTTTGGCCTACTTCCCAAAATTTCCCTCAAACTACCCTAGAAACCAAAATATAAACCCAATTTGGATTATTAACCAAAATTTCCCCAATAAGTTAGTTGTTCATTCAATTATTTTTTATTTTCGCAAAAAAAATAAAATTGAAAAAAAAAGTTAAATGAAAATTCATGATTGAATTTTTTAATTCAAATCAAATTATATTAAATTTATATTAGATTCGAATAAACGTAAAAATAGATTCGTCCGAAAATTACCTCTAAACCGCAAATTAGCCCCAAACTCTAATCTACATAAACCCTAAACCATAATCCAATACCAAAATCCTAAACATTTACCTAAACCCTAAACCATACATACCATGCATGAACCCTATCCAGGCCACGTAAAACTCATGCATGTAGGGTCATGTGACCTCGCCATAAGGAGGTGGTGAGGTCAGCCTTGTCTTTGTTGAAGCAGCTCCTCCAACCATCAAGTGAGCCAACCAGCTAGCCACAAGCCAGCCACCTCGCCAGGAGGAGGTGGCGAGCTTGGCCTTCAAAGTGACCACGCCATAAGGAGGTGGCGTGGTACTGTAATTTTTGGCCAACTTTCCAAAATTTTCCTCAAACTACCCTAGAAACTAAAATATAAACCCAATTTGGATTATTAACCTAATTTTGCCATTTATATTATTATTACAATAAATAAATAAAAATTATAATGCATTATAAAAAGAAAATAACAATTTTAATCCAATTTTACTTACTTAAAAATATACATGTATATAGTTCTTAAACTAACAAAGAAAAAACAAAAAAAACACCTATTCTTTAATAGGTTTATCAAAAAGCAAAATAAAAATACCTTAGTGCCCTTGTTAATTATTTCTCATTTGTTATTTTTTAGTTTTTTTTTTAAATTAACTAATTTGATTTATTATCGCTTTTTATAGGTCATACTGTAACTAAGATTTTTTATATAAGATTTTTTCTTTTAAAAAATCCATATTTATTATAAATTTAAATTTAGATGAAATGATAAGAGGAACAAGATGGACGGAAAAATTATATCTGTTGTGTTAGTGCAATTGCTTATCCTTCAATTCAAAGGTGGAACAAATCTAATTTTGTTTTTACCCCAAATTAAATGATAAACATTAAAATCAATTCAACTTAATAATATTATTCGCTAATCTCGTTTGTTATTATTTCATCCAAATTTAGGGTAAACTACAACGAAGGTCACTCAATTATAGGTAAGGTTACATTTGGGTCACTTAATTATTAAAAATTACATTTGGGTCACTCAATTATGGGTAAGGTTACATTTGAGTCACCCAATTATTAAAGGTTACATTTGGATCACTCAATTATGGGTAAGGTTACGTTTGGGTCACCCTTATATTTAAAAAAATACATCAATTTAGTCATTTCTCCCTTCCAAATTACTTGTATACCCTTGTTAATATTAGAGTACTTCATTTGAAATCATTAATTTATTTAATACACAAATTGATATACTTTTTTTAAATATGAAGGGTGACCCAAATGTAACATTACCCATAACTAAGTGATCCAAATGTAACATTTAATAATTGAGTGACCCAAATGTAACCTTACACATAATTGAGTGACCCAAATGTAACTTTTAATAATTGGGTGACCCAAATGTAACCTCACCCATAATTGAGTGACCTCCGTTGTAGTTTACCCCCAAATTTATAATAAACTTGAATTTTTTTAAAAACAAAAGTATCAAATGAATGCATTTCTAATCAAATCTTTATTACAATAAAAATTAGGGTAAACTATACAGATGACCACTAAACTATAAGTTTGGTGTTAAAATGATCACTATATTATTTTTTGCGGCAAATGCATCACACAATTATTTAAATGGTTCTATTTTAGCCACAAGCCGTTAAAAAAACGAAAAACTTGATGAAACTGTTAAAAAAATTGGTATAATTACACAATTACTCCTTTATATTTATACAATATATCAATTTAGTTCTAATTTTAATCTAATAAAATAAATTAATTATTCAATAAGATAGTGACACGTGTCACCACCTTATTGGAAGTGGAAAAATGAGAGCAACAAAGTGGAAAAATGAGAGCAACAAATCACACCTATCAAGAATCGAACCCAAGACCTTGAAGTACCCAAGGTGTGTGCTTGCCACTGAACCAAGCACGCTTCTGTGCTATAGGGTACAACAATTAATATATATCTTTAATGATTGTTAATGCCCAAAAAAATTAAAGAAAAGTAAATGTAATTGGACTGATTCAAACCAAGGACCTTGTGGTCCAAAGCGCAAGTGCTTGCCACTGCAAAAGTGTATGCCTTGTGATATAATGTAAATCATTTAATATATGTCTTATATAGATTTTTAATGCTTGAAAAAAGAAGGAAATGTGATTTTAAGAAATTTGAATATAATATTTTTATGATGCATAAAAACATCTAACACAATTAAATAAATCTAATAACTACATTAAAGTTAAGAATATTTTGTATATATTTTAAACTATAGTTAGTGCATGATTTAAAATAAAAAAATCTAATACTATTTTTTTAATTTTTTAATATAAAAATCATTTTAAAATTTTTATATTTTAAACTAAATTTAAAATATTTTTCAGTTCAGATTTATTTTTATAATTTCACGTATATAATCATTGAATTGGTTTTTTAACTTAATTAATAATTTTAATATTTATTAAAAAATTAATTAAATTATTATATATAATTATATTAAAAAATTAAAAATTATACTAAATTTATTTAACGAATTCAAACTCACAAACATAATTTAATATTGTTAACTTTAATTTAATTATTAGATTTATTTAATTGGTTTAGATGTTTTATGCATTATAAAAATATTATATTCGAGTTTCCTAAAACCACATTTCTTTTTTTTCAAGCATTAAAATATATATAAGACATATATTAAATGTTGTAATTTATATCACAAGACATACACTTGCTGTAGACCACAAGGTCCTTGGTTCAAATTCATCCAATTGCATTTTCTTCTCTTTAATTTTTCTGGGCATTAACAATCATTAAAGACATATATTAATTGTTGTACCCTATAGCACAAAAGCGTGCTTTGTTTAGTGACAAGCACACACTTTGGGTACTCTAAGGTTTTAGGTTCAATTCCTGATGGGGTGATTTGTTGCTCTCATTTTTCCACCTTCAATTGGATGACATGTGTCACCACCTGATTGGAGGTGGAAAATTAACTTATTGAAAAATTAGTTTATTTTATTAAATTAAAATTAGGACTAAATTGATATATTGTATAAATATAGAGGAACAAATGTGTAATTATATCAATTTTTTAACAATTACGTCAATTTTTTTGCTTTTTTTAACGGCGTGTGGCTAAAATGAAACTATTTAGATAGTTGTGTGGTGCATTTGCCACAAAAAATAATATAGTGATCAGTTTAACACCAAACTCATAATTCAACGGTCATCTGTGTAGTTTACCCTGAAAACTATATCATGTGATAACAGATAAAATTAGTTAGTATTATATAAATACAAATATGAACTTATGTGCGGAGGGATATTAGAATATAAAATAAATATTTATATAAAAATTAACTTACATATTACTTTTATTGAGATTACGCATAAAAATCAGGAAGCAGATTGTACTAACTCATTCTTATATCATAATCATTTTTACTAAAAGGTAAACTAATGGTATGTATCATTAAAATTTTATGGTTAATATAATTATAATATTGTACACTCTCATCAAAACTCGATAAAATCTTTATTTGTTTTTTCAAATATCTATAAGCATTTTGTAGAGAAACGTGTATAAATGCTGGTGTAACTTGTGTTATTCATAATGTTATATCAAATTCTTGTAGCAACACACAAAATATTTTTAAAATTATTTTGCAATAGATATTTTTCAAATATGTGTTTTTATATGTGCTAAATGTTTATTTTCTTCACTCCACAAACATTCTTACGAGCTCAAATTCTCACCAGATATCATTATTGGATTAAACTCGTCACCAGCAAAATATGTAAGAAAATGAGCAAATAGAAACACTGAAACAAAAATTGGGTGAAGAAATAGAGCAAAAAAAGACATACCCAAGTCAGTAGGATTCAGAAGGAGGAAAAGTAGCCATATCAGAAGGAGAAGGAATTGGCATCATTAGAACAAAAATCCTAATTTGACCTGCAAAAACAAAGCACCCAAAGGATCAAAAGATCCAAAAATTAGATCTTTAGTCTTTACCAGTTAAATAGACTTAGAAAATAAATAAAATATGTAATCACCAACAAAGCAAGCAGATGGAGAGAGAAATTAGAGAAGCTTGCCGATTAAGTGGCTATCCTTCTAGATCTAAGCGCCGCCGTGGAAAGCCGCCGGAGTCTAATCCGAGATACATTCTTTGGGCTCTCACCTTTGTGTTCCCGGCCACCGCTGGTGGTCAACGAGGCTGGTGTAGAGAGGGGTTTCGTTCAAGGGAACCGAGAGAGAAGAAAGGTTTGAAAACCAAAGAGAAAAGTCTGAAGCTTCAAGGGAAATTTCCATTAGGTCAATATTGCATTTAAATCCCCTCAACCAATATGTTGTAGTAGAAATTCAGATTCAAATCTGAAAAGTAAAAAAGAAACCCTGAACAATGTAGATTTCTGCACACCTGCAGGGTGGAAGCGAACAGCCATGCAGCTGTATGCATGCAGCATGGGTTAGCGTGTTGGCAGGTCTGTAATGAGGGAAATTTGAATTTTTTTTTTACTTTAGGTAGGGATGACAATGGGGCGGGTCGTACGAATTTTTACATGATACTATCACAATCCGACCTACTTTTAGCATAAACCAATTCCGACCCGATTCCGAATGAAATATTAATTAACCCATACCGACTACGACTTTGAATTTTTTTTATAAATTTGATATCGGGCTTATTTGGGTGAAAAACTTTTTTTAATAATTATATAGGTTTTTGGCTCCCTCCCAGAATTATTTGGAAAAATGACCCCCAAACATGCCACGTAGTTGAACCTCGCGTTCTCTGGGAAGCGAGACGCGAACTCGCGTTCTGCAGAGCGCGCGTTCCGTCTACGTGGCCTCGTTGCTTGAAATAACGGTTTTCCAGAAACTCGCGTTATGCAGAACACGAGGTCCCTGAGAATTTGAAAAGGCGGCTGAATATATCGCACAGAAATCGCGTTATGCAGAACGCGAGTTCTGTGCGAACTTGGGTTGAAAAACAAGAAAAAACAAGGGTGTGTAGGCCTGTTCGAGCCTAATTTCGGGCTTATAAAACGTATATTTTTAGCGAACATTGAGTTTGGGTTCGTAGTACTGAAAATTATCTATCGTATGACACCAACACGGTCAATTTCCGTCCATTCTAAATCGGCTTAAAATGGATTTCGAAACCCTACGATATCATCCTTTTTTGAATGAAATTGCCTTTGAAGAACAATTGATAATTTCGGTTTAGTAATCGCATAAAAGTAATAAAAACTAAAATTAAATAAACATTTAAAAGTTTAGTTATAATAGATAAAGAAAATTAAGATACGGTATTTAAAAAAACAAATGTCTCGAATAAATATATTAGAAACATAAGTACATATCCATTAGAGAAAAAAAGGCTAATGATGTCTATGTCCACCCGTTCCGCGGTCGGGTGGACGACGAACCCGATCTGGATTCCTCCGAACAAGCTGTGCTGCATCCTTCTCGTCCTCATAATCATCTGCGATACGCGGACATGTGCTGGGCCCGGGCGGGGAGTAAAACAAGCTACCCGGCAACGTTTACAGGACAATGATATAGTCAAACTGATATGCCAACGGTGGAATATCGATCAGCGAAGGACCACTCGTCGGCATATGGGGACGGTAGGTATCGGAGAAGCCTAAGTCGGGTGGAGGCCTCATCTGCTGGAAAGTCGAAGGACCGCTCAAATTCTGAAATGTTGTGGCAGAAGATGAGGCCTTGTAGTGTCAGTTCGCGGTCTCGGATCGCGCTGCCTCGACTGGCTTTAGCTCTGGCTCGCTCGACGTGTGGGGTGTGGGCAGTTTCGGGGAGCCTCGGGAAGTTGTCGCTCGCGCTCCTCGGGAGTAAGAATATGTTGCTTCTCATAGAGACCATACCACTGAAAGTAATCGAAACTGACCGAATCGGCCTAATCCACAATGGGTCAGAGAATGCGTGGGCGACGGGCAAATCGGTCATCCCAAAGTTGTATCCAATCAGCGTGGTAATAGGCCCAGTCAATCTCTGTCTTCCCCTGGCGCGTCAGAATGTGGAATTCGTCTAAATTTGGTGGTTCCTCTTGCGGAACACATTGGATGTACCCGAACTGTCGGAAAACCCGATCTGTAGGATGCCACACGACAATTTCATAGTTGATCAGCGGTACTCGGGCAAGCCATACGTGCTGGTGACCTAGAATTTCGGGTGGAGTAATCTGTTGAATCACCTCAGAAACGTAGGGCCTCCACACGAACTAAAAAAATTATAACGTTTCTAACGGTTATATGAAATATTATTGGAAGAAAAAGTATGAAAAAATTCAAATGAATTTTCGGATTACCTGATCGTGCGTCATCTTATCCATAACAAGCTTGTAGTCTTCTTGGTTTTTCGGCAGGCCCTGGTGGGTCAGTGTTTCGCTCCACCTATCATTAATGGAAAATAAAAAAAATCGTTAAATAAAATAATTTAAAAATAAAATAAATATAATAAATTGAATAGTACCTTCGAAGGAGCGAAAATAAAAAAGGCATCTGAAACCAAGCCCAAGACTGAAGGAGTAAACAACATCCTCCAATTGCTGCTCTATCATGGTCGACGTTTCTGCAGAGCTCTCTAAAAAGAAACGCCAAGACAGCTGCTCCCCAACATTTTTGTCTAGCTTCATTGAAATGGATAAGATGATAAAGCCACATTATGTGCACCTTGGTGCGAGATTTGTCTGGCATTAATATCCCGCCGATAATGCGCAAGATGTGGGCACACGCAAACCGCTGTGAAAATAATAAATAAAATAAAATTTAATAGTAAAGAAAAAGTAAGAAATATGGATATTAAAAAAAATAAATATTTAATAAACAAAATGTATTAAAAATATATAAATTAGTGAAAAAATGAAAAAAATACATGGAGTGTTTCGTCATCCGCATGGGGGGAGGTTTTTCAATTCAGTCTCCAAATAAGATAGGGCTATTTTCTCACCGTCCCACGCATCCGTTGGGGGCGCCACTCCTATTAGTTGAGCAAATAGATCTGGCCAATTATCCAACGCTATACCCGTAATAAGGTTGTCGTCCGTAGGCAACCCCAGATGATATGCAAAATCCTCCTGCGTTATTGTTGCCTCGCCTATCGGAAATGAAAAGTGTGCGTCTCTGGCCTCCATCGTTCTATTAGCGCGCTAATTAATAATGGGTTACACTTGACACCCGCTAAGATCATCGCTACGTGGCCAAAACCAGCTCGATCAATCCACGTCATAATGGCGGGATCAGGTGCGTGGTTGATACGGTTAAGGTAACAAATTAACCGACGTTCGTATCCCTTCGAAAATAAAATAACAAAAAATAAAATAGTTGGCAATGCGTGTAAAATAAAAAAATTATAAAAAAAAAGAAAATAAAAGAATAATACATATGGTGTTGTCCTGAAATAGTTAGAGTAGTGTTTCGCGTCGTTTCGTAAGCCCGCCATTGTATCGAAAGAAAATTAAGTAAGTATAGCGAAAAACAGAAGAAATCGCGTTCTGTGCGTGGTTGATACGGGGTAGGGCCACCAATTTATAGAGGAGCTCGCGTCCTTTGGGAAGCGATGTTAATGAACCTCGCGTTCTGGGAAACACGATTTTCTAAAGACCTCGCGTTCTACAGGACGCGAGGTTCATTGAAAAGACGTGTCACGCAACAGACGTGTGAACTGAACGGGAAGAATGGACCTCGCGTTCTGCATAACGCGAGTTTCTAAAGAACTCGCTTTCTACAAGACGTGAGGTCGTGAGATTTTTAAATGATGACTTCCCGCACGGGAAAGTCATTTAATATTCTAATAATTATATATTTATTATTATTATTATTATTATTATTATTATTATTATTATTATTATTAAATGTAATAATAGTTATAATAATATTATTAATATTCTAAAAATATAAATTTATTATTATTATTATTATTATTATTATTATTATTATTATTATTATTATTATTATTATTATTATTATTATTATTATTATTATTATTATTATATTTTTTACAATTGAATGAATTTGAGTATTTCATAACAATTGAATGTATAAAATCGTAGTTACAACGAACCTAATATTTCTTAAAAGATCCTCAAATTTTTTTGACGGTGATGATCATCATGAAGGTGGAATTCGTGATGATATTTATTTGCAATGACAAGCAACCTGGCCTTTCAGCGTATTATGGGGTACCTAAAAAACCCGTATTTGACTTTTGGTAAAAACCCGTGCTTGTCTTCCAGATTCCCGGATTCTCGGATATTACAATTTGTTGATGTCGATCAAGAACGATGAAAAAATTACGCATCGTTAACCTAAGAGGACGTATATATGCAACTACAAATAACAATATATCGCAATATCTGGGAAATTAGTTTGAAAATAAACTTCCCAGATACGCGATATGTTGTCAATAGTAGCTGCAATCAAAAATTGCTGACGTGAATATGCTAACGTATATATGCAACTACAAATAACAACATATCACAATATCCGGGAAATTAGTTTGAAAATAAACTTCCCAGATACGCATTATGTTGCCAATAGTAGCTGCAATCGAAAATTGTTGACGTATATATGCAACTACAAATAACAACATATCGCAATATTCGGGAAATTAGTTTGAAAATAAACTTCCCAGATACGCGATATGTTGCTATTAGTAGCTGCGATCGAAAATTTTTACAATTGATGGGTGGGTGGTCCTCCCCTCCCCAAGAGTTGGCTATTTATAGACGGAGGTGGATATGCTGACGTGGCAAACTCGTGTTTTGTAGGACGCGAGGTCTTTTGAAACTCGAGTTATACATAACGCTAGTTCACTGTGACATCAGATTTCTGTCAAAATCGCTTTATATAGAAAGCGAGGTTGGTCTATATATTTGCACGTTGATGGATATTCGTAACCAGTGAAGTTGTTTCATGATTTTGTGTTTTGTTGGGTTTTTGAAGTTAGAGTTGTTTATGTATTTTCTGTTCCGATGGGTTCATGATAGTTGGAGTTGTGTCATGATTTTGTGTTCCCCTGGGTTCAGATCCCCGCATGTTACGTTGATTGAAGAATACTTAATGACATATCGCAATATCCGGGAGCGTGTGGTCGTCTTCCATTTACCTCCAAGAAGTGCCTAGAAAGTTTTCAATTAAACTTTTCTAGAGACTCTTGGCGACTCTTTTCTGAAGTTCGCCTCTTGCTCTCACCATCTGCAAAAAGTCCAGACTAAAAGAAGCGAGGGCGGATTCAGATCGATCGTATTGTGGATGCAGCCCTATTTTGCTAATGCGGCCGGTGCCGATTACATTTGCTAATGCATGTCAAAGCTGCTACCATTTCAGAAGATGATGATTATCGCGTTCGCTTCTTTCACTCTAGACTTTTTGCAAATATTGTATCGACCGATTGACATGCAAATGCAGCCCTATTTTACTAATGCGACCGGTGCCAATTACATTTGCTAATGCTGGTCAAAGCTGCTACCATTTGAGAAGATGAAAGTTTTTCCTTCGAATTATCTATAGGAAGACTTGTTGAAAGTTTTGTTAAATGAGATGCGAATTAAACTTTTCATTCGAATTAATTTTACTTATGTGGTGTTTTTCCTTTACTATAAATACCTACTAATTCCACCATCATTTACTCATTCCCATTTCTCCCAAAACACCCAACGCTAATCTTTGCTCCTCTTATGGCAAAATTTCACGCAACATTTTATTTTCTCGGTACTTATTTCGAATCAACAATCACCAGCAAAATGTCACTTAAAGATTTATTACAGTTGACATCAAGCGAGGTTGGTAAATGCACCGACAGACAATTTTTTCCTTGGAATGTCGAATCCCAACACCGTTAGGAAACGAAACGCACTACGTTCTGAAGCTTACGAACGAAACAAACGTTCGTAACATGTATGACCAGCTCAATTCCGTTGGAGCTAAATACGTTGATACCAACAAATGTAACCCCCTTCGTCCCGATTTGACCGGACGACCGGTCCGAGTGGGCCACACGGGGAAAACCGAAGCGAAACCCGTTAAGGTCCCACCTCGGTTAGCAACCCTAGAAAAATTTCTTTTATTTATCTTGTCTAAAAGTCCATTTAAGTCCTATGTGATCAAACAACGGAATAAAATACATGAGACAAACATTCGATCCCAAAACAGCAATTAAACAGCCCACTTTTAATATTTTAAACAGGCAGTTTCGAAACACCCTTGAGGCGTATCGAAACGCCTTGACCAGGTCAACTGTCCCAGAGCCTCTATAAGGGGCCGTATCGAAACGGTGGTCAACCGTTCCGAAACGCCCTCAACGGTCAACTTCTCGTGGTCAACGAGATTTTGACCGTTTCGAAACCCTTATACCCTTTTCGATACACCTTCATCTCGTGAATTTCTCAGAATTCCAGTAGCCAAAACGTTCCAAAACGCGTATCGGAACAAGGGTTTCAAAGGCCATACCGTATCGAAACGCGTTCCGATACGGGGTCCCTGAAGCCTTACCCGTTTCGAAACGACCCAGCCCGTTTCGAAACGCGAGCTGTCTGCAGCCTTTTGAAATTCAGATTTAAGGGTATTTCAACAAGTAGGAAGGTCCCATAGGACCCCTAAAGGCACACAAAACCATCAAACAAAGTCTAGAGGCATACATCCTAGATTTAACATACTCAAACACATACAAGCATGGATTTAGACAATCTTTCGTACATAGCAAATTACACATTAAGAGCCTTTCATACAAGCATGCTTGAAGACATTAAAAGAGAACCAATAAGCATCATACATATCAAATAAGTTTACATGCCATTCAAGCAACTTAAGCATTCATAAGCCATCGATCAAACAAACATTTGGCAAGATATAACATGTTTACAAACCAAGTCAACCATAGACATACATCAAACTCAAATCAACAATACCTATCCCATTGCTTAACTATTACATTCTAATACTTAAAATTCATACATTGAGCTCACCAAAAGTAACACTTGGTGACCTTCCCTTGCCTTTGCCACCCACAAGCTATTTATCTGCATTGTCGAACAAAAGAGAGCGTAAGCATAAAAGCTTAGTGAGGGTAAGCTCTTTAAAAACAAACCTCGACAATGCAGGGTCCAAGCACGAGCTACAACCAAGATAAAATGCATGGTCTTACCTCCGATCCACGCGAGCCATAAATATAGATGATGCATGAACATATATTCAATATCATGTCATGCTCAACATGTTTAAATCCACAACATATGAAATCACATATATTACACCATGTTAGCAACACATCCCAAAACACATTGGTTCACAATTAACCACATATTGGCAACATAAACTACAATCTGTATTGGCACCTAGCTATGACTCGAATACGCGGATAACCGTTGGAACTCACATCCAACAACTCAACCATTACCTGACAGTGGGATTCCACTCATCACCGTTCACGCGGAGGGGATTCCACTCATCCTCACGCCCCGTCGATGGGATTCCACTCATTACCGACTAATATAAATACAATTTTCGGGCGAACCCGTACTCCTCCTTGGTGACTCAACGCCACCAAGGCCACGCGCGACTTTTGACTCATGTGTACACACTAACATCCTAATGATCGATCATTTGTACCCAAGCATACTAGTGCCAAATACTACACATTTCATTAAGCATTCATAATATCAATTCATAACACTTCCGTGCTTAGCACGTACTCACCATGACTTACCATCATGTACAAACCACATTTCCATGCCTAGCATGTACTCACCATGATCCTCGGATCATGAAACCACCTCATAATATCATTTCACATGTCAAACCCCACATGTACAACATTAACAACCATATCACATTATAGTTTACACATGTGTATAACCATATCATATCTATCATCAACATGCATATAACAATACATCAAACATGCCCCAACATACATGTATACAACATATACGTAATCAACACCATCCCAAATTAATACGAGGCATATACAATCATTAAAAAGTGCAACCAAAGTCTCTAATCAAAGCTTGGGATTAGGCTACCACTCTAATCCCAACTCTAGGTGGGTTTACCAAGCCCATCCTAGGTTCACATGCTTGAACCAAATACTCAAAACCATTTTGAAAATATTTAACCACTCACCTAAGCTTCCAAGCTCCAAGCCAAGCAAGCAACCTCTCTCAAATTTCCGGATTTCTTCCCGAGGCTTCTCCAACACAAATTCCCGCTTCTTAACAACCTCAAACACATTTCAAACAATTCCAAATCAGCCCAACATCAAAATACCAACCCGGAATACAATTCAAATGCAATTTACCATGTTGCAACCCATGAACAAATCCCATTTTTATCAAATTCGGGCAGCCCCTAAACCATGTCCAAAAACCATGTTTCCAACATCCATAGCACCCACAAACAATCCCAAATCAACCCCTAACCATAGCACTACCATTGGGCTATCAATTCCCACCTAAAACAACCCCCAAAACTCACCCAAAACCCTTCAAAAAACCCATTTTTACCCAATTTCGGGAATCATGTTAAAATACTTTAAAATTCACATATGTTGGACCTTAAGGGTTGCAAACAACTTATCTAACAATAATAAATCAATAGCTTAGGTTAAAACCCATAAAGTTATCATTTTTAAACAAAACCCTAAAACTTTCAATTTCAAAATTATGAACAATAATGAGAGATATTGGTACCAACATGAAGAGGAAGATAAGGCCAAGTCAAAAATATATTTACCTTTCAAAAAGCCCCAAGATTGAAGAAGAAATGGGTTGAAATGGGGAGATGGAGAAAACCCTCCATTGTCATGGAAATGGGAGAGTTGAGAGAGATGAAGATGACAAGCTTTTGTTTTAATTAAAAAGGGGGTTTTAAATTTTGGAAGTCCAACTATTTTCAAAAATGCCATTAAAATGGCTATTGGGCTTAAACATTAAAAATTTGGTCCAACACTTCAAATTTTATTTTGCAAATCAAAAACCGGGATATTATTTTATTTATTTATTTCTCCCGACCCCTAAACCCGGGTGTTACAACTCTTCCCCACTTAAGGAAATTTCGTCCTCGAAATTTATCGATCACAGAGGGCCACTGAAACATGCACCTCCACGTTTTCCTCTCTCACCACAACGTACTAACCAACTCGAAAGACTTACCACACAACACTTGCTATCTTACACTAAGATCTCAACTGATTCTTCAAGGCATGCCAATTTCAAACTCAACTCAATCTCTTCAACAAACATAGCACGGAACAGATCTAACTCACATTTCTGAATCATGGATACACGGAACACATCTCAAATCCCTTTCTAACTCTGGTGGTAACCGCTACAGATAACAACATAACTAGCCCGATTCACGAACTCATACAATACTGCTTGAACACTTGACTCACAACTTTCTCTGACTAATCCTCTGCCTTCATCAATTAACCAAACGCTATGCAGACGTCTTCAAAATTATTCTAGTTGAAATCTCGAATCTCTATTACTAGCTTCCATTATGAACCTTCCACGGATGTAACAAACTAGAAGAAAACTAACGCTCGGTCTTGACACGCTGACAATTTACACACTGACTCTTATACTGAACCACATTATTCATCCGCTCAATCTAGAAATACTCATCTTCAACCCACAATATGTCTTCATACTACTAGGATGCAATACAAAAGAAATACCGTGTGCTTCGGCCAAAACAATATGTCTCATAACACTATGTCAATCAGTACAATTATTCTGTCTCTGAAATGCAAAATTCTATCATCTCTGAAACTGTATTATGACGGTCTTCCTTCCACAATGTCTTGCATGTGAGGTGCCACGAATCTGTCTTGCAACTGTTTCTCTTCAAGCATTCTGACTCAATGTAGGTTCAACATGAAACTCGGCCACAAGAATACTGTCATTCGGTAACTGAATTCAGCAAATACAACTCGCAACTCAACTACTAATCTATCAGCAATTACAACTCGGAACATCGGTCACTACGTTGACTATCTTCGGATGGTACTCAATCTTGATATTACAGTCTTCAAGCAGTTCTAACACTTTATGCTGTTCAAGTTTCAACCCTTCCTAAGTTGTCTAACCATTCAAGTTCGGATAATACGTACATACACACTGTGCACTCCTTACTATACAAGCTTTGTCTCTAAGTCTTCGAAGCAAATACAACTGTAATTAACTCTATGTCTCATATCAAATAACTCTTCTCACGGTCTTCCAACTATCTTGATGAACAAGCCACAATCTTCTGTCTTGCATAAGCACACAACCTAACTCTACATGTAATGCATCACTGTGGTTCACAACTCTTTCTCTGACATAAGTTGATTCAAGGTCGAAGCTCTCTTCAAAGTCTCCTTCAATTTCTCAAGGGCTCGTTGTCTCGCATCTAACCACACAACTGAACATTCTTCTGTAGCAATCTATCAATGGAGCAACTGTCTTCAAACACTATTTACAATTCTCTGAGAGTAACAAGGCTAGACCTAGGAACTATAGATATCTGTCACAGTCTTCAATTTCTTCCAACTCGTACCTTCTTTTGCCTACTAAGGATTTACTCTAGCACACTCAGCTGATCTACATGTCCTAGGAGGACATCTTCGTTAATCTCGGAGTTCACGTTGGCTCAACTTGGCATTCAACTGATTCTCTAATAGAATCTACAATACTAACTCTAAAGCTTGTCATGGTCTTCTTCGGTACTTGAATATACTCAGGTATCATCTATGAGGACTACTACAAACTGATCAGGAAGCTTAGGAAAATATTCTGTTCAACATCTCTATAAAAGTAACCTACACACTAGTCCAACAAAACAGCATAACTCGGAACTCAAAACGGTCACATCTTGCCTCAA
This sequence comes from Hibiscus tridactylites, assembly GCA_958450335.1. NCBI lineage: Eukaryota > Viridiplantae > Streptophyta > Magnoliopsida > Malvales > Malvaceae > Hibiscus > Hibiscus tridactylites. Next base: position 20,716,076 of record OY288281.1, on the reverse strand, counting down.
AAGTTGTCTTCAATACTTCAGCTTCTCTCACTTCCAACTGGTAGTAATCGGATCTCGAATTAATCTTCAAAAAGACTGAAGCACACACTAACTGATCAACAAATCACTGACACTCAAAAACTGATACTAATTATTCGTTGTCACTTGTTTCAACTATCTGAAATCTAAACACATCCTCGTACTGTCACTTTTCCTTCTTCACAAATTACACTGTAGAACTCTGAGATGATGCACTAGGCCTAATGAATCTAAGGTCTAACAAATCCCGAAGTTGATTCTTCAACATTCTCAATTCTTTCGGAAATCGTAAGATATGGAGCAATCAAAACAGGAGTAAACTCGAAGACGGTCTCAATATCAAACTCTTCCTCTCTAGACAGAGATAAGCCGACAATTCTTCCAAACACTTCTAGGAAAAGAAAACACAGACTATCCTAACATTATGCGGTCTAGTCTTCATTCAAAATCGAATTCATCACCATTACTAAGCAAGCCTGTCAACTAAACTCAATCAATCTTTGATCTCTAAAACTGGATCAACATTCAATAAGAAGCTCACATCCTCACCTACCACTACAGTCACACAAAAAAAATCTACAATTTCAAGGCAACTCTCTCTTTGTCTCAGTGTACACACTAACTATGTGCTCTTCAAGTTGAACCTTGTCAAAAGGTACATCAAAACCGTAGGAAGACGATCGCTTCACACCTACGAGAAACTAGTAACTCTAAACCACCAACAACATCTTCTGTACATCTTTCTGATCACTACTGTCTCCCAAAGAGGCTAGTCACATGTGTCTCTACATCTAAGGTCTCAACAAAGATATCTAATTTCTTACGTGCTCACACAAAAGGAGGTATCCGCGGAAATTGCAACTTCACATGTACGCAACTGATAGTCTTCGGTCCTATTGTTTTCAGACTGGCTCTTCAACAAAATTTGACTCTTCTATACTGTTCTTAGGGCATTTCAAAACTTCAAAAACGCGGTTCTGGGCACACAGAGACAACCATACTGGAAAACCACCCAGACGCACACTGGCCCCAAACACACAAATCGGTTCCCATTCACGGACACTGATCGGCTGTCTTGCATCGAAATCATAGGCTGAACCCCAACGGTCACCACTAACACTTCTGAAATTCAGATTACTCACACGAGACCCCCACCTAGATCTCGCCAAAAGAACTAAGGTACTCATACCTACCTCATCGAGCACATTCAAACTTGCATGCTTGTTAACAACATACGGAAGTACGAACTCAGAACCAATCAGAAGAGACAAACTCAAAACTGTACCAAGGGCTTATCCACTATAACATAGATACCACCTGACTCCCACTCATAGGTCTTCACTTCTTTTCACCAACTAATACCAGAATCGGCCTCGTCATCTCCCACCAACAAGAATCAACTCACGTGCACGCGGACTCGAGCAAACAAATTGTTCCTCAACTCCGGTACAACTATACTCCCCTAACTATAGCAAAGAACTTCCTCTACATCATCCCCATTTTCAAAACCACAACTTCCACTTACCGATTCACGGCTCACACACTGGCCCTAAACTTACTAAAAGCAATAAATCAATCACAATTTAACATACAAATTGGGTTAGCAAAGGAAAGGTCCAAGTGGCTCAAGTATGATTTCCCTCACTTAAAATCCTTTTTCCGATGTAATAGAAGCAATGGGACTCTACTAAACATGTTTCAACCAAATCAGCACACACACATGCTCAACCAAGCATATAACAAGGCATACTTGCTAAACAAGCAAACAAATGCGTACGATCAAACAACATGCATTCTCAATCAAACAATCACACATCACAGCATACACGGGTAACGAGCAACATGCTTTTAAACAAACAATCAACTTACTTGTCATACAAGCAATCATACTTACAAAGCAAGCAAACACCGTGCATATCAATTCAAACTTAAACTTACCTCACTTACCTGCCCAAGGTCTCGGTAACCTTAGGCTCTGATACCAACAAATGTAACCCCCTCGTCCCGGTCTGACCGGACGACCGGTCCGAGTGGGCCACACGGGGAAAACCGAAGCAAAACCCGTTAAGGTCCCACCTCGGTTAGCAACCCTAGAAAAATTTCTTTTATTTATCTTGTCTAAAAGTCCATTTAAGTCCTATGTGATCAAACAACGGAATAAAATACATGAGACAAACATTCGATCCCAAAACAGCAATTAAACAGCCCACTTTTAATATTTTAAACAGGCAGTTTCGAAACACCCTTGAGGCGTATCGAAACGCCTTGACCAGGTCAACTGTCCCAGAGCCTCTATAAGGGGCCATATCGAAACGGTGGTCAACCGTTCCGAAACGCCCTCAACGGTCAACTTCTCGTGGTCAACGAGATTTTGACCGTTTCGAAACCCTTATACCCGTTTCGATACACCTTCATCTCGTGAATTTCTCAGAATTCCAGTAGCCAAAACGTTCCGAAACGCGTATCGAAATAGGGGTTTCAAAGGCCATAGTGTATCGAAACGCGTTCCAATACGGGGTCCTTGAAGCCTTACCCGTTCCGAAACGACCCAGCTCGTTTCGAAACGCGGGCTGTCTGCAGCCTTTTGAAATTCAGATTTAAGGGTATTTCAACAAGTAGGAAGGTCCCATAGGACCCCTAAAGGCACACAAAACCATCAAACAAAGTCTAGAGGCATACATCCTAGATTTAACATACTCAAACACATACAAGCATGGATTTAGACAATCTTTCGTACATAGCAAATTACACATTAAGAGTCTTTCATACAAGCATGCTTGAAGACATTAAAAGAGAACCAATAAGCATCATACATATCAAATAAGTTTACATGCCATTCAAGCAACTTAAGCATTCATAAGCCATCGATCAAACAAACATTTGGCAAGATATAACATGCTTACAAACCAAGTCAACCATAGACATACATCAAACTCAAATCAACAATACCTATCCCATTGCTTAACTATTACATTCTAATACTTAAAATTCATACATTGAGCTCACCAAAAGCAACACTTGGTGACCTTCCCTTGCCTTTGCCACCCACAAGCTATTTATCTGCATTGTCGAACAAAAGAGAGCGTAAGCATAAAAGCTTAGTGAGGGTAAGCTCTTTAAAAACAAACCTCGATAATGCAGGGTCCAAGCACGAGCTACAACCAAGATAAAATGCATGGTCTTACCTCCGATCCACGCGAGCCATAAATATAGATGATGCATGAACATATATTCAATATCATGTCATGCTCAACATGTTTAAATCCACAACATATGAAATCACATATATTACACCATGTTAGCAACACATCCCAAAACACATTGGTTCACAATTAACCATATATTGGCAACATAAACTACAATCTGTATTGGCACCTAGCTATGACTCGAATACGCGGATAACCGTTGGAACTCACATCCAACAACTCAACCATTACCTGACGGTGGGATTCCACTCATCACCGTTCACGCGGAGGGGATTCCACTCATCCTCACGCCCCGTCGATGGGATTCCACTCATCACCGACTAATATAAATACAATTTCCGGGTGAACCCGTACTCTTCCTTGGTGACTCAACGCCACCAAGGCCACGCGCGACTTTTGACTCATGTGTACACACTAACATCCTAATGATCGATCATTTGTACCCAAGCATACTAGTGCCAAATACTACACATTTCATTAAGCATTCATAATATCAATTCATAACACTTTCGTGCTTAGCACGTACTCACCATGACTTACCATCATGTACAAACCACATTTCCATGCCTAGCATGTACTCACCATGATCCTCGGATCATGAAACCACCTCATAATATCATTTCACATGTCAAACCCCACATGTACAACATTAACAACCATATCGCATTATAGTTTACACATGTGTATAACCATATCATATCTATCATCAACATGCATATAACAATACATCAAACATGCCCCAACATACATGTATACAACATATATGTAATCAACACCATCCCAAATTAATACGAGGCATATACAATCATTAAAAAGTGCAACCAAAGTCTCTAATCAAAGCTTGAGATTAGGCTACCACTCTAATGCCAACTCTAGGTGGGTTTACCAAGCCCATCCTAGGTTCACATGCTTGAACCAAATACTCAAAACCATTTTGAAAATATTTAACCACTCACCTAAGCTTCCAAGCTCCAAGCCAAGCAAGCAACCTCTCTCAAATTTCTGGATTTCTTCCCGAGGCTTCTCCAACACAAATTTCCGCTTCTTAACAACCTCAAACACATTTCAAACAATTCCAAATCAGCCCAACATCAAAATACCAACCCGGAATACAATTCAAATGCAATTTACCATGTTGCAACCCATGAACAAATCCCATTTTTATCAAATTCGGGCAGCCCCTAAACCATGTCCAAAAAACCATGTTTCCAACATCCATAGCACCCACAAAAAATCCCAAATCAACCCCTAACCATAGCACTACCATTGGGCTATCAATTCCCACCTAAAACAACCCCCAAAACTCACCCAAAACCCTTCAAAAAACCCATTTTTACCCAATTTCGGGAATCATGTTAAAATACTTTAAAATTCACATATGTTGGACCTTAAGGGTTGCAAACAACTTATCTAACAATAATAAATCAATAGCTTAGGTTAAAACCCATAAAGTTATCATTTTTAAACAAAACCCTAAAACTTTCAATTTCAAAATCATGAACAATAATGAGAGATATTGGTACCAACATGAAGAGGAAGATAAGGCCAAGTCAAAAATATATTTACCTTTCAAAAAGCCCCAAGATTGAAGAAGAAATGGGATGAAATGGGGAGATGGAGAAAACCCTCCATTGTCATGGAAATGGGAGAGTTGAGAGAGATGAAGATGACAAGCTTTTGTTTTAATTAAAAAGGGGGTTTTAAATTTGGAAGTCCAACTATTTTCAAAAATGCCATTAAAATGGCTATTGGGCTTAAACATTAAAAATTTGGTCCAACACTTCAAATTTTATTTTGCAAATCAAAAACCTGGATATTATTTTATTTATTTATTTCTCCCGACCTCTAAACCCGGGTGTTACATAACACGAGTACACAGTACGAGTATTATTAATTCTGACGAAATATCTGACGGAATCTCTGTCTCCTCAAAGTTAAAGGGGCCTCGCATTCTGTAAAACGCTTGTTTCAAAGGAACTCGCGTTATACATAACGCGAGGTCATGAAATCTCAAGGACCTCGCGTTCTGTAGAACACGAGTTTCACAAAGCTGTCTCCTGGTACAATAATTTTCCTTACACATCCGAATTCTCTGAGATTTCTGGTGCCAATAATAAGCCATAAGTGTCCCTTTATATGAAGGAGAACCATAAACCCTAAATATATGTTTGAATAGCCAAATCAAGTCGTCAAAAATTTTCAAGTTTTAAAATTTCACAAGTCTTTGAACAAATATTCAAATGGCGAGACGAGGAAGAGTTACTATTCTAGTATACTACGATGGGCAGATAAACTACGATCCCAAACTCGACGTCGTTTTTCAGTGCAAAGATCCAGTAATGCTAAAGATTTCGAGAATATTATCGTACAAGAAGTTGGTTAAGGAACTGGAGAGCAATGTCCCGCATTTCAAAAACCACCATTTGTCCGACTTTAAGTATCGGGTGCCAATATCTATAGATCTGTTAACGTACTCTGTATGCAGCATTGCGGACAGTTCTAATGCGGAGCTGATGCTGGCTACCCACTTTGAGTATTCATTGGGCGGGCCCTTAGAGTTGTATGCATCGTTTTTCGATTCTAATCCTGCTATCGAAATACAAAGCTAGGGTCGGGCGAATTTTGACTTCGATCCGAATGCCAACGTTGATAGCCCGACCGCAAGTCTAAGACATGATTTTAACCTACTGTGCCAAGACAACGAGTTTGGTGCATCGTCATCTGTTGTGCCAAGACATTCGTGCGTAGCTAGTATCAGATTCGACCAGAACCAACCCCCAAACGATGAATTCGATACGCCAAGAAATGCAACGTACGCTCCATACAATCCGTATAGTTTTGGAGGGGAGGGAGCGTCGTCTTCTTACGTTACGCACGACCATAAAGCATTCAACCCCTTCAATGATTCCTCATATGGGCGACACTCAACGTATGTCCCTAGCACTGAGTACGTTCAACCATCTATGGGGAGACATTCTTCTTTTGAAAGGGAGGGAGCATCGTCTTCTTACGTTACGTACGACCATGAAGCATTCAACCCCTTCAATAATTCATCATATGGACGACACTCAACGTATGTCCCTAGCACGGAGTACGTTCAACCATCTATGGGGAGACATTTTTCTTTTGGTGCTCTTGATTTTGGTCTTGGAAATGCGGTTCGTAAGCGATCTCGTGAGAGGTCTCGTGATCGTCGACCACCATGCTCACCTCCAAGGGTAGCGATCGACGATGTTGTACTATACTAGCTCCCGGAAGATGCTTCTGACGAAGAACCGATTAGAGAGACCGGGCCCGACGATGACGAGCAGGGGCCATTCTATGATGAACCAGAAGACTTGATCGTTCCACCAGCATATTTCGAAGAACAGCTGGCAGCAACCAACTTTCATGTATTAGCGGCACCTATTTCTATGTACCAGCCACCATCCCACTTCACAACGGTTGATATGGATGCCTTGGACGTTCCTGAATTTTTGCAAGACCAAACAATTGACGGCAGACTCAACCGTTCTGATGGTGAACTGGCCATTTGTATGACGTTCTTGACAAAAGAACCGGCGGTGGCCGCAGTTAAGTAGTACAACATTCGTCAGGCTGTTGAGACGACAATGAAGAAAACCCAAGCGAAATACTACAAGGCACACTACACCCAAAAGGATCACGACTGTAAAAGAAAAATCTGTATATCACAATTGAAGAAGGCAGGCGACCGTTGGAGAATAACAGAACTTGTAGGGCCTCATACATGCACCGTTGGTAGCCTAAGCCATGATCACAAGAACCTCGATGCAAAGTTCCTCACCAACATCTTTATGCCACTAGTCAAAGCAAATCCCAAGGTGTCGGTCCCCACATGTCAGGCTGCAGCTGAAGGTGTCACCGGCTACCGTCCTGAATATTGGAAAGCATGGTATGCAAAGAAGCGGGTTGTAGAACAACTGCTTGGCCGATGGGATGATTTTTACAAAGAGTTGCGCCTGTGGCTAAATTTGTTGCAAAAACACATCCCTAGAATGGTTGTCAAACTTGATACGGTTCTGACATACGAAAATGATCGTGTCATCCGAGGTGTTTCTCAATTCCACCGGTTATTTTAGATTTTCCCGCAGTGCATCAATGCATTCAGGCACTGCAAACCGATGGTCCAAATCGATGGCACATGGTTGTACAGAAAATATACACAGACCCTACTTCTAGCTATTACACAGGACGACAATCGAAAATGCGTTCCTGTTGCATTCGCAAGCGTCCCGAATGAGGATTTGGAGTCTCGGATGTTCTTCTTTCGAAACCTACGAAAATATGTCATTGATCCTGTAATACGGGCAAGGGACGGTGGGGTATGTATTATTTCTGACAGAGGCACAGCGTTCTTGTGGGCGCTAGAACGTTTGGGTGAGTATTGGCAACCTCTATACATTTACCACCGTTTCTGCTTGCGGCACATAACCGCAAACTACCTGCAGCAATTCAAGAACCGTTATGAACGTGAACTGGTGCTTATAATGGGTACGTCCTTCATGTCATTTTCATTTACTATATTACTTGTTGCTCGCTTTCATTTATGACCTCTTTGCATGTGTTGTTCGCCCATAACTATTCAACTGTCATCCCTTAGGCAACTCGCACTACAAACAAGAGCTGGAGAAGGTGTTCGAGGAACTGAGAGCGAGAAACAAACATAGCGCAGACTACCTTGAAAAAATCCCGAGGAAAAAAATGGCTTCGATCATATGACGGGGTAAACGATGTGGTCACATGACAACGAACTTGGCTGAGGCAGTGAACTCATCACTGAAGGGAGTGCGGCAGTTGCATATCACTTCCATTGTCAAAGCGACCTACTATCGTTTGGCTACCCTATTTGCAACCTTGGGAAGGCAAACAACTGAGTACATGGCAGGTGGACACATAGTCCATCCGGATTTCCGCATAAAACTGCAAACTCAATTACACCAATCAAGACAGACGACTGCAACTCTCTTCTCGCGAGAAGGACACAAGTTTCATGTTTCAGAATTTTCCAGGCGGTTGGAAGGCATTCAGCACAGCGCGTACGTGGTAGATCTCAAGGCAAGAACCTGCGAGTGTGGAATATTCCAAACATTCAAATACCCGTGCGCACAACCATTGCTGCTTGCACAAACCAACAGATAGAATACATGCAACTGGTTGATCCGGTATACTTACTCCAAACGGTGTTTAAAGTTTACGAAAAAAAAATTTCTCCAATCAGAAATGAGGTTGATCTGAATGCCGTTGACACTGAACCGACCATACACCCAAATTCAGCACTACTCAGAGACAAATGACGTCCATGGTCTACACGAATACACTGTGCGAGGATATGGTTGAACATCGAGAAAAAACCAGAGAAAAGAAGCATTGTAGTATATTTAAAAATCCTGGACACACAAAGAACAAGTGTCCTAATCGCTCGGCCCCTCGTCTTAATTAATTTGTTTACGCGAGTTCGCCCATAACTATTGATCAATAAAATCAGTCTAATTCGTTTTATAAAATATGTCATCTTATACTTTCAATCATTCAAAAAAATATGCTAGAATAGCGTTTTCGAAGCGAATTTAAGTCAGTGTAGAATAGACGGAAATTGACTGTGTTGGTGCCATATAATAGAGAATTTCCAGTACTACAAACCCAAACTCGATGTTTGCTAAAAATATACGATTTATACGCCTGAAATTTTGCACGAACATGCCTATCGACCTTTATTCAAAGGCAATTTCATTCAAAAAAGGATGATAGCATAGGGTTTTGGAAGCCATTTTAAGCCTGTTTAGAATGGACAGAAATTGACCGTGTTGGTGTCATACGATAGAGAATTTCCAGTACTACGAACCCAAACTCGATGTTCGCTAAAAATATACGATTTATAAGCCCGAAATTAGGCTCGAACAGGCCTACCCACCCTTGTTTTTCCTTGTTTTTCAACCCAAATTCGCACAGTTCTGCATAACGTGATTTCTATGCGATATATTCAGCCGCCTTTTTAAATTCTCGGGGACTTCGCGTTCTGCATAACGCGAGTTCCTGAAAAATCGTTATTTCAAACAACGAGGCCACGTAGATGGAACGCGCGCTCTACAAAACGCGAGTTCGCTTCTCGCTTCCCAGAGAACGCGAGGTTCAACTACGTGGCATGTTTGGGGGTCATTTTTTCAAATAATTCTGGGAGGGAGCCAAAAGTATATATAATTATTACAAAAGGGTTTTTCACCCAAATAAGCCTCGATACTGACCCAATATTATACATTGAAGGAAAGGAGAAAAGAAAAAAAAGATTTTGGGGTAAGATTTTTAATTCATAATCTGCAAAATCAAAATGTATAATGATTTTCAGACTAACAAGAAAAGAAGTCATTTGAGAGAATGAAATCGTAAAAAAAAAAGATTATCGAAATGCTTCCTTGGATTATCAAAGCTTCACAAAAGTGTTGAATATCCAAAATAGATGAACCTACTGCATGTGAGAAAATAAAGGGTTATCTTCACCAGTGGTCCCTTTTGTTTAGGGTGTGTTTTATTTTGGTCACCAAAATTCAAAAACGTGTATTCTGGTCCCTAACGTTACAAAACGTTTATATTTTAGTCACCCAACCGTTAGTCTTCGTTACTTTGCTAACGGGTGGCTGACATGGCTCGTTAAAAAAACAAAAAAACCCACGTGTTTAGGCCATGTCACTGCCCTATGGAACGGCAACGCCGGCGATTCTTCTTCTTCTTCTTCTTCTTCTTCTTCTTCTTCTTCTTCTTCTTCTTCTTCTTCTTCTTCTTCTTCTTCTTCTTCTTCAATTTGATTGTTTGATTGAGAAACCTCATTATATCTTTGAGTCCTGAAATCATTAAAAGAATACATAAAAACAAAACATAATTTTCATTGTTTTAAAACACAAAGTGAAAATTTGGGTTTTACCTGGAAAAAAAACTTTGCTTAAGAACTCAAACAGAGCAGAGATGAAGACCCAGAAAAATCCACAAAGATTGATCATCTTTCGAAAGAGAAATGCATTAAAACAACTCATAATCATCACATTAAAAATGGGTTTTCATCAAATATAAACGTTTTCTAGAGATCAACATCGTTTCCGCTGAAGAACTCGCTCCGGTCTCCAAAAACATGAAGACCTACGCGGTTGTTTGTGTCAAACCGAACGAGAAGCTCGCCACCGGAGTCGACCAGAGAGGCGGAACTGATCCGACGTGGATGATCCGTTCACGTTCAAAGTCGACGACAAGTTCGTGAACTCGGAGGATTCAAAGATCGTTGTTGAGATTTACGCGGCGGCGTGGGTTAAAGATGCTTTGGTTGGATCGGTTAATGTTTTGATTAACGATATTTTCCATTTGCGATCTGTTACCGAAGCCACAATCAATAACAACGCCAGCAGGACCGTCACGCTTCAAATCTGCCGCCCTTCTGGCCGCCCTCAAGGGATTCTTATGATGAAGGTTGCTCTCGTTGACAGTACAATGCGAAGCATGCCTCAATTAGAAAACCTTAAACCGGAAACGACAAACGGAGGCGGCGCCGACGGCCATGAGAATCATGACACAAATGCTTACGCCAAGATAAGTCGTTCACAAAGCGACCGATTTACTGAGTTAACAATAGAGGAAAGCCCATACCACAAAAGGGGTGACAAACTTTCGACTATTCAATGTGGAAGCATCGTGAACGGTGACTCACTTTGTAACTCGGACGTGGGGCCATCGGCTTCCGTTGTGGCGGCGGCCATTGCGAAAGGGTTGTATCAACCGCCGGTTAACGATCGACCTCAGACGACTGAAACGAGTAAGATATCAGAATGGACAAAGAAGGAGAGGGAGGAGGAGCTGTCGATGAAGCTAGAGAGGTGGCGATCGGAAATGCCGCCTCCGGGCACCGGGAGCGGGAGCGTGAAAAGATCGAGGAAAGGGAGGAGGTCGAGGAACAGAATGAGCGGTGGGTTCAAGTTGTTTTCATGTTTCGGCAATGCTTTCCGGTTTTCTAGACACGTGGATTTTTTTATTTTTTTAACGAGCCATGTCAGCCACCCGTTAGTCAAGTAACGGAGACTAACGGTTGGGTGACTAAAATATAAACGTTTTGTAACGTTAGGGACCAAAATACACGTTTTTGAATTTTGGTGACCAAAATAAAACACACCCTAAACAAAAGGGACCACTGGTGAAGATTACCCGAAAATAAATATCAAAGATCTGACAAATAATCGCAATAATAGAAGAATAAATAGATCCGAAATCAAAATAAGCATAAGCTAAAGAAAATACATACCTCTGCTAAGGAAGAAGAATAACTTACAGAGAAGAAAAATATGACTTAGAAAAATGAAAAAAAAAGACGAAGGAGGAAAGAAAGAAGGATAAAATACTTGAATCATTATTTAACTTTATTCTATAACCTATTTTAGTCACTGAGTTTTTAAAACGCTTAATTTACTCATTAAATTTTATTTTCTGACCTATTTTGACATTTTAAATTATTTTATTAATATTTTGGGATGATATGACATATATTATTATTATTATTAAATATAAAAATTTAAAATAAAAATAAATTACATTTTATTTATTATTTAATAAAAAGATTAAAAATAAAATTTGAACATCCCAAACTCCCAACCACCTCAAACTCTTCCATCTTCTCAGGCGCCACTCTCACTGGTGTCACCACCCATTCACTCTCGTCACCAAATCTCGTTAACACTTTTGCCTAAACGACGTCGGTGAGGGTGACGCTGACGAAAGTGTTGCCGATGAGGGTGACATCGGTGAGGATGGGAGAGAGTTTAGGGTGTAGAGATTCGGGATGTTTGAGTTTTATTTTTGTAATTTTTGTATTAATAATAAATAAAATATAATTTATTTTTATTTTAAATTATTTTTTATATTTAATAATAATAAAATATATCATGTCATCTCAAAATATTAATAAAATAATTAAAAGTAATTAAAATAAATTTAATGAGTACATTTATATTTTAAAAGTTTAATAATTAAAATAAATAATAAAATAAAGTTAAGTGATAATTTAAGTATTTTTATGAAAACTAATTGAGGGTAGAAAAGATGAAAAAAAAACACTCTTAACATAATGCTTTGGAGTATGAGAATCTGACAACTAATAAACAAATAAATAAGATAAAATAAAATAAAATAAAAGAAGAAAGGACAGAGAGAGAGAAAAATCAAAATAAAAAATAAATGTAAGATAAAGAGATAGTGGAAAGGACGGGGAGAGAGAAAACTGAAAGAAAAAACAATAAATAATGTTTTGGGAATTGATCAAAGTGTGCATTGGGAATCTGTGAAATTTTAAATCAGAAGAGAAATCTGACTTTAGATACAAATAGGTAATATAAATATAAATATATATATATATATATATATATTAGAGTAGGGTTGAAGTATTTTTCTCTCAAATTCGAACCCGTTTTTCTCTGATCCGATCTTCGAAAATTAAAAAAAAAATTCTTTTTTTTTATAAAAAAGGCAAGGATTCTATTAAAATCGAAAATTACAAATACATCAAGAGGCCAGAGGAAAAAAGATGTTCCCATAAAGTTCGGACCTGTAAGTCCCTAGCAACTTGGCAAGCCAATGGGCTGCCTGATTACAAAAGCGTGGTACAAAAGAAAAGGAACAACTTATAAAGGTTTTCGCTTTGCATCTAATGTCCTCTTCGATAGCCGAAGAGGCCCATTCCGAGCAGGAGCCTGAGCAGAGCCTATTTATAACCGCCTTGTTGGGTTATCCAATAATAATTGGCACATATGTATAATGTATGTTGCTATTATAAAGTTTAACACGAAAATTAAGTGACCAATTATGTTACACGTGTTATAGGTATTAAATTGTCATGGAGTTAAAAGTGTAGATACCATAAGTTAAATTTATAACTCAATGAGGGGCAGAGTTGTAAATATTAATAAATTGATTTTAATTCAGTTTATATAAAGGGTAGTGGTCCCCGAGATCTAGGTTAACTTGCATATCTCTCCTTCCCCGTCAGAGAGTTGTGTAGCAAGAGGTAACCTATCATCTTGGAAGATCAAACCCTCTCTGAAAAATCTCCATCAATGGATTCAGGTACGCTTCCGCAAATCTAGTCTTTATTCTTAATGATTTGGCATGTATGGATTTTGGGTTTAATATTCGTATGAATAGTTTTTGGTTCTAACAAGTGGCATCGAGCCAGGTTTTGTCGAATCATTAAGAATCGATTATGAATTTAAGGTTTGATATTTCAAAAGTTTTTTATTGTGCGTTAACCTTTTGCGTTAATAATGGGGATTTACAGTCACATGATTGTTTGGTGAATTGTAAAAAAAATTGTTTTTTTTTAGTTTGTTGCTACTAATCGACAATTGAAAATTGTCTTCTCATTCGGAATCTAATTGTTTTTTTTAGTCTCCATTAATTAGGGTTTGGTTATTATACGTTTTGGAATTCCAGATGTTGATATATTATGTTTTGATTTATCGTGTGTGATAACCCTTTACTGCTATCGGTTAATTTAGTTTTTTTTTTTTGAAAACTCATAAACACATATGTGTATTATGTTTTGGTAAAAAGAATACATTAACAGTAATCTGCCCTTATTTTGTATGGTTTTTACGCATACTTAGTTTACTGTTATGGTATATATATTATTTAAATGTATATATGTATTTAATCAGGTTGGATCAAACAAATTTTAGTTTTGATCATCAGGTATAAAGATAAATCTTTAGAAACGAATAAAATTCATGTTTTGGCTATGTCTAATATTTTAGTGGGTTAATTGAAACACAATGTCACCAAAGTGACCGCTTCTGCGTAGATTAACTTATTTAAAATATCAAGATGTTTGTGTTTTTGTAATTCATGCGTTTATTAATTGGCCCAAAGGAAAATTAATATTTGGCCGAATTTCAACGACACCTGTGGTAATAAACGTGTGACAATTATAAGGTATTTTTTTATGTGTGCAGTACATTAGTCCAAAGATTAATCTGTTGTTCGACATAATTTATTGTCAATGTTTGATTACTACAACAAGAGTACCGCTTACTGTTAATATTACTGTCCAAAGACTTGATATTAATGTTGTGTTTGGTATCTTGAGGGGAATTAGTCACTTCTTTGAATTTATTTGTTTACTTATGGAATATTGATGTGAGTCTGTTTATTTTTTATTTTGTTCTATATTCAGCTAGTTCTTCTGCTGCCACAATATCTGCTAATATCAGTTCTATACCCATGCTTAATGGGACAAATTTCAAGGAATGGAAAAGACACGTACTTATAGTACTTGGCTGTATGAACATAGACCTTGCATTAAGGCAAGAACAACCTGCACCTCTCACTGCGGATAGCACCCCTGATGCCAAAAGGGATTTTGAGAGGTGGGATCGTTCTAATCGCATGAGTCTGATGATCATGAAACACAGCATTCCGGAAGCCTTTAGGGGCACTGAATCTGAAGAGTTTACTCAGGCTAAGTCTTTCCTTGACGATCTTGAGCAACGTTTTGCTAAAAACGATAAGGTTGAAATGACATCACTTCTGAATTCTTTGATGTCTATGAAGTATAAGGGTCAAGGAAATATAAGAGAGTACATTATGGAGATGTTCCATATCGCTTCAAAACTTAAGGCACTTAAAATCGAGCTTTCTGAAGACTTGCTCGTTCTTATGGTTTTGGTATCGCTTCCTGCACAGTTTAGCCAATTTAAAATTAGTTATAACTGTCAAAAGGAGAAATGGACTCTGAATGAGCTCATTTCTCATTGTGTTCAAGAGGAAGATAGGTTGAAGCGTGATAAAACTGAAAATGCTCATTTGGCCAGTGCCTCTAAGGATAAGGGCAAGAAAAGAATGTATCAGAATGAAGCTGCTAAGGGTCCAGCTCAAAAGAAACAAGAGCGAGTTCCAAGTAATTGTTACTTTTGTGAGAAGCCTGGACATTTGAAGAAAGATTGTACCAAGTATCACGCATGGCGTGCTAAGAAAGGTATGAATCTTACTTTGGTCTGTTCTGAGGTTAATTTAGCTTCAGTACCTAGAAACACTTGGTGGTTAGATTCTGGTGCTACTACTCACATAAGTGTTTCTATGCAGGGTTGCCTGAGCTACCGAAAGCCAAGTGATGGTGAAAGAAACATCTTTGTGGGCGATGGAAAATCGGTAGAAGTTGAAGCAATTGGGCATTTTAGGTTGTTATTAGGAACTGGTTTTTATTTGGATTTGAAAGACACTTTTGTTGTTCCGTCTTTTAGGCGGAATTTAGTTTCAGTTTCTTTATTGGACAAATTTGGATATTATTGTTCATTTGGAAACAATCAATTTACTTTGTCTTTAAATTCAAGTATTGTCGGAACTGGTTATTTTAATGCTTATGACAACCTTTATTTGCTAGATACAGTTGCATCATATAATGAAACCTTGCACGTGGAATCACGTGGTACTAAACGCAAATTAAATAAGGAAAATTCGGCATCATTATGGCATAAGCGCTTAGGTCATATCTCAAAAGGTAGGATTGAGCGACTTATATCTAATGGTATTTTGGAGTCCCTTGACTTTTCAGACTTTAATGTTTGTGTTGACTGTATCAAGGGAAAACAGACCAAAACTAAGAGATTAGGTGCCAACAAATCTACAGACGTCTTAGAATTAATTCACACTGATATTTGTGGGCCATTCCCTACGGCATCTTGGAATGGTCAACAATATTTCATAACATTCATAGACGATTACTCACGTTATGGGTACCTATATCTCATTCATGAGAAATCTCAGTCTTTGGACGTGTTCAAATCTTATAAGGCTGAAGTTGAGAATCAACTCAACAAAAGAATTAAGAAAGTTAGATCTGATCGTGGTGGTGAGTACTATGGTAGATATGATGACTCAGGTGAACAACGTCCTGGACCATTTGCGAAATTCCTAGAGGAATGTGGTATTGTCCCACAGTACACCATGCCAGGATCACCTAGTATGAATGGTGTAGCTGAGAGACGTAATAGGACTCTTAAGGATATGGTAAGGAGTATGATTGCTCATTCTACCTTATCCGAGTCCCTCTGGGGAGAAGCATTAAAGACAGCAGCGTACATTCTGAATAGAGTACCAACTAAAGGAGCTGAAAAGACACCTTATGAGCTTTGGATGGGTCAAAAACCTAGTCTAAAGCACTTTCACATTTGGGGATGTCCAGCTGAGGCAAGGCCTTATAGGCCACATGAAAAGAAATTGGACTCCAAAACTGTGAGCAGCTACTTTATTGGATATTCTGAGCGATCTAGGGGCTATAAATTTTATGATCCCACAATTAAGAATATTTTTGAGACGGGAACTGCAACATTTTTTGAGGATGTTGAATTTGGAGGGAGAAATAAGGTTAGAGACATTACTTTTGAGGAGGAATTGAGTTCCAACTCAATTCCTACTATCACTTTTGATAATGTTCAGGTTTCCATACCTGTCATTAATCAAGAAGTGAATCCGGAACCTCAACAAGATAATGTTGAACAACTTCCTCCTATTCAGGATGAGGTAATTGTTCCAGAAGAACAAATTCAACAACCTCAACAACAAGTGCCATTAAGGAGATCCACGAGAGAAAGGAGAAATGCTATTCCGGATGATTATATTGTATTTCTCCAAGAAAATGAGGATGATAATGGAATGATGGAAGATGACCCAATCAACTTTCATCATGCCATGCAAAGTGTTAACTCTCAAAAGTGGATTGATGTCATGCAGGAAGAGTATAAACCAATGCAAGACAATAAAGTTTGGGAACTTGTCCCATTACCTGAAGGTGCAAAACCAATTGGTTGTAAATGGATATTTAAAACCAAGAGGGATGTAAATGGTAATGTGGAGAGGTATAAGGCACGTCTTGTAGCTAAAGGATATACTCAAAAAGAAGGCATTGACTTTACAGAGACTTTCTCTCCGGTTTCATCGAAAGACTCTTTTAGGATAATCATGACACTTGTAGCTCATTTTGATCTTGAGTTACATCAGATGGATGTTAAGACTGCGTTTCTCAATGGAGACATTGAAGAAACAATTTATATGGTGCAACCGGAAAACTTTGAGTCGGGAGACCCAAAGCGTATAGTTTGCAAATTAACAAAATCCATCTATGGACTCAAGCAAGCTTCTCGTCAATGGTACCACAAGTTTCATCAAGTAATTGTCTCATTCGGTTTTGAGATGAATATCGTTGATGATTGTGTGTATCACAAGTTCAGTGGGAGTAAGCATATATTTTTGGTTTTATATGTCGATGACATTTTGCTTGCCACGAATGATATAGGCTTATTGCACGAAACCAAGAGATTTCTATCTAAGCATTTTGAAATGAAAGATCTTGGGGACGCTTCTTTTGTTTTAGGAATTCAGATACATCGAGATCGATCTCGAGGTATTCTTGGATTGTCACAAAAGAACTATATCGATAAAGTACTTAAAAGGTTTGGCATGCAAAATAGTAAACCAATGGACACCCCTGTCGCTAAAGGAGACAAGTTTTGTCTTGCCCAATGCCCTAAAAGTAACCTTGAAATTCAAGAAATGCAGAAGATTCCCTATAGATCAGCTATTGGGAGTTTAATGTATTCTCAGGTTTGTACGCGTCCGGATATTGCGTACATTGTTGGGATGTTAGGCAGATATTCAAGCAACCCTGGTATGGACCATTGGATAGCAGCCAAGAGGGTTATGAGGTATCTTCAGAGAACAAAAGATTACATGCTCACTTATAGGAAATCAGATCATTTGGAGGTCGTAGGGTATTCGGATTATGATTTCGCTGGGTGCCAAGATAGCAGAAAATCTACATCAGGCTATATTTATCTATTAGCTGGAGGAGCTATATCCTGGAAAAGTGCTAAACAAACACTTGTAGCTTTTTCCACTATGGCAGCAGAGTTTGTAGCATGCTATGAGGCATCTAATCATGGAATATGGTTGCGGAATTTTGTCACTGGGCTGCGTATTTTGGAGAACATAGAAAGACCACTTACATTATTTTGTGACAATAAGTCAGCAGTACTATATTCCAACAACAATAGGAGCTCGTCTAAGTCAAAGCACATAGACATAAAGTTCCTAGTTGTAAAAGAAAGAGTGCAAAGTGGACAAATATCCATAGAACACATTGGGACAAACTCTATGATAGCGGATCCGCTCACAAAAGGTTTACCACCCAAGGTCTTTCATGAGCACACTGCTCATATGGGTGTTGTATCATTTGAGGACATTATTGTTTGAGTGGGAGTTTGTTATTTGTTTGCTTTATATTTAATTTTGGACATTTATGTATTCGGTTATTTTTCTGATCAGAAATTAAGTATTCAGTTTATTCACTCTTTTCTTATTTTGATAAGGACCTCACTTAAGTTTAAAGAGGACCAGTTGGAAATAGGCATGTTCGGTTCACATTTACATGTAATTTCCATGCTACGCATCCATGATTGATCTATGTCATTTGATTGTGTTTGTATACGTGACCATTGATGGGTCCAGTCATGATTGATATGGCGAAGACCGCTTTGATCCTATATAGATATAGTTGATGGACAAGATTGTTAAAGAATACCTATTGTATGATAGCAAATTTTGAGCTCATAAGGTTATACATTTGTCAGGAAACATATGTTGCCCAAGTGGGAGATTGTTGGGTTATCCAATAATAATGGGCACATATGTATAATGTATGTTGCTATTATAAAGTTTAACACGAAAATTAAGTGACCAATTATGTTACACGTGTTATAGGTATTAAATTGTCATGGAGTTAAAAGTGTAGATACCATAAGTTAAATTTATAACTTAATGAGGGGCAGAGTTGTAAATATTAATAAACTGATTTTAATTCAGTTTATATAAAGGGTAGTGGTCCCCGAGATCTAGGTTAACTTGCATATCTCTCCTTCCTCGTCAGAGAGTTGTGTAGCAAGAGGTAACCTATCATCTTGGAAGATCAAACCCTCACTGAAAAATCTCCATCAATGGATTCAGGTACGCTTCCGCAAATCTAGTCTTTATTCTTAATGATTTGGCATGTATGGATTTTGGGTTTAATATTCGTATGAATAGTTTTTGGTTCTAACACGCCTAGCAATCCGACTCAATGGTGATAAGCGAGAAATTCTCCGAACGAGCCAGAGATAAACCTAGCTTGATGGCCAAAGCTTCAGCCACAACCGCGGAGGGGGCAAGCTTGGGTTCTGATGCTCCAAGTATGACACGACTTGTGGGATCGCAAGCAATAGCTGCTACCGTAGCCCTTCCAGTTAGATTGTCAAAGGCATCGTCACAATTGATTTTGATTGTGCATGTAGGAGGAAGAGTCCACCTGACAACTTGCTTGGGATGGCAAGTAGTGGGAGTCATGTACGGTGTTGCTTCCCGAGAAAATTCCTGTAAAGAGTTCTCCGCTCGTAGCCAAACTTCCCACATAAGGTCATTTTTTGTGCTCGAACACAAAGGCATTTCTCGATTTCCAAATTGCCCAAAGAAGAAAGACAATAAGAGCATATCCTTCATCGAAGTTCCCTCCTTTTTTGAAGTCATCAAGTTTCAGCCACCATTGGGAGAAGCCAGGAAAGCCTATAGTGAAAGGAGAGTAGTTGAAGCCTGACGCTCTCCAAACCGCTTGTGCAAAAGGGCAAAAGAAAAGGAGATGTTCAATAGATTCAGATCCTTCCTCACGTCGTGGGCATTGGTTCGAGTGGTCGAAGCTTCCGTGGAATCGAGCCGTAGGTGTCCCTTTTGTAGGGATAAAGTTGTGGCAAAGTTTCCATAGGAAAGACCGTATTTTAGTTGGAACTTTGAGGCCCCAGATAGAGTTCCATAAACCTTTGTTGCTATTCGGTGCATTGCTTGATGAAGGATCCATCTTCGGGGTCTTTTTATTCTCAATGAACTAGTAGCCTGATTTGAAAGAATAATCTCCATTCTTCGTTCCTGCCCAAATTTTGATGTCCTTGATTTCTGGTCCCCTGATTGGGATATTTAGGATGGCCTCCACTTCAGCAGGCAAGAAGTGGGTTTCCAATTTAGAGCGGTTCCAGGAACTTTGGTCGGGATTCATGAGACTGGAAACTGATAAGCAAGAGGACTGGGGTGAGCCTTGTGATGAAAGTCAGAAACCAGGCATTTTTGGTATCCAGTTGTCCTTCCAAATCGATATACTTCTTCTGTTGCCTACTCTCCATAGGGAGCCCTCTTTGATCACCTCGATACCTTCCTTTATACCCGCTCAGGCCCAGGACAAGTTATTGCACTTGGGAGCATCAAGGATATTACCATTCAGAAAGTAGATACCTCAGAGAGTTTGAGAAAGAAGGGATTCCGGATTTTTAAGCACTCTCTAAGCAACTTTCGTCACAAGTGCTTTATTAAAGGATCTAAGGTTGCGAAAGCCCATTCCTCCTTGATCTTTAGGGCGACAGAGATCCCGCTAATTCATCCAATGGATGCTTATTTCCTTTGATCCCCAGTTGTTCCACTAGAACCTCGCCACTAATGAGCCGAGCTCGTCACAGAAGGTGACGGGTAGGAGAAAGCACTACATCACATAAGTCGGGATGGCTTGGGCAATAGCCTTGATGAGAACCTCTTTCCCAGCTTGATTTAAGAGCTTGGTTTTCCAGATTCGAAGCTTATTCTACACTCTTTCCTTGATAAAAGCTAGGGTTTCCTTTTTGCTTCGTCCCCACGGGGAAGGAAGGCCAAGGTATTTGATGTCCTCTTCCAAGGGACTGAACCCCAGCATGTTTGAGAGGTGGCTCTTCAAGTTGACACTGACATTGGATGAGAACATAATATATGATTTTTGGAAGTTAACTGTCTGACCGGTCGAGTTCTGGAACAGATGGAGAGTTTCAAGGATTGATGAGAAATTTCCTTCATTTGCAGTGGTGAACATCAGGAAATCATTGGCGAACATCAGATGGCTGATAACATGGCATCTTCTTCTGATCTTAAGCCCTTCAAGACGTTTAATTTCCACTTCTTTTTCCAATAGCCAAGAAAAAATATTGGATATAAGTGTGAATAGAAAAGGTGATAGGGGATCTCCTAATCCAATCCCTCTCTCTGGACGAAATTCGTCATATCTTTCTCCATTTAGGACCAGGGCGAAGGATGTCGAAGAGACATGTTGGGTTTGTAGCACGCTCGAATCGATCACCGAAACCGTCAATGAGGGTTGTAAATGTTTGGTGGTTGAATTGGCTAAAATCGAAATAAAGGTAGACAAGTGACACAATGATTTTAGAGTGGTTCGGCCTTCTAACAAGCACCTACATCCACTACCTTAGCACACTACTAAGGATTTCCCAATTCACTCAACAATGAATTCGTCCCCTTTTCCCGGTTTAGGAGGAAACCGTTACAACCCTATCTTTTCAATGGCTAAGATAGAACCAACTCTAGTTTTTCTCTCAAGGCTAAACTAGAACCTCTCCTTTTACAAGGGATTTGTTTGGTAAACTAAATACCTCTCTAGGTGGGTGTTTACACAAATTTAAGCTCACAAGAGTGTACAAAGAATTTACAATAAAGCACTCTCTAAAGACTATGTACAAGAGAATAGTAAAATAAAGATTTACACTCTAATTCTCTTGACCATATTGCTTGGATGTTGTCTCTTACCATCTTCAAGTGTCCCAAAGTTGCTTTTATAGTGTGGAATGATATTCTAGCCGTTTATGGCCGTTGGAGATGTTTAGGAGTCGTTGGAAGCCATTTAAGTTGAGCTTTAAATGCTCACCTGCACTATAGTTTCGAAACCTTTGAAGAGGTTTCGAAACCTTAAGAGGGTTTAGAAAAACTAGCCGTTTTATAGCCGTTTGTAGCCGTTACAGGGCCAAAGTTTCGAAACCTTGTAAAGGTTTCAAAACCTTTGCTTAGGTTTCTAAAAAATCAGCTACTGCCCAGATAAGTTTCGATACCTTGGTTTGAGGTTTCGAAACTTTCATCTAAAAACATGTATTTCGGGCATTTTTCGACTTTTAAAAGTATAGTTCGATATAGGTATTAAGTCGAACTATTTCAAAACATTTTGTCACGTTTTAAGGACTTTTGAATTATTTTTGAAGTCTTTAAACAAGTCCAAAAACATTTTTCACAATAATTGTTATATCAAAATATTTCTCAACAATCTCCCCCTTTTTGATATAACAAAACTTCTTTGAAATATTGTTTTTGACAAAATGCTCCCCCTTAATTTTTCACTTATTTCTCCCCCTTTTTGTTATATCAAAAATAATTCAAATCTTTATAGTACATAATAACAATGGAGAGTAAGTTAAAAAAAATTTAAGTACCAAAAAATTTGAAAAATAAAACTCCCCCTTACTAAAGCATTCCATTAATTTTTTAGCACAAAACTTGACACTTAAGAGATTGAATTTCACCATTGAATCAAATCAATTTAAAACACATGAAACTCAATTTATCCAAGACTTTAAAAATTTATGCAAACATATGAATGAAACAATGTGATTCATATGCATAAAGAATCATAAAATGTCATGCACTTATAAATATAAATAAGCAATGATGCATGAACATTTATCATCAAAGTAGGCAACCGAATGATTTAAAATCAAATGCATTAAGATTAGAGGTTACCCTTCTTCTTCACTTGTGTGACTAGAGCATTTGAGATTCTTGCTTTTCTTGCCTTTGCTCCAACACACCTACAAGAGACACTTACTTGGATTTTGGTATCCAAATTGCTTTAGATCCATTAAAGTTAATCTCAATGTCTCTAGTTCCCTTAGGAACCCATACTTGTCTAATCCTATAAGATTTTTTCTTCTTTATAGGACAAGTATGCAAGGAATGACCATGATAATGACAATGTGAGCATTTTGTCATTATGGGATGAGATGAATTATTAAAAATAATTTCTTTTTCTTTTGCTAAGCTTTCAAGCTTAACTTTCAAATCAAGATTTTCTTTTTCTAAAATTCCATTGCTTGTTTTTGAAAACTCTAAATCTCATTTTCTTTTTCAAAATCCAATTTTGTTTTCAAAAGAAAATCATTTTCAAATTCAAGTTTAGAAATCATTTTCTTAAATTTGGAATTCATGGTCTCAAATTCCAAAAATAATTCATCGAATGCATCTTGTAACTCATCAAAAGAATATGAATTTAATTCATTTGAGTTAGAAGATACCTTAGGCTCCTCGAGAGCCAAAACACCATCCACCTTTGGATTGGAGAGAAGGTTTGCACATGATTGATCATCATCTTTCTTTTCTCCCTTCTTGTTGCCATAAAGCTTCTCAAGTTTCTCCCATAATTCTTTGGCACTTTTGCATGTGGAGATCTTCTTGGAAACTTCTTCGTTAAGGCCACAATAGAGAATGTGCATCGCCTTGGTGTTTAGCTTTGCCTTCGTGTCATTGGCACTCCTTTGCTTTTTCTTCTTCTTTGGAGCTTCCAAATACACATCTTCAACGATGTCCCAAACCTCATAGTCTTGAGACTTGATGAAGAATTTCATGATATTTGCCCATTGGAAGTATGCTTCTCCTTCGAAGAGCGGAGGACACGAGATAGAGCGGCCTTCTTCAAATCTTACCATTTTCTTGAACGGTGGACTTCGAGCGTTGGATCTTTACTCCTGGATGTTAGTCCTTCGATGGAGACGAGGCTCTGATACCAATTGTTGGGTTTGTAGCACGCTCGAATCGATCACCGAAACCGTCAATGAGGGTTGTAAATGTTTGGTGGTTGAATTGGCTAAAATCGAAATAAAGGTAGACAAGTGACACAATGATTTTAGAGTGGTTCGGCCTTCTAACAAGCACCTACATCCACTACCTTAGCACACTACTAAGGATTTCCCAATTCACTCAACAATGAATTCGTCCCCTTTTCCTGGTTTAGGAGGAAACCGTTACAACCCTATCTTTTCAATGGCTAAGATAGAACCAACTCTAGTTTTTCTCTCAAGGCTAAACTAGAACCTCTCCTTTTACAAGGGATTTGTTTGGTAAACTAAATACCTCTCTAGGTGGGTGTTTACACAAATTTAAGCTCACAAGAGTGTACAAAGAATTTACAATAAAGCACTCTCTAAAGACTATGTACAAGAGAATAGTAAAATAAAGATTTACACTCTAATTCTCTTGACCATATTGCTTGGATGTTGTCTCTTACCATCTTCAAGTGTCCCAAAGTTGCTTTTATAGTGTGGAATGATATTCTAGCCGTTTATGGCCGTTGGAGATGTTTAGGAGTCGTTGGAAGCCATTTAAGTTGAGCTTTAAATGCTCACATGCACTATAGTTTCGAAACCTTTGAAGAGGTTTCGAAACCTTAAGAGGGTTTAGAAAAACTAGCCGTTTTATAGCCGTTTGTAGCCGTTACAGGGCCAAAGTTTCGAAACCTTGTAAAGGTTTCAAAACCTTTGCTTAGGTTTCTAAAAAATCAGCTACTGCCCATATAAGTTTCGATACCTTGGTTTGAGGTTTCGAAACTTTCATCTAAAAACATGTATTTCGGGCATTTTTCGACTTTTAAAAGTATAGTTCGATATAGGTATTAAGTCGAACTCTTTCAAAACATTTTGTCACGTTTTAAGGACTTTTGAATTATTTTTGAAGTCTTTAAACAAGTCCAAAAACATTTTTCACAATAATTGTTATATCAAAATATTTCTCAACAAGACACAAGCCATGATTCTGTCAATCCACCATTTGAAGAAACCCATCCTATCTATCGTAAACCGCAGAAGATCCTAGTCCACTTTATCGTAGGCCTTTTCCAGGTCAATCTTGAGTGTCATTATCCCCTTCTTCCCTTTTCTTAGCCTATTTGATCGTCGTGAACGCCTCATTAGCCAAAATGATATTATCGTGTATCGCTCTACCCTTGACAAAGGCAGATTGACATGGCGAGATAATGTCCAGTAGAAACTTCTTAAGCCTAGACACTAAGACCTTAGAGATAATTTTGTAGGAGAAGTTACATAGATTAATGGGGCGAAAGTAGGAGACCTCACATGGATTTGGTCTTTTCGGGATGAGAACCAAATTTGTTTTGTTTAGGCCCTGCTCCAAGACACCGTCCCTAAAGAAAGCTTGGATCATTCCCACCAGGTCTTCTTTAATGGTTCCCCGGAAGGAATGGTAGAAACAGCCCAGGAATCCATCCGGTCCTGGGGATTTTGTTGCCCCCATAGAAAAGACCGCTTCTTTAATTTCCTCTTCGTAGATTTCTCTAGATGGATACGAATTCATCTCGTCGTCTACCAGCTTCGAAATATACTCCTGGAGGCACTGAAAGTCAATTGACTGGTCTTTCTCAAACAGGCCCTGGTAGTGACGTTGAAGGTATTTTGCAATGTCCCCCTGTTCCTCAAGCCATTCCCCATCCTCCGTTTTTAGCCTGATGATGGTATTGTTTTTTCTGTGTTGAATGGTAGAAGCATGGAAGAACTTTGTATTTTGTCACCACATTTCAGCCATTCGATTTTAGAGCGTTAATGCCATAATCTTTCTTCGCTTTCCCATTCCAGATTCAGCTCTTTTTTCATTCGTTTTACCATCTCCATTTCTGTTTCTGTCAATTTCCTCCCTTGAAAGTTCTAGATATTGGCCATGAGTTCTTCCTTCTTTTCATTCCTCCGCTTTCTATTCATTTTATTCCATTTGACGAGGAAAGTTCTTGTTCTACCAATTTTCTTCCCGAACATGTTGGAAGCACCACCGAGGGGGGGAGGCCCAGCTTCCCATAACAGTATTTGGGCATTCCTCATCCAGAAGCCATTTAGTCTCAAACTAGAAGTCCCTCTTATATTTTCGCGATAGGCCCGAGGGGATAAGGATTATAGGGTTGTGATCTGAGGCAACGGAAATCTCCATTAGACATAAGGCGGTCTTATCAGGTCATGTTTAAAACCTGTTAAATTTCCATCCCTAACTTTATGTCGGTAAGGAGGGGAAAAGGTGGTGGGTGGGTAAATTGAATGTGCGGTAGATATGTATTTTTTAAATAGGGATGGATGTAGGTAAAATTATAGATAGTGATGGTAGTTTAATTCGAATATGATTTGTGTAACACCCCATTCCCGGCCTGGTAGAGAACCGGGTCGGACAGTGTTATCGAAAAACATATTTAGAGATCAAAACTTATTTCAGAGTTCAAAAAATCATTTTAGAGTATTTTATTAATCTCTTCTAAAACTTAAAACATTAACTTATTAACAACTTACTCAAATTGGGGACAATTTTAAACTTTCTTGAACTTAGGGACTAAATTGTAATTTTACAAATCAGGGGACCTTATCTGAATTCGTGTTACCATACTGAAATTAAACTTACTAATTATTAGCTTGTGAAATGTCATTACTAACGGAGGTCATTTACCTATCCGATGAGACGATACAATATCTATTGACTGTTTTGTAAATTATTCAAATATGTTTTTATTCGGATTAGCCTATCAAACAGTTTACAAACCTTACCAAGTTTAACCAGAAAGTCTAAAATCTATATTTCTAATAGCATGTCGAATTTTTAGGCATTTCGAATCAATTTACCTAATTTTCACCTTTTAGCACGTATAAGCTCATTTTACTAGTTTTAACCATTCTCAAACATGATAAATACCATATTTAACACTTGCACAACATTATTCTATCAATAAGCACACATATGACATGTCTAGACCATATGCCACCATACTAGGAGTTCAGGGCAGAAATTAACATACATGTGATTCGTAAGAGTGACTTGCAACCGCAACAACACGATCGAAGGTCGAAATTCATTAGGATCTTAAAATGCATGAGACATATGAATGTTAGGCTTACATAGCCTAATGAGGTAGTTACAACAAATGTAATGAATGTCCACAATTATGAATGACATGATGAACAAATACATAACATAGATATAATCCAATAGACATATTATCATGCTTATTCCACAATTCACATGCTTTCATATTCACATATATATTTTATATAATCATATTGTCATAACAAAATTCATAGTTACATATCATATTAGGTACCATTGGATACGCGGATTCCCTGTACACCATATCATAAATCGAAAAATGAGCAGTAGCTCCATATATCCCTTACACATCCATCCTTTTATCTCTCACATATAGGCCGTAGCCTTGGACCGTAGTCCTCCCTTATATGGTGAGCTCATTTCATATTATTTTCACATACATATAGCATATCATAGTCATATTCGAACATATCAAAGTAATGCAAGGCACTTACTAAATTTACCATTCGAACATAGTTGTTCTACGTGAGCCCTTAACAAATGCAAACATAATCATAAATAATGCAACGGGCCGTACCGATACGGTCCTACACTTTAGGACTCAAGTTTGGCGTAGCGTACCAATACACGAGGGTGTATCGGTACGCCAAAACCTCTCTGGATATTTGAGATTATAACGAGATTTTGGCGTATCGATACAGGTCTAGGGTGTATCGGTACGGTATTGTATCGTTGACCGTGAGAAGTTGACCAGTGAGGGCATATCTGTACGATACCGATACGGTCTCCCTGGGTTGACCTTGGGGTGTTGACCTAGTCGAAGCGTATCGATACCCTCTTCCAGAGTATCGATACGGCCTGCTGTGAAAGTTAAAATGGGCTGTTTTAAGTTGTTTGTTAGTTGGTTTCGCCTCGCTTGTTGCTTCCGCTGTTGTTGTTTCACATAGGATATATTAATGCATCTAGACAAGATAACAATTAATGAAAAAGTTTTCTCGGGTTGTTAACCGAAGTGGAGCCTTAACGGGTTTTGCCTCGGTTATCCCTGTGTAGCCCATTCGAGTTGGTCAGTCGCCCAGACCGGGATGAGGGGGTTACACTCGTTGGTATCAGATCCTGAGGTTTTCGAGACATTGGGCAGGTAAGTGAGGTAAGTTATATCCTTGCAATTGTACGGTGTTTGCTTGTCATGTAAGCATGTTTGCTTGTTTATCAAGTGTGTTGTGATGTATGCTTGTTTGATCGTATATGTATGTTGTTTGAAGCATGTTGTGTAGAGTCCCATTGCTTTTATTACATCGGAAAAATGATTTTTAAGTGAGGGAAACATACTTGAGCCACTTGGACCCTTGCCCTTGTTAACCCTGTTTTGTGTGTTGTTGTTGTTGTTTTAGTTGTTATCTGTGTGCGGTGATGTCAAGGCCTAGGGGTAGACCGAGGTTGGTTCGTCAGGAACCACGTGTTGCGGCTCCTGTTAATGAGTAGTGGTTGAGGTAGAGGCTCATGTGATAGAGCCTATTGTTGGAGTTGGAGTTCCTCCACCACCACCACCACCTTCTCAGCCTGATGTGGGAGGCGAGGCTAGAGCTGAGGGAGCAGGACCTCAGGTTGGTCATGGTGGCCAAGGTCCTGCAGGTATAGATATGGCTCCGCTAGTTCAAGCTATAACGAGAGTGTTTCAGGCTGCAGTTGTCGGAGCTCAGGTTGCAGCTCAGCCGAGAAGGGAAGATGCTAGTTTACCTTTAGAGAGGCTTCGTAGCCTAGGGGCAGAGAAGTTCAGAGGATCTACACCGGAGAGATTAGAGTTGTGGCTAGAGAAGACAGACCGTATCTTAGCTCAGATGGGATGTGTTGGTGCTCGTAAGTTGGGCTGCGTGGTTTCGTTACTTTATGGTGATGCCTACACCTGGTGGGTCACTATTACTACCGGAGTGCCTGAGGCCGAGATCAGTTGGAACATATTTGAGACTGCTTTCAGGAAGAGGTATTTGGGCCCGAGATATCTAGATGAGAAGAAGAGGGAGTTTATGGCTCTTGTTAAGGGAGATGCATCAGTGACATATTATGAGATCCGATTTGTCCGACTGAGTCAGTATGCTCCAGAGTTGGTTCCTACTGAGAGGGACCGTTGTGATCGGTTCAGGTATGGGCTTCATGAGGAAGTCAAGAGGTACACCTTAGCCACAGATTACACTGATTTTGATGTCTTGGTCGCTAGGGCCAAGGACATCGAGCATAGCTTAGGGCTGACCAAGCGTGCGGGAGGATCCAGTTTAGGGAAGAGGCATAAAAACTTTGATCGTGGTGATGCCAAGAGGCATCGGGGCAGTGGACATCAGTTTGACCATAGGCGTGGCGGTGGCCACCATGGTAGAGGCCACCAGGGCCAGAGAGCTAGAGGGTGTTTGCCCGAGTGTACTCGATGTGGGAGACAACATTAAGGAGAGTGTTGGGGTAACTTTCATGCTTGTTGTAGCTATAGATCGAGAGACCACTTCAGAAGAGAGTGTCCGCATCAGACGGCACAAGCTCCTGCGAGAGCGCTTGACTTTTAGAGAGGCCGTGGGCTCGGTCGTGGTTACTTCCAGCCGAGGGCTGATGCACCTAGGATAGAGGCACCGAGGAATCTTTCCCATGTTGTGGCAGTTCAGCCAGAGGCAGGTGGACAAGCTAGAGTCTACGCACAGAGAGAGGTAGGGAATGACACATTTGTAATATCAGGTAATTTTGAGTTACAGTTCATGTCTTTGCTTTCCTTAGTTGATTCGGGTTCCACGCATTCTTACATTTTGAGTGAGAATGCAAAGAAGTTAGACATACCTATTGAGATCCTAGATATAGGGATGTATGTGACTAGTTCTTTTGGTGAGACAGTTGTAGTTAGACGGATGTATAGGAGGTGTCCGCTGAAGATTCAGGGTCACGTGTTTCCTGTTGATATGATGGAGCTTCCGTTTTATGGTTTTGATATTATCTTGGGTATGGATTGGTTAGTTGAGCACAGAGCTAGTGTAGATTTTGAGACAAAAAGAATTTCGTTGAAGCTTTCTGATGACTACGAGGTAGTGGTAGTAGGCGAGAACGTTAAGTTCTTGTCGAATGTTGTGTCAGCTTTAGAGGCTCGTAGGTTGTTGGATTCCGGTTGTGGGGCTTACTTAGTGTATGCGATGAATCTGAATATGAGTGAGGTTAGACCGAAAGATATCAGAACAGTTTGTGATTTTTCGGATGTGTTTCCAAAAGAGTTACCAGGTTTGCCTCCTGACAGAGATGTAGAGTTTGTGATTGAGACTGTTTCAGGGTCTACTCCAGTTTCTATTGCTCCGTATCGTATGGCTCTGAAAGAGTTGAAAGAGTTGAAGAGTCAGCTTCAAGAGTTGTTAGACCGTGGTTTTATTAGGCCTAGTAGTTCGCCTTGGGGTGCTCCCATGTTGTTTGTGAAGAAGAAGGATGGCAGTATGAGAATGTGTATCGACTACAGGCAGTTGAACCAGTTAACAGTAAAGAACAAGTATCCGTTGCCTCGTATAGATGACTTGTTTGATCAGTTGAGGGGTGCCTCAGTGTTTTCGAAAATAGATTTGAGATCAGGGTACTATCAGTTGAAAGTAAAAGAATGTGATGTTCCGAAGACAACCTTTAGAACTAGATATGGTCATTATTAGTTCCTTGTGATGTCGTTTGGGCTCACAAATGCACCAGCAGCTTTCATAGATATGATGAACAGAGTTTTCAGAGACTATCTAGACCGTTTTGTAGTTGTTTTTATAGATGGCATTCTTGTGTACTCGAGATCAGAAGAGGAGCATGATAAGCACTTGAGACTTGTATTGCAGAGATTGATGAGTAATCAGTTGTATGCGAAGTTGAGAAAATGCGAGTTTTGGATTAGAGAGGTTGTGTTCCTTGGCCACGTTGTATCAGCTGAAGGTATCTGAGTTGATACGAAGAAGATTGAAGCTATTGTTGAGTGGAAACAACCTAAGTCAGTGACTGAGATTAGGAGTTTCCTAGGATTAGCCGATTACTATAGGAGGTTCGTTGATGGTTTCTCTAGAGTAGCTGCTCTGTTGACTAAACTGTTGCAAAAAGGAGTGGAGTTTGAGTGGTCAGATACGAGACAAAAGGCTTTTGAGAAATTGAAAGAAGCTTTGACGAATGCTCCAGTGTTGGTACAACCAGTTTCAGGTAAAGAGTTTGTGATCTATAGTGATGCTTCCTACGTAGGTTTAGGTTGTGTTATGATGCAAGAAAGAAGAGTTGTTGCCTATGCTTCGAGATAGTTGAAAATGCATGAGAAGAACTATCCTACGCACGACATTGAGTTAGCCGTAGTTGTGTTTGCGTTGAAGATTTGACGTCACTACTTGTATGGTGAGAAGTGCATAGTTTACAATGATCATAAAAGCTTGAAGTATTTGATGACTCAGATAGAGTTGAACTTGAGACAGAGAAGATGGCTTGAACTGTTGAAAGATTATGATTTGACTATTGAGTACCATCCGAGTAAGGCAAATGTAGTAGCCGATGCGTTGAGCAGAAAAGTTGCAATTGAGTTGCGAGCTATGTTTGCTAGACTAAGTGTATATGATGATGGTGGTTTGATCACAGAGTTGCAAGTGAAGCCTTCTTTGATTCAGATAATTAGAGAGAAATAGTTGCAAGATGTATCTTTAGCTTCGCATATTCAGGACATAGCCAAAGGTAGACCGACCGAGTATAGCTTCAGTGGTGAGAATGTGTTGTGTTTCAGAGACAGAGTTGTAGTACCTGAAGATGTTGAGTTGAGACGTACGATTCTGAGTGAAGCACATTCGAGTCCCTTTTCTATGCATCCGGGAAGTACTAAGATGTACCGAGATTTGAAGAATGATTATTTCTGGGTTGGTTTGAAGAAGGATGTAGCCGAGTATGTGAGCCGTTGTATGGTTTGTCAGATAGTGAAGGCAGAACATCGGGTTCCTTCAGGTTTGTTACAGCCTTTGAAGATTCCAGAATGGAAATGGGAGAGAATCACTATGGACTTTGTGTCGGGGTTATCGTTGTCTCCTTCGAAGAAGAATTCTGTTTGGGTAATTGTTGATAGATTCACTAAGTGTGCTCATTTCCTAGCAGTGAACACCACAGATTCTTTAGACAAGTTGGCGAATTTGTACATCCGCGAGATTGTGAGACTTCATAGAGTTCCGAAATCCATTGTATCAGAAAGAGATCCGAGATTCACAGCGAGGTTCTGGGTTGTTTGCATAGTGCCTAGGTAGCCGTTTGCATTTCAGTACTTCGTATCATCCGCGGTCAGATGGACAGTCAGAGCGAGTGATACAGATTTTAGAGGATATGCTTCGTTGTTGTGTGATTGATTTCCAGGGTTCTTGGGAGAAGCATTTGCCTTTAGTTGAGTTTGCTTACAACAACAGTTATCAGGCTAATATACAGATGGCTCCTTATGAGGCTTTGTATGGTAGACGATGTAGGACTCCGATCTGTTGGGCTGAAACGGGTCAGAAATTGTTACCTATGTCAGATTTGCATAAGGGGGCTACTAATAAAGTGAAGTTGATTTGTGACCGTTTGAAAGTAGCTTCTGATCGTCAGAAATCTTACGCAGACTTGAAGAGAAAAGAGATTGAGTTTTCAGTGGGCGAGAAAGTGTTTCTGAAAGTACCTCCGTGGAAGAAGTTAATAAGGTTTGGCCGGAAAGGTAAGTTGAGTCCGAGGTTTATTGGTCTGTATGAGATAGTTGAGCGGATTGGGCCAGTAGCTTATCGTTTGAGATTTCCTTCTGAGTTAGAGAAGATCCATGATGTCTTTCATGTGTCGATGCTTAGGAGATATAGATCAGATCCGTCCCATGTTATGCCCGTTGAGGAGATAGAACTGAATCCAGATTTGTCTTACAATGAAGAACCAGTTGAGATACTTGCTTCTGATAGCAAGGTGTTGCGTGGCAAGACCATAGAGTTGGTCAAGGTGTTATGGAGACATAGAGGTGTGGAAGAGGCCATGTGGGAGAGGAAAGCTGATATGCTTGAGCAGTTTCCGTACTTGTTTCCGTCAGGTAATTTTGGGGACGAAATTCCTTAAGTGGGGGAGAGTTGTAACACCCGGGTTTGGGGGTCGGGTGAAAGTAATATTAAAATATTAAAATAATATTATGGGCTTCGTGTTTTCAAAATAATTAAAATCTATGTTGGGCCTATCTTCTAAATCCAATCTCATGGATTTTAGGAGATGAGAATTTTAGTCATCTCATTAATGGCGTTTTTGTAAATATTTCAAAGTTAGGAAAAGATGAGCTTTTTGAGACAAAAAAGGGGGTCATCTTCTTCTTCTTCATTTCATTTTCACGTCAAAACCCAAAACCCTCCCAAATCACTATTCCATCATCATCATTTCTTGTTGTTGGATATTTTTCAAAGGTAAACCCATTTTGACTTGTCCTCTCTTTCCTCTATAAGCTTGTACCATTATTTTTCATAAAGCTCATGGTTTTTGTATTTTGGTGTTTTGAAGTTTTAGATTAAAAATGCTAACTTTGTTAGCTTTGACTCAAGCTTTTGATTTGTTAATGTTAGATAAGGTGTTTACAACCTAAAAGGTCCAACATACTTGATTTTTACTTGGTTTTATGTTGATTCCCGAAATTGGGTTTTGGAGAGGATTTAGAAGGGTTTTAGGTTGATTTTTGGGGCTGTTTTGGGTGAAATTTTGATGGCTGATGATTGGTTGATAGTTAAGGGTTGTTTTGGAAGTTTTTGGAGGTATTAAAAGTGTTAGAATCCTTGGTTTTTGACTGTGCTTTAGGGCTGCTCGAAAATGAAGGTTTTGGGGTTGTCTTTAGCTTGAAATCATGTGTTTTGTGCTTGGTTTGTGTTCCGGGTTGCTACTTTGATTGTGAACTGATTTGAGGTTATTTTGATTGTGTTGGGATGTTTAGAAGCAAGGATTTGTGTTGGTGAAGCCTCGGGAACGAATCCGGAATCGTTGGGAGCTTGATCGGCTAGTGTGGTTGAGCTTGGATTAGTCGGTGAGTGATTAAACGTTTTTAAATGGTTTTCAAGTATTGGTTCAAGCATGTGGACTAGGTTGGGCTTGGTAGACCCACCTAGAGTTGGGATTAGATTGGTAGTCTAATCCCAAGCTTTAGTTAGAGACTTTGGTTGAACTCTAATTGTTGATTATGCCTCATGTAGTAAGTGTGATTAATATGGTTATGTATATTGTGTTATACATGTATGTTGAGGCATGGTTTTGATGCATTGTTATATGCATGTGGTTTGGATTGTGGTTTGTGCATGACGGTAAGTCATGGTGAGTACGTGCTAAGCACGAAAGTTGATATGAAATGATGTTGTAAAAGGTTATGACATGTTTTAGTATTGGCACTAGTATGGTTGGGTACAATGATCGATCATTAGGATGTTTAGTGTGCACACGAGATTCAAATGCGCGTGTGTTCTTGGTGATGGTAGTCACCAAGATGGAGTACGGGTTTTCCCAGAAATCTTCTCATATATATGTTAGTCGGTGATGAGTGGAATCCCATCGACGGGGCGTGAGGATGAGTAGAATCCCCTCTGCGCGAAACGGTGATGAGTGGAATCCCACCGTAAGGTAAATGTGAGTTGTTGGATGTGAGTTCCAACGGTTATCCGCGTATTCGGGTCATAGCTAGGTGCCAATACGGATTGTGGAATGTGTTTGATATATATATATATATATATATATGTATTTCCATGTGTTGAGCTTATAAGTTGTTGAGCATGGCATGATGTTGATATTGTGTTCATGCATCATTTATAATTTGGCTCATGTGGTTCGAAGGTAAGATCATGCATTCTACTTTGGTTGTATGCTCGTGCTTAGACCCTTCATTGTCGAGGTTTGTTTTATGAGCTTACCCTCACTAAGCTTTATGCTTACGCTCTCTTTTGTTCGACAATGCAGATCCGTAGTTCGTGGGTTGCTTGAGCAAGGAGAGGGCCTCCAAGTGCGCTAGTTGAGCTTTTAGTTTTATCAAGTATAAATTTTAAGTTATGAGAATGTAATAGTCAAGCAATGGGATTTGAGCTTTGATGTATGTTGAGGTTTTGTGTTAGGAGCATGTTAGACTCCTTGATATGTTGATGTTATGGTATGGCTTGTTGATGCTTTGCTTTGAATTGTAAACCTTGTCTATGTTGCGTGCCTAAAGTGTTTAGATGTATGTTTGTTTAAGGCATGAACCTTGGATGCTATGTATGTCTTCTTTTGGTAAATGCATGAATCCTTTGAATGTATGTTCCTCGTTCGTTTTGATCATCTCGTATGTTGAAACCTTGGTTGTCATATGTTGTATGTATGTTGTTTGTGGCTAGGAGAATCGTAAATCACATCTAGAGTCGAGTCTTAGTTCGTTTTGCTGCAAATTTGAGTATTGCAGTGCAAGGCGTATCGGTACGCCCAAGGGCCGTACCGATACGGTCCTACACTTTGGGACTCAAGTTTGGCATAGCGTACCGATACACGGGGGTGTATCGATACGCCAAAACCTCTATGGATATCTGAGATTATGACGAGATTTTGGCGTATCGGTACGAGTCTAGGGTGTATCGGTACGGTATTGTATCGTTGACCGTGAAAAGTTGACCAGTGAGAGAGTATCGGTACGGTTAAGCCGTGTACCGATACGGTCTCCCTGGTTTGACCTTGGGGTGTTGACCTAGTCGAGGCGTATCGATGCCCTTTTCCAGAGTATCGATACGGCCTGCTGTGAAAGTTAAAATGGGCTGTTTTAAGTTGTTTGTTAGTTTGTTTCGCCTCGCTTGTTGCTTCCGTTGTCGTTTAACATATGATATATTAATGCATCTAGACGAGATAACAATTAATGAAAAAGTTTTCTCGGGTTGTTAACCGAAGTGGAGCCTTAACGGGTTTCGCTTCGGTTATCACCGTGTAGCCCATTCGGGCCGGTCAGTCGCCCAGACCGAGACGAGGGGGTTACATCCCCTGAACTAAGACGTAACCCTAATAAGTATAAGCCTAATCGCCTAAACTAAACACATAACCCTAAACATTTGAAACATATACCCCTAACCCTAGAACTCACAAGTCAAACTCTAAACTTAAAACATACATTTCTAAATTCTAAGTTCCTAACCCTTAACCCCAAATCTTTAATATAGTCTCATAAGTCATAACCCTAAATCCTTAAATTAACCCAATAACATTGAACATGTATGATATACCATAAATCCCTAAACTAGACCAAGAACCCTAAATCCCTAAACTAGTGATATAAGCTGATAACCCTAAACTAGACTGGTAACCTCTAATAACTAATAAGTATGAGCCCAATCCCCTAAACTAAGCCATAACCCTATTAGGTATAACCCTAAATGCCTAATCCCCTAAACTAAACACATAACCCTAAAAGTATTATTATAATATTATTAATTAAATATTAGCTTAAATATTAATTTAAATATATTAAAAGTATTATTTTAATTTAATATAAATTTTAAAAATTATGATTTAATTGTTTAAATTTATTTTTAATGAAATATTAATTTAAATATTAACAAATATATTATAAATAAAATTAAAGATTAAAAATTAATTTAAATATTAATTAAAGTATTATTTAAAAAATCAGAAAAATTATTTAAACATTAAATATTAATTAATAAAAACGGCCAAAACCCTAGTATAAATACTCATTTATACCGAAAAAACCCTAATTTTCTTTTGGGTAAACTACATAAATGGCCACCATACTATTGGAAAAGTCGCGATTTGACCACCTTACTTTTTTTCGAAGCAATTAAACCATCATATTATTAAATTGGGTGCAATTTGACCACCAGTCGTTAGAGGTTAACGGCATGGTGACGTGGCAGTTAAAAAGATATAGGTATAATAACACATTTGGTCCTTATTATTTACACATTCTTTCAATTTAGTCCTAATTTTAAATTTATTTACATCTTCCAATCAGGTGGTGACACGTGTCACCGCCTAATTAAAGGATGAAAATGGAGAAAACAATAACACACCCAAAGGGAGTTGAACCTGTGACTCACAAGCAGAAGGAGAACAAGCTTACCACCACACCAAGTGCTGTTTTGTAATCTAATTCCTGCAATATAGTATATGTAGTTATTTGTTTTCGAAGACAGCACCCTAACTGGATAGAATTCAAGCATAGTCCCTCACATACTCAGGCCACAACCAAATCATATGACGATAGATTCATCATTTGGTCGTCTATACCATGTGTATTGTATCAGAAAATCAAGCATTTGGGATGGACGAAATCTATATATTGGCTGAAACCAAAAGCTGGTTACAGTTACAGAGAGCAGCAGCTAGCGGGGTCCATGCCTTTGGCCTTTGGTGAAAGAAACATGGTGAAAGAAACTGGCAACAACCAAAGCATAGTCCCTTTTCTTTTTACAACGCGTTCGTTCTTTTTTTCTCTCGTTTTCTCTCTCGAGCACCCAGTTTTCTCTCCCAAAAAATTACTTTAATTTTTTCTCTCTGATTTTCGATCTTTCATTGAGTCTCTCTATTTTTTTCTTCTTTTGATGAAGACTGTCTACTCTGTTAGATCTGTATTTAATTATTAAATTCTGTTTTTTTGATTCTCTCATGATTCCGTTTTTTATTTGTTTTGCTCTTTGAAGGTAACAAGTATCTGAAGAATTAGCAAAATGGTTTCCTTTGAAATGAACGATCGAAAACGTGAGCTTTATGTTCCTTTCCTGTGTTGTTTTTGCTTCTTTCAATTCAATGAAAGCATCTGTGAATCTGTGATTTTTGTGAAACTTCTGTTGGTTTGATACTTGAAATATGATTCGATGTGAAATCCCTAGCAATTTTAGTGAA
The DNA here is from genome assembly GCA_958450335.1 of Hibiscus tridactylites. Lineage (NCBI taxonomy): Eukaryota > Viridiplantae > Streptophyta > Magnoliopsida > Malvales > Malvaceae > Hibiscus > Hibiscus tridactylites. Next base: position 20,678,199 of record OY288281.1, on the reverse strand, counting down.
ATCCAAATATATAAACTTAGTTCTTCATTTAGTCTTTCGAATTTTATTCATTATTACGCATGTTAGTCAAATTTTAGAACTTATTCGGTGACAAGACTTTTACCAACACCCTAGCTATATGTGATATAGACTATTTTGTTAACTCTTATTTTCACTAAAATCTAATCCTTTTAGTTTAAAATCTAATTTAACATTTGATTAAATTATGTTTGTGTGGCATTTTGACTGTTAAAGCTGTAAAGTTGCCCATAATTTAATCATCTTGGCAGCATTTAGATATTTTGAGAATAATTAAAGCTCGATGAGAAAAATTTTGGTAGTAAAGTTGAGCTTTTAGGGTTGTAAAACTTTTTCTATAAGATCTTAGAGCTTAAATTTATTTAATTGAATTAATTTGTACATTTATAATTTGTATTAGCTTGTAAACCTTTAGTTTTTCAGAATATATGAAGTTACTAAAATTTTCAATATCATGTTTTGACAATCAGTTTTATCATGATTTAACTAAGAAGTATAAATGTTCTGACTTGTTTATATATATAGTAAAATTACATTTAACTTGTTCATTACTTATTGCATCAAAATAATGAGATAAATATATTGAATGAATAATTTAATACATTTAATTTAATAGTTGGTCAAATTTTTTAATATGATGATTTAATGAAAAAAGGAAAATTTTAATTTAATAAGTATAATTAACAAATTGGTTTAAATTTTTATTAAACTTTTTAAGTTTTATAATATTCTATCATTTAGAAACTATAAAAAGTAAAAATATTAATTTAATGGCCATAATTAATTATGTGCTTTGAATAGTGAATATGTAACACTATAATATGATAAATTTTTAATCTTATAATTTTATCAATAATAACTTATTAGTTATTACATGTGATATAAATATCAAGTCAAGTAAATATTAGATTAATTCAAAACAAGTCAGGTCATTTACAGTTCAGGTTGATAACAGGTTGAGTCAATTACAGTTCAGATTGATAACATGTCAGATTGATAACGGGTCGGGTAATATTAGTTATTTACCAGGTTAATCTCGGGTTCGGGTTTATTTCAGGTCGGATGCAGGTCGGGTTCGGTTATCACATTATCAGGTTGAATTCGGGTTCAGGTCGTTCTCAGGTCGGGTTCAGATACAAAATTTTCAGGTCAAACTCGGGTTCAGGTCAACACCAGTTCAGACTCGGATCGATTTTGGATCACCAGTCCTTCGAGTCTCAAGCAGTTCTGACTCAAGTCGTTTCAGTCAATTTTACAGGTCGGGTCAGTTTTTTACATCCCTAATATTTTATAAGTTGATTGAAATGATGATTTTAATGTGCTATGAAAGGAATGGTTTTAAAATGTATTGATGGTGTGTTGTTTGAGCACTCCTCACTAAGCCTAGTGTGCTTACGCTCTCTTTGTCTATCAATGTAGAGAATTAGAGTTTGGAGACAGGGAGTGAGCGAAGGAAATCCAAGTTCGGCTATTCGAAAGTATGATTTCAAACTAGACTAGTAGTAATAAAGGCAATGGGGTTCATTGTTGATTTGGGAGGGTTTTTGCTAAACTATTTGTTTGAGCAAGTTTGTATTGTTGTTTTGAGATTGTAAATGGCTTTACCTGGTTATCGCTTTGGTTTTTAGTTTGGTTTGATGGTTGGCTTGGTCTCTAGGAAGCATGTCTCTAGATTTTCAATTAAGGCATGATGCCATGACTAGATCTTGATTCTATGATATCTTGACATGAATTGCTCTTTAGAATGGTTGTGTTTATGTTTGTGGCATGTTGATCTATGTTTGAATCCATGAGAGTAAGAAAATCTGTAAAATGGGACATTTTAAGTCCAGGTGTATCGGTACGCGTGTACTTGTATCGATACGGGTATGAGCATTTTGGCAAGGTGTATCGGTACGCGAAGAGCTATAACGGTACGATTTTGAGCTACTAGAATCTAGGATTTTGAGAAATGTAAAAGCATACCAATACACTTGCTCGTGTACTGATACATGCAGCTATTATTTTAGTTAATATGATAGTTGAAAGTTTTTGATTCTTTTGTTTTAGTCCATGTTAATTGTGAATGCAATTGTATGTGTTTGGATGATCTTTTTGAGTTGAATTTTTAAAAGCAAGCATGTAACATGGCTAATTGAGGATTGGTAACCTTAAATCTAAGTAAGTCCTCGTAAGTTTCTATATTTTCAATTTGGTCCCTAAATTGCAAATGCACTTAATTGGATGTCGAATCGATGCCCGATTTAATCGAGTTTTCACCCGCTTCTAGCATGCACACCTTAGGTTATAATGTTGCATCTAGACAAGATAAAAAGAAAAAATATGGATGTAATTTTAGTTAATCGATTCGGGTTTTGTTTCGGCAAAACCCAATATAGCTTGCTCGGTTCGGTCTGACGTCTAAGTCGGGTCAAGGGAGTTACAGTTAGTGAATGACTGTCAGAGTGGTTGGATAAGACTTTATCCTTAGATGGACGTATTACAGTAGCAAAAGTGGTGTTAGAAGCCATTTCATCTTAAACTATACAGACAACTCTCCTCCCTAAAAAAAATTTGCGCGAAGCTTGAAAAATTGATTCATAAGTTCATTTGGGGTAATTCCAATGATGGTAAGCATATCCATGAATGCTGGAATGGCAACTTGTGGAGGGGTTCTTCGCAGGAGGGGTGCTTGTGGAGGGATTCCAATGATGGTCAGCATATCCACCGATGGGCTCGATGTTAAACTAATGGAATGGCAACTTGTGGAGGGGTTCTTCGCAGTGATCAGGGCAATTGGGTATTGGGTTTCTCTAAATTCATCGGCATATGTTTGGTATTGGAGGCAGAGCTATGATGAGTGCTGGAAGGTCTCCAACATGTATGGAATTTGGGTGTTCAGGGTGTGTGGGTGGAGTTGGATCATGGTGATGCAATTCGGTTGCTACAACGGCAATCGATATCAATTATCCAAAATTATTATTAAAACTTCTAAATAAGAAAAAAAGATGGAAATATGTCAATTTTTATCATAATTATATGAATCAACTTATCTAAATTTAGAATTATTACATCTGTAAAATCAGTGTATTATGAGTTTACAACTAATAATTGTAAGAAACGCAGAACAAACCAAGCAAGGTATAACAAGATGTGCTGCAAATTTATTAAATTTTCTAAAACTATGGTAGCAAGCAAAAAGAGTCCCGAAATGCAATAAACAAACCAGGAAACCAAACCGAACCGAACCGATGCCGAGTTGAAGAGGGTGCCAGACAATGCTTAGTGAAACTTGAGAAATATAAAGAGGCAAAGCATCGGAATTCATATGGAATCCATGGTCGACCCAAACAAGCCACGCAGCGAGGCTCATGCTGAAACTTGACCAGATCGATGCGAGGTTTATGAGCAATAACGGAGGGAACCAAGCCGGTTCGCCCATCACGAAGCGATGCCGTTTGGCCGAACCGAATTCCAAGATGATGAAAAGAGTGAGAGAGAGGGGAACAGCGATGGCTACGGTGAGTGACCAGAGGGCTTTCATGGTTCGAAACTCTTTGTCTTCCGGTTTGACCCGGCTTGGTTGATAATCATGTTGGATTTGGAGAGTTTCAGAGGACATTATCATGAGAATTTCAGAACTGTAAGCTGTAGCGGTAAATATAGGGTTGAACATTAGTGTGTGTTTTTTTTGGAGTAAATTGTGGGTTTCCATTAATGAATTAAATATTCTAATTAATTTATTCCTTTATGAGTAAATTTAATTCTATATGTTTTGAAAAATATATGATCACTATTAGTGTAAGCTTTAATTTACCAATTGTTTGACAATTAACGGATAGCTGATTAATCTGATAGCTGATAGTTTATTTCTTTAGCTGATTTGATTAGCGGATTGTATTAGCAGATTGTATAAAAGTGTTGGGTAAAATTAGTTGATAGTTGTTTGAGTATTTAAACAAACAAAATGACATATTATGACATGATTATATTCGATATTTGTTTGAATAGTTTATTAGTTATCAATATTTTGCATCTATTAATATTAATTAGATTATAAAAAAATTTGTGTAAATTACATGTCCATTTCATGGCTCATGTTCGAGATTCGTGGCTCTCTCTCCCAACCATGTCTGTTCCAAGGTTCAAACTTGAATCCTCTCCTTGGGGGAGCAATGTGTCTTGCCATTGCACTCAACACTTGTTGGTATGAAAAATATTTTTTAATATAACATTACTAAGCTTATTTGAAAGACATGTGTATTATTTTATTTTTTATATAATTAATTTTAATGCAATTTAATTATTTATTAAATTTAAATGCAAATATAAATGTGTGAGAATAAAAAGAAAACAATAAAAAGTATTAGTTTACAAATGTCACAATATAGATACGTGATGGCAAAGAATTAAAAATATAAAAGATTAAATTTAGGTTATTTGGAAAAATTTTATAATTGTTAAGGGTAAAAGGGTTTTTATAATTCTTATGTCAAAACCTCTAATTTCAAAAAACTTCTATTAGTATCTTTTTCAAAATTAGAGGTTTCGACACAATCTGCTATTCTAATTCGCTATTTACTAAACATTCAAATTAGCGAATTTGACCGGTCAAACCTCTAATTTTAACTTAAACATCTAATTTTGGCGCAAATCGTTATTTTCCAAATAAAGTCGAAATAAATCAAATTTAAGATTTAAAAGCATATTTAGAATTTATTTGTGATTATAATTTAAAATTTACGGATTTTAAAAGTAGTGATTTAAATTTTATATTTTATATTTTAAAATTTATATATGCATGCATGTAAAAAACAGTTTCCACTACCAAAAATATCAAATATTCTCTTTTATGTTTTGTCCTTTTCTTTCCAGAACTGATTCGTCTCAACTCAAATGAACCAAAAGATGAAATTTTGGCTTAGTTTCCTTTTATATCTCGTCTCATTTAATTTTTACATTATTTCATTAATTTTTCGATTAGAGTAAAAACTTCCATATATTTATAATTCATCTCTTACACCCCCTAATTACATATATTAGTATTAATAATACAGTTGAATTTTATTTTTTTTTGGTTAAGGTCGTAAGAAGCCTTTAAACTTTTTAAAAAATTAATTAAACTCATAAAAAAGATTTAAACTCAATTATGCATTTGAACCAATAAATTGAATCAATTACGACTTTTGACTTACATTGACCATTAAATTTTAACAATATTTTCTTAAGATATTACGGTCACATAATATACTACAGTTCTATCATAGGACATTTACAAATTTTTTTAAAAATATATTGTTTTACAAGTTTGTCATAATTTTTGTGACTTTTAAAGAATTTTTAAATAAAATATTTTTTTTGAAAGGTCAAGTAACAATACTGTGACACGACATATTACATCAACTGATCAAAAAAATGCTAGATTCAATAGTCAATTTTGGTCAAAGGTCTTAATTGGTTCAATTTATTGTATCAAAAACTTAATTAGGTGCAAAAATATTTACGAAATAATTTTTTTTTAAAAAGTTCAGAGTCTTTTTACCCCTTAAGCCTTATTTTGTTAAGGGTCTATCTAAAAAATAATTTGCAACGTGTTTAACAAAAGATTTTTAAATTTACCATCAACTGGTCTAATCTAATCTAGACTTTAGGGGCAGATCGTGTGCACTTTGGATCATAGGTGGATGCATATGGCTCTCATGGGAGCATATATAATCTTATTTTTTGATAAAAAATTTAAAATATAATTTAATTTATAAAAAAAATTATTTTGCATAGTCATCTATAAAAAAAAATATTAAAATTTTAGATCTCTATTTTCGAGATTCTGTATCCGCCACTGTTTGGGACTATCTTTTATTTTTTTTCTCCTTAAAACTTCAAGAGTGAAATACACCACATACAACTCAACTATGGACACTACTCGAAAATGCCACCAAATTTTAAAAAAAAATACAAATCTAACACTGAACTTTAGTTTGTGACTCGAAAATATCATTCAGCCATTAACTCTTAACGTCTAGTTAAGTAAAAATGACGACGTTTTGGTGCGGTTGTTTTGAAGCATAATTTAGCTCAAAATGACGTCGTTTTGATGGAGAAATATTAAAACCATGCGCTTGAAGGGTTTTGAACTCATAACCTCCACATACAAGAGTTAAACCTTAATCACCGAATTAACATAATATTATATATATTTTACCACAAATATTATATATCTCAAACTACCTAAGATTAATTCGAATATTTTATGAAATAAATAATAATATAAATAATATTAATATATTAAAATATAAAATATATTATTTTCATATATATATAAATCAAAATGTATTGTTTTATTTTTTATATAATATTTATAATATAAATAATATATAAAAACTCTAAACCTTAAATTTTAAACCTTAAACTACAAAGCTCAAACCTTATAGTTTGAGGTTTAGGGTTTATGTTTTTTTATATATTAATTATAATATAAATATATTATTTTTTATGAAAATTTTTGGTTTTTTTAAATAATATATTTATATTATAAATAATATATAAAAATAAAAATAATATTTTTTTGATATATATGTAAACATTATGTTTTATATTATTTATATATTAATATTGTTTATAGTAGTATTTTGTTCATAAATTAATTTAGTTGAACCAAATGAATAACTTTATTTAATTTAAATAAAAATACATTATTTATATATTATTTTTGAAAAATCTAAAATATTCATAAAATTAATATATAAAAAACTCTTAAACCATAAATCCTAAATTCTAAGGTTTATGCTTTAAGTTTGAGGGTTGAGGTTAAGGGTTTGTGGGTTAATAGTTTAGGGTTTATGAGTTTTTATATATTATTTTATGAATATTTTGGGGTTTTTAAATAATATATTTTTATTATTAATAATATGTAAAAATATAAAAATAATATATTTTTATTTATATATATTGATATATATATATATGTGTAAATAATATATTTTATATTTTATATATTAATATTATTTATAATATTATTTATTTCATAAAATAATTTGAATTAATCTTTGGTAGTTTGAGATATATAATATTTGTAGTAAAACAATAAATGATATTATGTTGGTCTAGTGGTTAAGTCTTAGCCCTTGTATGTGAAGGTCTTAGGTTTAAAACCCTTTATGTGTATAGTTTTAATATTTTTTCTTCCAACAAAATGACTTCGTTTTGGCCTAAATTAGACTTCAAAACAACCGCACGGAAACGACGTCGTTTTGAATTAACGGGATGTTAAGAGTTAACGACTGAGTGGTATTTTTGAGTCACAAACTAAAATTTAGTATTAGATTTATATTTTTTAAAATTTGATGAGATTTTGAGTCAATGATTATAATTGAGTAGTATGTGATATAATTTACAAAAATTTTAATAACACGTTTTTGTATTTAAACCAAAATCGAGGGTTTCCACGGAAAAATGTGAGATTCTTTTGAAGTATGTTATACATTTCTTATAAAAATGTGGTAACAAATTAATATCAAGTAGAAAAAGTAATACATCTTAAAAGCTTATTCTAATCTTATTAGAAATAAAGTTCAAATATAAGGTTCCAATTGAAGTCGAAAAGTATTTGTTTCTTTTGTTCTGTAAGTGTCCAAACTTCAACAAAATTCTTGATTTTATCTTCAAAATATATCTAAACCTATTGTGTCAAGCAAAATACAAATTTATATAAAAGATAGAATTGTGAGATTAATTAGGTCAATTAAACATAAAAGAAATATAAATTAAGTGTGAATTTATGACTTACCTGTTGGATCATGTGAAGTGTTGAGCTACATGGTCTAGAAGGTACTCAACTTTCTCTAGAAATTTCGTCTTCAGATCTAAAAGATACATTGTTTCTTTAAAAGCTTGATGATTACTGTAACTAATTCTTGTTAGATAATTTGTTTAGTGGGTTGTTATCCAGCTGGCTCTACAGTCAAGTACATAGGGTTGTTAGTGGACCTTGTATAAGTAGGCCAAAAGATACAAGCCTATTTCATTGTAAACCATATTTTTCATAGAAGAAATAAAATAATTGTATTTTGTCTTAGTGTATTGATTTACAAGGGTTAATCTTCAGATCATTTCTTCACCTTCTACAACCGTATGTGCCCTAGTTACAATTTCAACATGGTATCATTCGCCGTCGGTCTTGGAGGTCTTGTCGTCGTTTTGTCATATGTTTTTGCTCATTCTATTCCGATCTGAGCCGATTCTCTTGCTATCGCTTCATTTTGCTCTCTATTTGGCGTTTCCTTCTCCGATCTGAGCTGTTTTGTGTCTGCATTCGCTTTCATCATGTTCTCACGTCTCTGACTCAGTTACATAGCCATGGTGACTCCAATTCCGTCTATTGGTAGAGATTCCGTTGCCGCTCGTGGTGGTGATGACGCCTTTGCTCATATGTCTCAAATAAGCGCATCAACGTGTGCTTGGACGATTCTAATTTCTCCTCTGGATGCAGCAAGTGATCCTCACAATACGAGGCCTCGGTTTGGAAGAGTTCCTGGATCCAGATACACCAAAACCAACCAAATTTGTTGAACGTGCTACTGGCGGTCGACTGTTGAATCCAGAGTATGTTCAATTTGTGAAGCAAGATAGCTCATTGGCGTCTGTTGGGTTGTGTGGAGCTCGATTCGATCAACCAATTATGCTCACCAAGTGGTGGAGAGGTGGATATTTGGGTGGAAGGGTTGTGGAAGCTAGAAAGATTAAAGACACAATGATTTATAGTGGTTCGGCCTTCTAACAAGCACCTACATCCACTACCTTAGCTTCCCACTAAGGATTTCACAATCAATCCACTAATTGATTCGTCCCCTTTTCTAGGATTAGGAGGAAACCCTTACAACCAATCAAGCTTCTACCCAAGCCTTGATCAAAACCCTCTTTTACAAAGAGACAAATGAAAGCAAACTTAAACCCTCTAATAGGTGTTTGTTTGCACAATTAAGCACTCACCCAAAACCTAAAACACTTGAGCAAATTTGACAATTTTTGGCTCACTAGTGTTTGTCTATACAAGAATTGACACTTTGAGCACTAAGACAATTTCTTGATCATTTGTTGATTGACAATTGAAGCATTCACCCAAATGAGTTTATAGCCGTTTAGGACCGTTGGGGTTGAAATAGAGTCGTTGGACCCTTTAATTCCCTCCATAAATGCAGTTCTGCAGCTCCCCGTTTCGAAACGCTCGAAGCCGTTTCGGAACACCCTCAATATAGAAAGAGCCGTTGCAGTCTGTCAGGGTACCCGTTTCGGAACACCCCCTTGCCGTTTCGGAACGCGTTTCGGAACGCCCTTAGCCCGTATCGAAACGACCTGCATTTAAAAGTTAGTTGGGAAAGAGCCGTTGGGGTTTATGACCGTTGTGGTCAGTGCCACGTGGGCGTATCGAAACGGCCTAGCCTGTTTCGAAACGCTGGCCCCGTTTCGATACGTGTATCGAAACGTTTTGGCCACTGGAGGCACCTGTTTCGAAACGCCCTAGGGTGTTTCGAAACACTTGGTCAGTTTTGTGAAAATAGGTCTTTGAAAACATGAAAAACCCTTTTGAAAAATTCCCTAGACTTTATTTCAAGTTGTTTGGACTTTGGAAATGTTTTAAATACTTTTTAAATCAGTCCAAAACATTTTTCAATTATTATATCAAAACATTAGTTCTACAATCTCCCCCTTTTTGATATAATAAAACTACTTGAAAAATTGTTTGGGATTCTCCCCCTTTAATTTAAAAAAATGTGAATAAGAGATTAAAAATTTTAATTCAAATAAAGCTCCCCCTTATTCATTTGAAAATTCAATTTTTCAAACCACTTCTCCCCCTTTTTGTTATATCAAAAAGATTTAAAACATTAAGCTCAAAAATAACAATAGAGGTAAAAATTGACAAAAGTATGAATTTTGGTTTTAAAAAAATGGCTCCCCCTTACTCAAGGCATCATTGAAATGTTAGTCCAACATATATGATCATCTAGTTGAATTAAAAAAATAAGATAAATAAATTCAAAAAACAACTAGAAATTTTACCAACACTTGAACCCAAGGGAGGATGTGAAGCCTTCCTTCTTCAAGTGTTCTTCCTTGTGTGTATGGAGCTCCCCCTCAATGTTTGACTTGTTGAACATCTCCATCACACCTACAATAGACAATCAAGTAACTTTTGGTATCCAAATTGCTTTGGATCCATAAACGTTAGTTGCACAAAATTTAGTCCCCTTAGGAATCCATTTTTCAATTTCATCCTTTTTAGTTGAAGTGGTTAGTCCTTTTGGGACCCAAACACTTCTAAAACATTTTCCATTTACAAATCTAGGGGCACTAGATTGTCTAACATAAAAGACTGATTTTCCAAAATTGTTTTTCTTGTCAAGCTCTTTGGAAATCAAATCTTTTTCTCCTTAAACTTTTTGAAGCAATTTTTGTAAATCAAGACATTTTAACTCAAATTCTTCAAGTTTTGCTTCAAGTTCAAGTTTGGTTTTAGAAAGCAAATCATTTTGAATTTTTAACTTTGAAATTAATTTATTGTTTTTCAAAATGTGGCTTTTAAAATCTAAAACCAAATCATCATAGGCATCTTGTAATTCATCAAAAGTGTAAGAACATGAAGTAGATGAATTAGAAGTTACCCTTGAATCTTCTTCGATGGCCATAAGGCAAAGGTTGGCTTGTTCATCGTCGGTGGAGTCCTCATCACTCCAAGTAGCCAAATGTGCCTTCTTCTTATGGCTTGAAGTGGTTGCCCTCTCCTTTCTTTTTGGTTCTCGTTCAAGCTCTCTCAAAGCTTTCTTCATGAAAGGGGCACACTTCTTGAAGAGATGAACTATCTCTTCATCTTCCTCCTCCTCTTCACTTGAGTAGACATGATGGCAAGTGGAGGATTTGAGAGCCATGGCACTAGCATTGATGCCAAGCCCTTTGATTTTCTTCTCTCCCATAGCTCTTATTTCTTCCCTCTTCTTCTCATCTTCCTTGTTCTTCTTCATGATTTGATGAGTGAGAAGTGACCCCATTAGTTCATCAAGCTTCAAAGTCTTCAAATTTTTGGCTTCGATGATGGCGGTCCTCTTTGAGTCCCAGGACTCGGGAAGTGAGTAGATGAGCTTTCGAACAAGCTTTTCTTCTGGGATGGCTTCTCCAAAACCTTTGAGACCGTTGGTGATGGTGGAGAACCTATCAAACATCTTCTTGATGTTCTCTTCCGGATCCATTTTGAAGTTCTCATACTCCAAGGTTAGGAGCCCAATCTTGGTCTCCTTGACTTCGTTTGTCCCCTCGTATGTGACTTCAAGCTTGTCCCATACCTCCTTGGCACTCTCACAAGAAGACATCTTCTCATAGATGGATGGACCAAATGCACAAAATAGAATGTGCAAGGCTTTGGAATTTAGCTCCATCTTCTTGCGATCGTCGGCACTCCACTCCACTTTACTTCTTTTAGGTACGAACGGGCCATCTTCAACTACATCCCATAGCTTGTAATCTTTTGATTTGATGAAGAACTTCATCTTTGTCTTCCAATGGGCATAGTGAGCTCCGTCGAAGAAAGGCGGTTTGTCTATGGATTGCGCCATTTGAGCCGGTTGATGAAAAAGTGATCGAGCTTGCCGGATCTTCTCAATAGGATGTGAATCCTCACCGATTGAGCCAATCTCTGATACCAATTGTTGGGTTGTGTGGAGCTCGATTCGATCAACCAATTATGCTCACCAAGTGGTGGAGAGGTGGATATTTGGGTGGAAGGGTTGTGGAAGCTATAAAGATTAAAGACACAATGATTTATAGTGGTTCGGCCTTCTAACAAGCACCTACATCCACTACCTTAGCTTCCCACTAAGGATTTCACAATCAATCCACTAATTGATCCGTCCCCTTTTCTAGGATTAGGAGGAAACCCTTACAACCAATCAAGCTTCTACCCAAGCCTTGATCAAAACCCTCTTTTACAAAGAGACAAATGAAAGCAAACTTAAACCCTCTAATAGGTGTTTGTTTGCACAATTAAGCACTCACCCAAAACCTAAAACACTTGAGCAAATTTGACAATTTTTGGCTCACTAGTGTTTGTCTATACAAGAATTGACACTTTGAGCACTAAGACAATTTCTTGATCATTTGTTGATTGACAATTGAAGCATTCACCCAAATGAGTTTATAGCCGTTTAGGACCGTTGGGGTTGAAATAGAGTCGTTGGACCCTTTAATTCCCTCCATAAATGCAGTTCTGCAGCTCCCCGTTTCGAAACGCTCGAAGCCGTTTCGGAACACCCTCAATATAGAAAGAGCCGTTGCAGTCTGTCAGGGTACCCGTTTCGGAACACCCCCTTGCCGTTTCGGAACGCGTTTCGGAACGCCCTTAGCCCGTATCAAAACGACCTGCATTTAAAAGTTAGTTGGGAAAGAGCCGTTGGGGTTTATGACCGTTGTGGTCAGTGCCACGTGGGCGTATCGAAATGGCCTAGCCTGTTTCGAAACGCTGGCCCCGTTTCGATACGTGTATCGAAACGTTTTGGCCACTGGAGGCACCTGTTTCGAAACGCCCTAGGGTGTTTCGAAACACTTGGTCAGTTTTGTGAAAATAGGTCTTTGAAAACATGAAAAACCCTTTTGAAAAATTCCCTAGACATTATTTCAAGTTGTTTGGACTTTGGAAATGTTTTAAATACTTTTTAAATCAGTCCAAAACATTTTTCAATTATTATATCAAAACATTAGTTCTACAGCGTCTTGGCTGTTATCCACGGTGAGTGCCGATATTCTTCCTCAACTTGTTGGAGCTGACACATCTGCTGCTATCTGGGATGTTATCACTGGTTTATATTCCAAGCTTTCAACGACGAAGGTTATGCATCTGCACTGCAAGCTTCGGTCGATGAAGAAAGGAGTCATGAGTATACACGAGTATACAATTAAGATCAAGGAGATCTGTGATTTGCTGGCTCTGTCAGGTTACAAAGTTGCAGAGGTTGAACATATTGCAACCATCCTCAATGGTTTGTCTCCGAAATTTGCTCCATTTGTTGATGTTATTACCGCAAGTTGTGAACTATTCTCCCTCGACGGTGTTGTCTCCGTTCTTGTTAATGTCGAGTCCCGTCTTACTGATCCTAGTGACGCTCCGATAGGGATCAATCTGTCTCACTAACAACATGAAGGTTTTATGGCGGGTTGTCTATAATCTTCCTTCCTCTAGTCGTGGCAGAGGTTTTCGAGGGAATTTCAATCGTGGCGGTGGCCGTTCTCGGGGCAGATCGAGACCTCAATGCCAAGTATACAAAAAATTGGGACATATGGCTGACACTTGTTGGCATCGGTTTGATCAAAGTTATAACGGAGTCTCCTCTCAGTCTCGACAGTCTGACACGCCATAGGCCAATGTGTGTCGTTATCAATCTGATGCGTTTGATCAAGTTTATGAGTCATTTGTTCCTGAATCTGCAGGTGCTTCTGGTAATACAGAGAGTTGTCCGACAAATGAATGTGCTCAAGTGAACTCTCTGGTTGTATCCGGTGTGAGTCGTGATCTGGTCAGGTGGTGTCCCAACTCTGGAGCCACTCACCATGTTACCAACAACAAGGATGCCATGACTTATGCCACTCTCTACAATGGTCAAGGTAAGGTGCATCTAGGTGATGATACTTCTATTTCGATTAGTCATGTTGGTCATTCCAATATTCATACACCCAGTAGAAAGCTCATTATTGATAAACTTCTTCATGTTCCTCAAATTTCTCAGAGTTTATTATCTGTATCTAAGTTTGCTAATAATGTATTTTTGAGTTTCATGTAAATGATTGCTGCATGAAGGATGAAAGAACAAGAGAAGTTCTATTGCGGGGAACTCAAGATAGTGGGTTGTATAGTTTTCCAGTCAGAGCAGCTGTGGTACATAACTCGTCCGTTCATTTTACTTCAGCAAATAAAGATGTTTCACTCTACTGTATGTGGCATAGGCGTCTCGGCCATCCATCTCCTCGAGTCCTTATTCAAGCATTGAATAAAGTCGTTGCTTTTGATATGAATCTTGTGTGTGATGCCCGTCAAAAAGGGAAATCACATGCTTTACCATTTCAACAGTCCACTATAGAGTATTAGTATCCTTTTGAGTTAGTTGAGGTGGATGTATGAGGACCTGCTTGTTAACTTCTGTTGGTTTTTACTATTACATTTCATTTGTCGACATGTATAGTCATAATTGTTGGATGTATCTAGTTCGAAATAAAAGTGTAACCCCCTCGACATGGCCTAGCCAACATATCGACCCGAACGGACTACACGGGGAAAACCGAAGCAAAACTCGTTAAGGCCTCACTCCGATTAGCAACCCTATTTTTTTAATAATCTTGTCTATATGCCATATTTGAACCTATGTGAGAAGGAAAACAACGGAACAACAAACACGGTTATGAACCAAGCAGAAAGAACATTAAAAGATAACTTTTAGCTTACTTCAGGCCGTATCGATACACCTAAGGCCCGTATCGATATGCCTTCAACGGTCAAACTCCCCCAAAGTCAACTTCAAGAGGCCGTATCGATACCCTCCAAGGCTGGTATCGATACGCCCTTAACGGTCAAGCTTCCCAAATTCAACTCAGGACCGTATCGATACACCTAAGGCCCGTAGCGATACCCTAATTTCTCGTCAAAATCTCATATTTCCAGAGGACAAAGCAGGTATCGATACGCTCCCACGTATCGGTACGATAGGCTTAATACAAGGAACCGTATCGATACTGCTCTTGAGCGTATCGATACGCCCTGCACAGAAAGACAAAAATTTGTAGATTTAAGCACAAGGAACTAACATAAACACCTTAAGCAAGCATTTGACCAATTCCTAAACATACATGCAATTCAAGGCATTCAAGAATACTCATTTAAAACAAGTTGAACATTCAACGAGGCTAGATTCATCATAGCAAGATTTAACAAGGGTAACTAAACATGCTTAACATTCACAAGGGGTCAAAAGCCAAACCAAGGCATGCTTCAACATTTTAAACATGTTAACAACAATAACGACCACATAAGAGTTTGGACACCAACTCCCAACATAAAAGTCTAGCATTCTCATTGCCTAAGTATTATTACAACCATGAAAATCATACTTGAGCTAGCAAGTGAACTCCAAGGTTCCTCATTTGCCCCACTTGCCTCCCGCAGCCACTAACGATTTGCATTGTTGGAAAAGAGAGCGTAAGCTTAAAAGCTTAGTGAGCGGAGCTCAAAATCACAAGAACAACAATGCAGTTCAAAACATGTATTTAGTTTAAAGACAAAACCATTTAGAAAGGAAATACACTAAGCCGAAAGCATAAAAACAAACTCATGGTATGCACATGCACAACAATTTCCGGTAGGACTACACATCACCGTTCACAACAACTAGCATATTTCCGGCGGGACTACACATCGTCGTACTCATATACTAGTCACCTCTGGTAGGACTACACATCATCGTATTCAACAGCACACTTCCCAATAACCATCACGTGAGGCTTTGACAACAACAACAACAACATAACAACATTAAAAGGAGGTAAGAGCAAATCGTATTTCACCCAACAACACGTAAAATCACATACACCAACATTTAACGAAACAAGGCAAAATTAGTTAAACTTATACTTGGGTTTAGGTTGGCCCCTAAGGCTCCACCCAAAACCCCAAAAAAACCTCTTTGAAACGTTTTAAAGCTTCAAAACATTATCACTCACCAGCACAATTCCAAAACTAGCCAACGGTCCACCTTCAAGCTTCCTCAACTCCCGATGTAGCGTCCGAAGAACCCAAATCTTTATCCGCTGCTTCCACCCAAATCAAAACAAGGAATTAATACACTTTTCAATAATCAAACCCACTGAAATCAACTCTATCAAATTTCGACAACATCAAGTTTTCGATTTCTATCCGAAACTAACCAAAACCATCTTCATTTCTACTCCAACCTCAAGTTAGCCACAACTTCATCAATCTAACATTCAAAACATGTTCAAATACCCCGGAAACATCAACCCAACACCTCAAAAAAATGGAAGTCCTTCCTCACAATTTCCAAGCCAAAAACCCAAATATCCCTTATCCAAAAATTACCCATTTTCCAAATTCCGGGATTTCTTGATAAACCCATTATCTTAGCATCGTTTTACACCCAAAATATGGTTTATAACTCACACAAAACACTATTTTGACCCACTTTGCTTAAACCCTTCAAAAACCCATTATCTTCCAAAAGGAAGAACTTGAGGAATCTCTCAAAGTTTTGGAAGGAAATTAATAGAAAATAAGAAAATGTTAAGGAATGTTAGGAGTAAAACACTTACCTTGATGAATCCTCAAAAATGGTGGAGGTTTTATGGAGGAAAGAAAAGTGACATGAAATAGTTTTGGAGAAGAAGAAGAGATGGGTAGTTTTGAAACATAATATTTTATTTTAATTTAAAAATCCATCTCCAAAAACCTATTTGTTGCCCATTTTACCAAAAACCCCTTTAAAAATCACTTTTTCTTTAAAAACTTTAAAATTTGTTTATTTAAACTGTTTCCCCCAAAATTAGCTTAACTCGAACTGGCTTAACTAAACTCGAGTATCTCCCGGGCCCTAAACTCGAGCGTTACAACTCTCCCCACTTAAGGAATTTCGTCCCTAAAATTTACCTAGTGAGAAGAGATACAGAAACTATTTCTCCATGCCATCCTTCCTCTCCCCAAGTGGCCTCTTCCACACCTCGGTGTCTCCACAAAACCTTGACTAACTCAATGGTCCTATCACGAAAGACTTTACTATCCGTAGCAAGAATCTCAACCGGGTTTTCATCATATGACAAATCTGGGTTCAACTCGATCTCTTCCACTGTCATTACATGAGACAGATCCGATCTATACTTTCAAAGCATCGAAACATGGAACACATCATGAATCTTTTCCAACTCGGTTGGCAATCTCAATCTATAAGCAACGGGACCAATTCTCTCAACTACCTCATAAGGACCAATGAATCTCGGACTTAGCTTCACATTCTTACCAAACCTCATCACCTTCTTCCAAGGTAAGACTTTCAAAACCAATTTGTCGCCCACAACATACTCTATCTCCTTTTTCTTCAAATCTGCATACGATTTCTGTCTGTCTGAAGCTGTCTTCAAGCGATCACAAATCAGTTTTACCTTATCGGTAGTGCCCTTAGGCAAGTCTGGCATAGATACCAGCTTTTGTCGGGCCTCTACCCAACAAATAGGTGTTCTACATTTCCTACCATACATGGTTTCATACGGTGCCATCTAAATACTGGCCTGATAACTATTATTGTACGCAAACTCTACTAGCGGTAGGTGTTTTTCCCATGAACCCTGAAAGTTGATGATGCAACACCTTAACATGTCCTCTAACACCTGAATAACTCTCTCTGACTGACCATCTGACTGTGGGTGATACGAAGTACTGAAGTTCAACCAAGTCCCCAAGGCACGATGAAAACACTCCCAAAATATAGCTATAAATCTCAGATCTCTATCTGAAATAATCGATTTCGGCACACCATGCAATCTCATTATCTCACTGATGTACAGATCGACCAACTTGTCTAAGGTGTAAGTAGTGTGAACATGTATGAAATGGGCACACTTAGTGAATCTGTCGACTATTACCCATACTGAATTCTTCTTTGAATGAGTCAACGGTAATCTCGACACAAAATCCATGGTAATCTGTTCCCACTTCCATTTCGAAATCTTCAACAGTTGTAACAAACCTGAAGGAAATTGATGCTCAGCCTTAATACGCTGGCAAACCATACATCTACTCGCATACTCGGCCACATCTTTATTTAACCCAATCCAGAAGTACTCATCTTTCAGCCCACAGTGCATCTTCGTACTACCCGGATGCATAGAAAAAGGATTGTTATGAGCTTCGTTCAAGCTAGTACGTCTCAACTCGGTATCTTCTGGAACAACTACTCTATCCTTGAAACATAAGACCTCATTCTGTCCAAAGCAGAAATTTGTAGGTCTACCCTCGGCTATTTCTTGCATGTGAGGTGCCAAAGATCTGTCTTGCAACAATTTCTCTTGAATCAACTGAACTAACAAAGGATTAACTTGTAGCTCGACTATTAAACCACCATCATGCGACACACTCAATCTAGCAAACATAGCTCGCAACTCAACTACCACTTTTCTACTCAAAGCATCAGCCACTACGTTTGCTTTACCCGGATGGTACTCTATTGTGAGGTTATAGTCTTTAAGGAGCTCTAACCACCTACGCTATCTAAGATTCAACTCTCTCTAAGTCATCAAATATTTCAAACTCTTGTGGTCGGTGTAGACTGTGCATTTCATACCATAAAGGTGGTGTCTCCAAATCTTCAAAGCAAAGACTACAACAGCTAACTCTATGTCATGAGTGGGGTAATTATTCTCGTGAACCTTCACTTGTCTCGAAGCATAAGCTACAACTTTTCCCTCTTGCATAAGCACACAACCTAAACCTACATACGATGCATCATTGTAGATTCCGAACTCCTTCACTGGTTCAGGCTGAATCAAAATAAGAGCTTCTGTCAATGCTTTCTTCAACTTTTCAAACGCTTGTTGCTTTGTATCTGTCCACTCATACGAAACATTTTTCTGAAGCAATTTAGTCAAAGGTGCCGCAATCTTCGAGAATCCCTCAACAAACCTTCAGTAATACCCCTCCAAGCCTAGGAAACTACAGATTTCGGTCACTGACTTTGGTTGTTTCTAATTCACTATCGCTTCTATCTTCTTGGGATGCACACTAATCCCATCGGCTAAGATCACATGACCTAGAAAGACTACTTTCCTAACCTAAAACTCACATTTACTAAACTTGGCATACAACTAATTTTCAAGCAAAATCTATAGCACTAATCGCAAATGTTCATCATGTTCTTCCTCGATCCTAGAGTACACTAAAATGTCATCTATGAACACTACTAAAAATCTATCCAAAAACTCATGAAACACCACTCTATTTATCATGTCTATAAATGCATCTGGGGCATTGGTCGGATCGAAAGGCATTACCAAGAACTCGTAGTGCCCATACCGTGTACGGAAGGTCGTCTTCAATATATCCACATCTTTCACTTTCAACTGATAATAACCGGATCTCAAATAAATCTTCGAAAATACTGTAGCATTTCTCAATTGATCAAGAAAATCGTCAATCCGTGGCAAAGGATACTTTTCCTTTACTGTTACCTTGTTCAACTGCCTATAATCTATACACATCCTCATACTATCGTCCTTTTTCTTCACAAACAAGACCGGAGCACCCCACGGGGAAATACTAGGCCTAATGAAACCTCTATCTGACAGTTTCTAAAGCTGTGTCTTCAACTCTTTCAACTCTTTAGGTGTCATTCTATACGGAGAAATAGACATGGGTGTAGAATCTGAATACATCTCAATGGAAAACTCAACATCCCTATCTGGAGGCAACCCCGACAACTCTTCCGGGAAGACACTCGAGAAATCAGAAATTGTTCTGATGTCTTGCGGTCTAACCTCACTCATATTCGAATTCATCACATAGACCAAATATGCTTGACATCCCAAATCCATCAATCTCTGACCTTCTAAACAGAAACAACATTGGACAAGAACTTAAAGTTCTCGTCAACTACTACAACCTCAAAATCATCCGCAAGTCTCAAGGAAACTCTCTTGGTCTCAATGTCTACTCTAGCCCTATGCTCTACGAGCCAATCCATGCCCAAAATCACATCAAAACCATATAACAGAAATTCCATCATATCGACCGGAAACACATGACCCTGGATCATCAAAGGACACCTCATATACATTTTCCTAGCTACCACGGTCTCACCAAAAGAATTAGTAACATTCACACCTACTTCTAACCACTTATATGGTAAATCTAATGATCTTTCATGCTCACCCAAAATGTATGAATGTGTCGAACCCGAATCTATCAATGAAAGCAAGGATAAAGACCGTAACAAGAAATTACATGCGATGACATCCGTGTCATTCCCAATCTCACGTTGTGTATACACCCTAGCCGGTCCCCCACCATCGGGCTAAACTGCTACCAAATGAGCTACGTTTCTCTTACCATCATTCTTTGGCTGAAAATTACCTCGACCGCCCCCACAACCTCTCTGGTGCTCAAAACCTCAAACTGGGGCCTGTCCGTCCCTAGCCGAGTGAGGAAAGTTACGCCTCAAGTGATCTTGGGAACCACAGTTCCAACATACCCCAAAGGTACCCACACACTCGCTCGGATGGTGTCTCCCACACCTAGTGCACTCGGGTGTGTGAACAACAGCTCCTTGGCACTGATGGCCACGTCCATGGTTACCGCTCCTATGTCTCGAGTTGGACTGATATCTCCTATCTTTGTGCCTCTTGGCATGCTCTCTATCCCACTCCGCATGTCGCTTCCCTGAATCGGACCCACTAGCACGAGTGTTCGAGCCTAAACTCTGCTCAATATATTTGGCCCTAGAGACCAAAACATCAAACTTAGCGTAATCAGAAGCAAGCATATATGTCTTCACATCCCTAGTCAAACCATAACGGAAGCGCTCACACCATTATCTCTCATTGGGAACCAACTCGGGAGCATATTTGCTCAACCTCACAAATTGTACCTCATATTCTGACACCGTCTTACCACTCTGAACCAAAGCCATAAATTCCCTCTTCGTTTCATCCTGATATCGGGCTCCAAGGTACTTCTTTCTAAAGGCTATTCTGAAAAATTCCCAAGTGACATTCGCCTCCGGCATACCCGAAATAATTGTAGTCCACTAAGCATATGCATCTCTCTGAAGTAAGGAGACAACACAACCCAACTTACGAGTGTTTGAGCACTCTATCTGGCCTAAGATTCGTGTAGTCCTCTCGAGCCAAGCCTCTGAACCCTCGGGAGTCAAACCACAGAATTCGACTCCTCCCAAACTATGAAGTCTCTCAAGAGGCAAACTAGTCCCTGCACCTTGAGGTGGTGCTGCAGCATGTATACCGGCTAAAGCTGTCTGAAAAGTCCCGTCTATGGTCTTAATCAAATGAGTCATGTCCACACTAGCCTGACCCTGGCCAACCTGAGGTCCATCACCATCACCTCCAACATTCGCACCAGCCTTAGGTACATTACCTCCGACATTCGCCCCATTACCATCGGTAGCAAGAGGAATAGGAGGCACATCCCCGGGTGCCTGGTCACCCGCTCTAGGCCATCCTCTCGGTCTTACCATATCGAAGATACAATCTAAAACAACAAACATAACATACACAAGAAAACATTGGGTCAACAAGGGCAAGGATCCAAGTGATCAAGCTATTTTAACCAAAACCATTTTCAATAACAATACCTAGCAATGGGGACTCTCAAATACCCTCCAACCAACGACAAGAACGAGAAATCATGCTTTCACACACTGTGCAATGGCAAACAAACCAACTTACCTAACTTACCTTCCCGGGAGACATCGAAACTGAGGCTCTGATACCACCAAACGTAACCCCTTCGACCCGGCCTAGCCACCAGACCGACCCGAACGGGTTACACGGGGAAAACTGAAGCGAAACTCGTTAAGGCCTCACTCCGATTAGCAACCCTATTTTTTTTTAATAATCTTGTCTATATGCCATATTTGAACCTATGTGAGAAGGCAAACAACGGAAAAAGAAACACGGTTATGAACCAAGTAGAAAGGACATTAAAAGATAACTTTTAGCTATTTACTTCATGTCGTATCGATACACCTAAGGCTCGTATCGATACGCCTTGAACGGTAAAACTCCCCCAAAGTCAACTTCAAGAGGCCGTATCGATACCCTCCAAGGCTAGTATCGATACGCCCTTAACGGTCAAGATTCCCAAAGTCAACTCCAGGACCATACCGATACCCTTATTTCTCATCAAAATCTCATATTTCCAGAGGACAAAGAAGGTATCGATACGCCCCCGCGTATCGATACAATAGGCTTAATACAGGGAACCATATCGATATTGCCTTTGAGTGTATCGATACGCCTTGCACGTAAAGACAAAAATTTGCAGATTTAAGCACAAGGGAACTAACATAAACACCCTAAGCAAGCCTTTGACCAATTCTTAAACATACATACAATTCAATGCATCCAAGAATACTCATTTAAAACAAGTTTAACATTTAACGAGGCTAGATTCATCATAGGAAGATTTAACAAGGGTAACTAAACATGCTTAACATTCACAAGGGGTCAAAAGCCAAACCAAGGTATGCTTCAACATTTTAAACATGTTAACAACAATAACGACCACATAGGAGTTTGGACACCAACTCCCAACACAAAAGTCTAGCATTCCCATTGCCTAAGTATTATTACAACCATGAAAACCATTCTTGAGCTAGCAAATGAACTTCAAGGTTCCTTCTTTGCCCCACTTGCCTCCCCTAGCCACTAACAATATGTATTGTTGGAAAAGAGAGCGTAAGCTTAAATGCTTAGTGAGCGGAGCTCAAAATCACAAGAACAACAATGTAGTTTAAAACATGTGTTTAGTTTAAAGACAAAACCATTTAGAAAGGAAATACACTAAGCTGAAAGCATAAAAACAAACTCATGGTATGCACATGCACAACCGTTCCCGGTGGGACTACACATCACCGTTCACAACAACTAGCATATTTCCGATAGGACTACACATCACCGTACTCATCTACTAGTCACCTCCGATGGGACTACACATCACCGTATTCAACAACACACTTCCCAATAACCATCACGTGAGGCTTTGACGACAACAACAACAACAACATAACAACATTTAAAGGAGGTAAAAGAAAATCGTATTTCACCCAACAACACGTATAATCACATACACCAACATTTAATGAAACAAGGAAAAATTAGTTAAACTTACACTTGGGTTTAGGTTGGCCCCTAAGGCTCCACCCAAAACCCCAAGAAAACCTCTTTGAAACGTTTTAAAGCTTCAAAACATTACCATTCTCTAGCACAATTCCAAAACTAGCTAACGGTCCTCCTTCAAGCTTCCTCAACTCCTGGTGTAGCATCCGAAGAACCCAAATCTTTATCCGCTACTTCCACCCAAATCAAAACAAGGAATTAATACACTTTTCAACAATCAAACTCACTGAAATCAACTCTATCAAAATCCGACAACATCAAGTTTCCGATTTCTATCCGAAACTAACCAAAACCATCCTCATTTCTCCTCTAACCTCAAGCCATAACTTCATCAATCTAACATTCAAAACATGTTCAAATACCCCGGAAACATCAACCCAACACCATCGAAACAATGGAAGTCCTTCCCCACCATTTCCAAGCCAAAAACCCAAATATCTCTTATCCAAAAATTACTCATTTTCCATATTTCGGGATTCCTTGATAAACCCATTATCTTAGCATCGTTTTACACCCAAAATATGGTTTATAACTCACACAAAACACTGTTTTGACCCACTTTGCTTAAACCCTTCAAAAACCCATTATCTCCCAAAAGGAAGAACTTGAGGAATCTCTCAAAGCTTTGGAAGGAAATTAATAGAAAATAAGAAAATGTTAAGGAATGTTAGGAATAAAGCACTTACCTTGATGAATCCTCAAAAATGGTGGAGGTTTGATGGAGGGATGAAAAGTGACGTAAAATAGTTTTGGAGAAGAAAAGGAGATGGGTAGTTTTGAAATATAATATTTTATTTTAATTTAAAATCCATCTCCAAAAACCTATTTGTTGCCCATTTTACCAAAAAACCCTTTAAAAATCATATTTTCTTCAAAAGCTTTAAAATTTGTTTATTTAAACTGTTTTCCCCAAAATTAGCTTAACCCGGACTGGCTTAACCAAACCCGAATATCTCCCGGACCCCAAACTCGAGCGTTACAAAATGTGATGTTATTATTGTCTTTGATGCTTTTGTCGCCTTAGTAAAAACACAATTCTCAACTGTTATTAAGGCTGTGCAAACCGACAGGGTGGTGAGTTTCAGTTATTAGTTGGAAAGCTTAGCTCTTTGGGAATTCAACACAATGTCACTTGTTCGTATACGTCTCAACAAAATGGTGTTGTTGAGCGTAAACATAGACAATTGCTTGAGACCGCCTTATGTTTACTTGCTTATGCTTCCTTGCTTTTAAAGTATTGGTCGTATGTTGTGTTCAGTGTTACATACTTAGTTAATAGACTACCCTAGTCTGCTATTGAAAATAAGTCACCTTATGAGAAGTTAACAGGAAAGCAACCTGATTATAATTTTCTTCGGGTGTTTAGCTGCGCATGCTATCCATGCTTACGGTCGTATAATAAACATAAGATGGAATTTAGGTCCCAACAATGTGTTTTCTTGGGCTATTCACCTAAGCATCTTGGATATCAATGCCTTGGTCCTCATGGTCGAATCTATATTACTAGACATGTGATGTTTGATGAAAATGCCTTTCCTTTTGCAGCTTCTAAGTTTGACAAAGTGCAACAACAATCTTTATTTTAGTCAAGCCCTATTCCTGTTATTTCACCTGCCTTCGACACTGATACTCATATTGAGCAGAACTCACCAGGGTGTTCAAGTGCCTCCATGCCACATGGTGATTTGGGTGCTGAGATGGGTTCGAATGAAGCCCCTTGTCAAGCTCCTCTAGTGTAGGCTGAGCCAAGGTCTGATGTTTTGGACACCGAATGTGTTGTTGGAAGTTATGGTCGTGCATCAGGTGTTGTAAGTGCCCACAATGATTCTCATGGTGATATTGCATGTGATGAAAATACTGAAGGTTCATTAGCTGATGCACATGCTCAAAATGACACAAATGAGGTTGTGGTACTTGATGAAACATCCAGTGAGGTCCAGGAAGTTGACATGTCAGAGCCTATGTTTGATAGAACCTATCTGCAAGTTCCGAGACAAATACTATCCAAAACAAGCATGTTATGGTCACGCGAAGCAAACATGGTATATTCAAGCCTAAAGTGTACTTGTTGAGCAGTGATGAGGTACCTAGAAATGTGTATGAGGCCACGGAAATTCCTAAAAGGTGAGATGTAGTTTTGGCTGAATACTCGGCTCTACTGGCGAATGGGACATGTGAGTTAGTCAAAGCTCCAATTAATCGTAAGGCCATCGGATGCAAGTGGTTGTTCCGAATTAAAAGAAATGTTGATGGCACGGTGAATCGATATAAAGCTCGACTGGTCGCAAAAGGATTTTCTCAAGTTCCAGGACACGATTTTACGGATACATTTAGTCCGGTAGCAAAGTCTCTTACCATCAACCTGTTGATATCTCTGGCTGTCACAAATGATTGGGTTGTGCATCAGGTAGATGTTAAAAACGCGTTCTTGAAGGGTGATCTTCATGAGGAAGTATTCATGGTTCAACCATTGGGTTTTGAGAAGAAGGACACAGCTGGTAATCACTTAGTTTGCCGATTAGTCAAAGCACTCTATGGGCTGCGTCAAGCACCTCAGAGTTGGTTTTTTAAACTCAAGAACTTTCTTCTCTCGCTGCACTTCAAGTGTTCTCTTACTGATATTTCTTTGTTTGTGTATAAGTCAGAAGATGTAATTACATATGTCGTTGTTTATGTTGACGATATTCTGCTCTCTGAAATTCTGAAACACATATTGGGCATGTCAAACAACAACTTCATGAACAATTCTCCTTGAAGGATTTAGGTGCGTTAGATTATTTCTTGGGCATGAAAGTTAGAAGATCACAAGCTGGGTTCTTCCTTAGCCAACGAAAGTAAGTCACTGACTTACTTCAGTCCACTCAGATGAATGACACTCGACCTGTTCACACGCCTATGGCCATCTCGCCTAAGTTGCACAAAAGCAATTGTGAGCTCTTCTCCGATGTAACTAAGTACTGTAGCATTGTTGGATCACTTTTATACATATGTCATACGCGTACTGATATATCATTTTACGTAAGTAAAGTTGCTCAATATATGCAACAACCCACTGTGATGCATTGGGGTGCAGTAAAGCGTATATTACGCTATCTCAAAGGAACTTTTGATTATGGGTTATGTTTTTTGAAACAGAATACCTTTCCCAATCTAGTAGCTTTTTCGAATGCCGATTGGGGAAATGACAAAGACAATAGGTGATCTATATCTAGCTACTGTGTTTTTATGGCTCTCACTTGCTTTCATGAAGTTTAAAGAAACAACGATCTGTGTCTCGCTCAACAGATGAGGCCGAATACCGAAGCCTAGCTCATGCAACGTCTGAACTTATGTGGGTAAGAAATGTATTGTGTGACATGAACATTGAGTTATCCCACTCACCTATTGTTTGGTGTGAAAACACGAGTACTATTGATATGGCTTCCAATCAAGTAATGCATGCAAAAACCAAACATGTCGACTTAGACTTGCATTTCATTCGGGGAAAAGTGTTGAGTAATGCTCTGCAAGTAAACTATGTTCCTGCAAAATCACAAATTGTAGATATCCTTACTAAACCCCTTTCGGCTCAACTATTTGTAGATCTTGATTTGAAGCTTCATGTTCTGCCCATGTCTAGTGTTTTAGAAGAAGAAAGGAAAGAAACGAGGTGAATGTTAGATCATGTAAAGTGTTGAGCTACATGGTCTAGAAGGTGCTCAGCTTTCTCTAGAAATTTCATCTTCAGATCTAGAAGATACCTTGTTTCTCTAGAAGCTTGCTGATTATCGTAACTAATTCTTGTTAGATAGTTCATTTAGTGGGTTGTTATCTAGCTGGCTCTACAATCAAGTCCATAAGGTTGTTAGTGGACCTTGTATAAGTAGGCCGAAGGATACAAGCCCGTTTCATTGTAAACCATATTTTTATAGATAAAATAAAACAATTCTATTTTCTCTTAGTATATTAACTTACTAGGGTTACTCTTCCGATCATTTTTTCACCTTCTTCAATCATCTCTGTGCCTTAGTTACAATTTAAACATTACCCTCAATCATATTGCAATAAAAAAATTATAGATCCTGCTAGTTAAGCCAAAATACAAAATAATCAATTTTAATTTCCTTGCCAATGTATTAAATATAAATCTTTAAATAATTACTCCATCAATATCATGAATTAAAAATTAGGAATACCACTCAACAAGGATTTACTCAATATCACTTAAAGTGTTGATGTACCATAAGCATTTAAATCATAGCACGAAAACAAACTTGCCATAAACTTGCAAACATATGACATTTTTGCCACTTTGTTAGGTTCAAGCACAACGATAAAATATTTTTTATTTAGGTTTTATGGAAAGATACTTTTACCCGTCTTTAATCAAAGAACTTTATAAACTCCTTACCTGAAAATTGTTTTTTTTCCTTAATAGCATCGTTGGCCTCTAAAGTATGCATATTTTACAAAGTTGCACTTAAACAGAATTTTGGGACGTTTTGCCTTTTATACTAAAAATTGTGACCTCATATGCCTCTATGTTAACTTCTTTTAAAAGAATTCACAGGCCAATCAGAATGTGCCACATGTTATTTTATTTAAAAAAATCAGATGACTTAAATTAAAGGGGTAAATTGCACGTTAAGTATGTTAGATTTTTTTGTTCATTTTAGTCTCTAAAAATCTTTATTTATCCCGAAATTGACCCTTATTTCTTTTTAATTTTTATAATTTAGTTCAATAATTTTAATATGATAATAAATTCACCCCTATTTTTTATTTTTTTACAATTTAATTCAAAATTTTAAATATAATGTTATCATCGTTAATTAAAAAATATTCTTTTTGACCAATTAAAATAATAAGCTCACTTTTGAACTAAACTATTGATTATTAGGTAACCCTTGATAATAAATTAATTTTTGGTACAATTGACATGCCATAAAATTTAAGGATAACTGCACATTTAGTACCTCATCTATTTATGCATTCTTATTTTAGTACCACACTTATTATTTTTGGCAAAATAGTATCTAACGTTACGCTTTTGTTTTGTTTTGGTACCCGACTGTTAAAAACAAACGGAGATGATGACATGTCTTATTTTTAACTAGGGTAATCACAGTTTTAGTCTCAAAACTTATACATTTCTATCAATTTAGTCCAAACTCTATCAATTTAATAATAATCTTAAATATTTTGGTTAAAATTATAAATTCCCCATTTTATTTCTTCTTCCCTGAAACCCTAACCCCATTTCATTCTAACGGTAAATCCCCCATTTTATTCTGAATTTCTGATCATATTAGTGTAAATTCTTAGTAAAAGGAAAGACTAGAAGGAAAAATAAATGTACTTTAGAAAAACACTTAAAAAAAATTAAAGATCACACTCAAGAAATGGTGTTAGTTCTACAGTGCAGGGAAAATGTACAGTTGAAAATCATATAACACCACTGAAAAAAATGTTCTAGCAATGCTACTGGACCTCGTTTTAATAACTATTTAAGAACATATAATCCAATCCCTGTGACATTCTAATTTTAGAATCCAAGACCAAGATAATCTGAATCCTTAAAGCTATGCGACAAAAGACCAGCATTACACAAACTATGATTATCACCCTCCTGTATGATTTTAAGAAACATGTGATGACCCTTCTATTTGTATTACTTAAATGAAGTGTTTTTTATACTAATAAAGTAAATCTAATTGACCATGCACAGAAAAGCCCACTTCTGTCTTTATACCACCAAAATCATCAAAGTAAGATCCTGACAAGCTTCCCAAACAAACCTCACTGTGCAAGAAAGCAAAGATTAGCATAATATTCTACTCAGAACCAAAAACAAAAGAAATTTTGTTAAGACCATTATATGAACAGGGGGAACAAAAAAAAACAACAAAGATGGAAAGGGAAGATGAAAACCGAGATATCAAAATACAACAGGCACGGGTACAGGAAATGACAATTTTCAAAATTTTAGGGTACGGTTACGCGAGGGTACAACAAATATAAAATAAATTTTAATATATAAAATAAAAATTATTAAAAATTATAATACAATAAGGACTAAAATTATAAGTGTATTAAATAATAATTATAATTGTAGTTATTTAAATTTACTTCTAATAATTTTAAATTACTTTTTAACACTTATATAAAAAAATTACTAAAATTAAATGACTAAATTAAACAAAAATTTAACTTTACATTCTAAAGAAAGAGAGAATCAATGACTAAAATAATAAAATTAAAAGATAGCATGGCTAAAACAGATATTTATCCATTCGTATTTAAAGATTGAGTGAATAAGCGTTAAAACAAGTTACAAATACAATACACACCTAATATCCCACATCTTTAAGATACATAAAGCAAGGAGAGAAAACAGCCTATAAATAGTCACTTATCAAATAGTACAAGGAAGCAATCTAGTCTTGGCCTTTTGGCTGAAATTAATTGTTAATTTTATAATTTTTAGGTGGAGTATTTAATTTAGTAATATTTTAAAGATAATTTTTTAGTTTAATTATTCTTGAGCTTTTTAAATTTGAATTAGTTTACTGATTTTTAAAACGTTTCTCACAAAGAAGATGAAATTTTATTTTCCATTTTTTAAGTAAATAGATTTAAGTACGTCCCTAAGTATATCCCACATAATTATTGACCATATTTGATATATGTTTGACTGTCTTTGATAAAGTTAAAATGTCCCTGAAACGTACCCTAACCGTCCCGTCTTAAAATCGTATTAGAGACACGGGACGGCGTTAAGATTACGTCCTTGTACTTCATAGCAAATACATTATACCTACCCAAAAACTCCTCCTCTTTTCCCCTCCGTTTCAATAAATTAGAGTCATTCTCCTGGAATATATTTTTTCTAAATTTGTTTTTAGTGACTGTGATAGCCAAAGAACCTGAATTGGAAACACAAAACCTAAATAAGTGAAAAAAAAAATACAAAAACATAACATTGACCAGTTCTATTTTCACGAACTTACCCCTTTTCCCTGCATTCTTAGAATTTACACTGTGTGATCAGAAATTCAAAATAAACTGGGGATTTACTGTTTTTTTTGTGTGTGTGGATAAATCAAATATTATTGCTGTGAGCATGGATCGAACATGCGACCTTCAGATCTTCAGTTTGACGCTCTCCCAACTGAACTATCCCCACAAATTAGGATTTACCGTTATTGGATTGAGAAGAAGAAATAAAATAGGGTTAGGGTTTCGGGGAAGAAGAAATAAAATGGGGGATTTACAGTTTTAACTCAAATATTTAATATTATAATTAAATTGATAGAGTTTGGACTAAATTGATAGAAATGTATAAGTTTTAGGGACTAAAACTATAATCATCCCAATTAAAAATAAGTCGTATCATCATCTTCGTTTGTTTTAAACGCTCGGGGTACCAAAACAAAACAAAAACGTAATGTTAGGTACTGTTTTTACCAAAAATAATAGACGAGGTACTAAAATCGAAACGCGGGAATATGTGAGTACTAAATATATAGTTATCCCTAGAAATTATTAAGCACCAAGACTATGAATACTCGTGGTTTCTATGAAGTATTCGTCATATGCGCTGGGGAATTCGAATACCCATTGAGCTTGCTAGATGTTTTTTTTGTTGTTGTTGAAAAGTGTTAGAGAATGAGTGTTAATAATTCAAGAAAATAAAATAAAACAGTAAAATAAAATAAATATTGATTTATTATTAAATTGAACATATCATAAAATTAAAATACAATAATATTCGAAACATAAATCCAATATTAAGAAAGAAAATTGAAACAATTTACTTGTGTTGAGGCTTGTGTAACACATTTTCCTTAAAACAAATCCGTCCGCTCCTATGGTGCTTGAGTAACGTTGGACATCTATCTCTCAAGATACAACAATAAAAGTTCACTGCAAGCAACACTACTTCAGTGAACTAGGCGAATCCAACCATACCTTCTTCTATCACCACTTGAACAAAATTTGAGAAAGAAAGAGATGAAAATGATTTGAGATGTCTCAAATGATAAACTTTGATCCTTATTTATAGTGGAAAAAGGAAAGAAATTAAAAAAAAGCAAATAAAAAGTTGTAGGAAATTCATAATGGACACTAAATTGGTGAAAAATGAAGAGTATTGATTTGGAATACCAAAAGACAAAAGTGTTGAGAAAAATAAAACCATTTATGCAGGCTAAATTTTGACAGGCCGTTAGGCTCCACCTATCCAGACATTTCACGTCACCCACGTTATACAATTTTTGCTTACATATTTACTAGCCAACAAATTGTTTCTAGTTTATAAACACCTTTCCATACCTCACACTTTTCAATGTGGGATGGAAGTGTTTTAAGCACCCATTTTATTTTTCTCAACAACATTTGCAAGTAGCTTACTTTGGGTATCAATTTGTCATTCATAATTCAACCAATTTGAGCATATTATACATTGTTTTAAAGGTCTCATAGAGTAGAATATAAACCATACTGTTTATTATTTAAAACTCCAAATTTACCAAAAAAATAATATGCCTCAAATTTTCTTAGTTATCCATTATTTTCCAACAATCCCCTACATGAATGAAATTGACAGATCAATGGCACGAAGTGGTGATAGAATTTACGTTCAATATTTGCATAGGATAGGTAGGCATCAACCTTTGAACCTTCGCTTGTGAAAGTATAATTACTTTACTGGCTGACCAGTAGACATGATGTCCTTGAATTGTTCTGTCGTTTGTGTAAACGATGATATACTTCACACAAATGCCTCACTGGCAAGACTTTGATTCTCATGGGTATGTTCATACGGTCGTGAATATCTCCTGGTTCTGCAAGAGTTTTAAGAGAACTATCTCCAATAGTCTTCTTGAAGCGGCCCACTTCACTCTCACATAGGTGACTTATGTTGTTCGACTCACCGAAACACACAATCGTCATTAAAAGCATTACTTGGCTTATTCCACTTTTGATCACTATTTACATCATAGGAATGGACTTGGGAGAAGAACCCCCACAGTGATCGCACAAGTCTATGCAAGTAGGTTGTCCCTTTAAACCAAAATCTTAGGATCTCCAATCAACTAGGTATGGTTTTTCTTCACATGGCACCTTAAATTTTCATGGGCTTTAGTCACATTTGTAACACCCTGATTTTTGGCATGTTAAAAAAAATGAAATGAAGATGATAAGTGCTGCCATGGAGTGTTGAACCTGTGACCGTGGCCAAGTTACCTGTGCCTTAACCATTTGAGCCAGGTGCTCTTATCTGTCAAGTATTAGGGGGAAAACACATTGAAGTAAAAATATAGTGTTCTAACCCAAATTAAATATATCAAACAAACCTTTCAGCTACCCCTATTTTTTTGGGTATCATGCTTCGAATGTAAAATTAGAGAGAGTTTCCAGACTCTTCCTCTTCAACCAAACCATGTTTATCGCCTGATCTCCCTCACCGCCGATCGGTGGTTGCCACCGCCCCAGCCATCGGATGCGCCATCGCAGCCCGATCAAACCCTTGGCCTTCATACGCAGATACGAGTCGCTGTTTGCTGTGAAACTTGGGTTTAAGGTTCGGTAGTGACCCAAGCTTTCGTCGCCACTGTTTTTCCACGTTTCCGGTGTCGATTGGAGTCCGTTCGTATCGCCGTCGCCTCGAGCAAGCACCTCGTCTCGAGTTGAACAAAACCCAACCGGCCAATCATTTGTCCGACGCCGGGAAGCGCTTCATCGGAGCTTCGTTGATTCCGGCCTCCTCGGTTTTGTTTAAGGTCAATTTCGGCTTGTTTCGTGTTTCCGATGAGTGGGTTGAATAGCCGTGTTGATGAGCTCTTGTTTTTGGCAGGACCGGTACGATTAGGTCCTCCGACGACAGTTTCGGCGACTGTCTGACGACCTTCGAGTTCTAAAGGTAAGAGACGGTCCGTGTAGATCGAACCGGTCTGAACCGGCTGGTCCGGTTGAATCAGTCAGCTCGGTCAAGACCGTTGACCCGACCCGTTGTCCCGACCCGACCCGTTGACCAGAGTCAACTCAGTGAGTCAACTCGTCCGAGTCAACTCAGTGAGTCAACTCGCCCGAGTCAACTTAGTGAGTCAACTCGCCCGAGTCAACTCAGTGAGTCAACTCGCCCGAGTCAACCCAGTGAGTCAACTCGCTGAGTCATCCATTGGACCAGTGACGTCAGCGTTGACTTTGACCGCTGACTTTGACCAAAAAGTCAACTTTTCCCGAAAAGTCCTATCTTATGTTTTTCGACGTCCTGAGTCCGATTTTGAAGCTCGTTTCGTGAAATTCTAACCCGAAAGCCTCCGAATTGGACCTTGAACTCGAGTCCACTTATGTATTTAATAATCAATTATGAGTAAAGTGATTAAAGACTGAAATTGGAATCTGTGTGATTAAAGGTATTCGTAGTTTCTTGTATCTGAGATGTTGAAGACGTCACATTCAGATTTGGAAGTGATCGAACGGAGTACCAGGGTTGACAGATGTAGCAAGTATTAAAGGTAATACACTACTACCTCTAGTATGCTTTATGAACATGTTGGTATTCGGTAAATGCATGCATAAATATGATGATGAGTGATGTTAGCTCTACTTAAGTCAAACCGGATATGAAATTGAGTATGATAACCATGATAAAATTAAAATGCTCGAACGAGAAAGTAAATAAATGTAAGGATTTAGAGTTCAATAAGTAACTAATAAGGCAGCTAATCTCCAAATCCGATTATCAGTGTCAAATGATCAAATGTTAAGAATATTCGGATATAAAATTACGAAAATTCCCTTAAAGTATGAGAATGACTAAAATATCTTTGGAATTGGAAGCGATCTAGAAATCTATTCTAGATATGATAAGACAACATGATTCATCTGAAAACCTCGAAAAACCTGAAAAGTTATGGTAACCAGATTTGAACCTTCGGGATTGTATGGTGTCAAGTTTCCTTAAATTCGGAATGAGTATTTGAATACAGATTTACGAGAAGTTATTCGTACCTCTGAATTAATCAAGCGGCTCGAAATACAGAATTGACTGAAATGACTAAAAGTATTGGAAGCACTGTTATGGTTAATTAATTTGAATGATCGTATTGACCAAAAAGACTAAAGTATTCTCAGACATTGATGTTTACAAATTAACTAGAATGATGGATAAATCTTTGAGTTCTGAAATGAATGAAGTGGTTGGAGGTACCGAGATTTCTTGAATGGTTGAAATACCCACGGGTACTTAAATGATTGAAATACTATAAATGGTTCAATTGACAGGAATGACGGATATCCTGAGCTTTAGAATGACTGAAATACCCCCCCCCCCCTTGACTGAAATAAGTAAATTGCCTTTGATAAAATTCTGAAAATGCCAAGTATTTCCAAGAAACAAACTTTTCCACCTAGTGTGTTCCATGTGTGCCATGCGACTGTCTTTGCATATTGATTTACATGTTATAATACCGATCACGAGCACATGATTGACATACTTGAACTCACATGAACATGACATGTTTTATAATTAAGCATGACCGTACTATATTTCTGGTATATGCCTATGCACCCGATATGACAAACATGTTATATGGATAATGTGTTACTAAAAATACAGATATTGATTAATGATCTATTGATAATCTGATTCACTGGGGTACTTGGGACATGATATGAAGTTACCGTCGGCTCAGCCCTGATCCAGCTGGTAAGTCCGCCCGTATTCGGATCCTAAGCTACGGCTAGGTTCGCCCGTTTTCGGATCCTAGGCTTCGGCCAGGTCCGCCCGTTTTCGGTTCATATGCTTCGGCAAAGGTCGCCCGTATTCTAAGGTATATCCTTAGGATGGTACCCATGCCCAATGGGCTCGGGTTAATGCCTATACATGATACCGCATTGGGGAAAACTATATATTGGAGTATGGTTGGAGGGTAAATATAGAATTAAAATGAATTTTATGGCTACTTGAAACAAATGTATTTTAAATAAAAAGGTTTATTGCATTGTTACATTTCATGCATTAACGTTGCACCGTTGGAACACACTAAACACCAAACTCTCTAATTCCTACCTCGTATGTTATCAGCCTATATAATTCCCGTCTAATTCACGATGTTTGAATAAGGAACAAATATCGTTATTCCTGAGTATGATGCAATCTCGAAATAGTAGAACGGAAATGAGGGCTGTTACTATATGGAACATTATGAAAATGTTATGCCTACCTTATATCTACATGATCTTATAACATCTTTTGGTAGTACTGTATTACTGAGCTTTTCCAAGCTCACGTTGTTTTTACCATCGCAGGTTAAAAGAATATATCATGGTATAATAGTTGACAGTAGTGTTCGAAGTTGTCTCGGCGTTGCCTTGGAGTACGGTACTATATAGTTAGTGGGCATGTAC
Source organism: Hibiscus tridactylites (assembly GCA_958450335.1). Taxonomy (NCBI): domain Eukaryota; kingdom Viridiplantae; phylum Streptophyta; class Magnoliopsida; order Malvales; family Malvaceae; genus Hibiscus; species Hibiscus tridactylites. Next base: position 20,642,859 of record OY288281.1, on the reverse strand, counting down.
GCCATGTATTGCTTTATGGCAGTGTCTGTAAAATATTTTCTAAAGTTTTTATTATGTGTTTAAATGACATCCCGAAATGATATTTTAAACAGAAGTTGGTTTTACAATTTAATAAGTGTTTGAAAAAATGTTTTTATGTGTATTTTTATTATGGGTCGCTCTTGTGACCCTAATGCGACTTTCTAGGATCCGTTATAACGCATAGGCGGGTCTAGGGGGTTACATTTAATGGTATCAGATCTTAGAGTTGCGTCATTTTGGGTAGATCGGCCGATCGTCTGTCATAGGGTGTCTGATTTGTGTATGCCCCTAGATTATAACCGTACTCCTACAAGCCGAAACTTCAATGTCAAACCCCTTTTCTGAAATAAATGTATCTAAGTGATCTGCCTCCCAAAGCTCGATCTGTATTGGCAAGAAATAATTATAGCGTTCGTCTGTGGTTTGGATTAAATTGGTGGATTTTGAATCTGGATAAATAACCTGAGGTGATTTATGCATATGGAATTAAAGATCTGATAAGATTGAGAATAAAATGTTTGTTTATGTGAGATGATTGTCAGAAGATTTCAAGTAAGGCTATTCGGTGATACTTAGTATGTGTGAGAATATCCTGATAGAAATTTGATAAAAGTAATATGAATTTAAAAGAGATGTATCTATGAAAGTGGCGAAAGTGTGGACAATGTGGTTACTCTTTTATACGAAGGTAAAAGTTTTCCGAGTATTAAGTTGAAGGTAATCGATAATTGTTTAAGGCTTTGATTATGGTTGTTTTGGCAAAGAGAAAGATATTCTGCGAAAATGTGACACGATGTATCATAATACAGTATATCAGTCATGATGGTAAAATTTGGTGTTCACATTGCGATTTTGGAAGGCTCTGTGAGATGCAAGAGTACAAATATGAACTGCAGTTATGGTTATTCATTCGTAACTGAGAGTAAACCTAGAAGAGTTATGAATATTCGAGGAGGCATACTTATGGCTTGTATGATTGACATATGTGGTTATTGGGGATGTTTCTTATCCTTAACTGAGACCAATTGTGATAAAAGTTATGAGACAATTATTTGTTTTGCACCACATAAAGTTTTGTATAGGTTTGAATATTGAATTCATATTAGTTGGACCGAGTTATACAATGGGATGACCTTGGGTCCCAGGACAATATGAGTGACTAAAGACCTTACCAGATTGATCTATGGCCATTTGAGAGTCCCGAGAAACGAGCATGCTCTGATGGACAAGCTTCAATGCAAGAATAGATTAAAGCGTAATTTCTACACCTCTTCTGACCCTGGTAAATTTTGAGGACGAAATTTTCTTTATGAGGGGGAGAGTTGTAACACCCTGAGTTTTGGCATGTTAAAAAAAATGAAATGAAGATGATAAGTGCTGCCATGGAGTGTTGAACCTATGACCGTGGCCAAGTTACCCGTGCCTTAACCATTTGAGCCAGGTGCTCTTATCTGTCAAGTATTAGGGGGAAAACACATTGAAGTAAAAATATAGTGTTCTGACCCAAATTAAATATATCAAACAGACCTTTCAGCTACCCCTATTTTTTGGGTATCCTGCTTCGAGTGTAAAATTAGAGAGAGTTTCCAGACTCTTCCTCTTCAACCAAACCATGTTTATCGCGTGATCTCCCTCACCGTCGATCGGTGGTCGCCACCGCCCCAGCCATCGAAAGCGCCGTCGCAGCCCGATAAACCCTTGGCCTTCACGCGCAGATACGAGCCGCCGTTTGCCGTGAAACTTGGGTTGAAGGTTCGGTAGTGACCCAAGCTTCCGTCGCCACTGTTTTTCCATGATTCCGGTGTCGATTGGAGTCCGTTCGCATCGTCGTCGCCTCGAGCAAGCTCCTCGTCTCGAGTTGAACAAAACCCAACCGGCCGATCATTTGTCCGACGTCGGGAAGGGCTTCATCGGAGCTTCGTCGATTCCGGCCTCCTCGGTTTTGTTTAAGGTAAATTTCGGCTCGATTCCGGCTTGTTTCGTGTTTCCGATGAGTGGGTTGATGAGCTCTTGTTTTTGGAAGGATCAGTACGATTAGGTCCTCCGGCGACCGTTCCGGCGACCGTCCGATGACCTCCGAGTTCTAAAGGTAAGAGTCGGTCCGTGTAGATCGAACTGGTCTGAACCAGCTGGTCCGGTTGGACCGGTCAGCTAAGTCAAGACCGTTGACCCGACCCGTTGTCCCGACCCGACCCGTTGACCCGAGTCAACTCAGTGAGTCAACTCGTCCGAGTCAACTCAGTGAGTCAACTCGCTCGAGTCAACCCAGTGAGTCAATTCGCTGAGTCAGCCATTGGACCAGTGACGTCAGCGTTGACTTTGACCGCTGGCGTCAACGTTGACTTTGACCAAAAAGTCAACTTTTCCCGAAAAGTCTTATTTTTTGTTTTTCGACGTCCTGAGTCCGATTTTGAAGCCTGTTTCGTGAAATTCTAACCCGAAAGCCTCCGAATTGGACCTTGAACTGGAGTCCACTTATGTATTTTAATAATCAATTATGAGTAAGGTGATTAAAGATTGAAATTGGAATTTGTGTGATTAAAGGTATTCGCAGTTTCTTGTATCCGAGATGTTGAAGACGTCACATTCGGATTTGGAAGTGATCGAACGGAGTACCAGGGTTGATCGATGTAGCAAGTATTAAAGGTAATACACTACTACCTCTAGTATGCTTTATGAACATGTTGGTATTCGGTAAATGCATGCATAAATATGATGATGAGTGATGTTAGCTCTACTTAAGTCAAACCGGATATGAAATTGAGTATGATAACCAGGATAAAATTAAAATGCTCGAACGAGAAAGTTAATAAATGCAAGGATCTATAGTTCAATAAGTAACTAATAAGGCAGCTAATCTCCAAATCCGATTATCAGTGTCAAATGATCAAATGTTGAGAATATTCGGATATAAAATTATGAAAATGCCCTTAAAGTATGAGAATAAATAAAATATCTTTGGAATTGGAAGCGATCTAGAAATCTATGCTAGATATGATAAGACAACATGATTCATCTGAAAACCTCGAAAAACCTGAAAAGTTATGGTAACCAGATTTGAACCTTCGAGCTTGTATGGTGTCAAGTTTCCTTAAATTCGGAATGAGTATTTGAATACAGATTTACGAGAAGTTATTCGTACCTCTGAATTAATCAAGCGGCTCGAAATACAGAATTGACTGAAATGACTAAAAGTATTGGAAGCACTGTTATGGTTAATTAATTGGAATGATCGTATTGACCAAAAAGATTAAAGTATTCTCAGACATCGAGGTTTACAAATTAACTAGAATGATGGATAAATCTTTGAGTTCTGAAATGAATGAAGTGGTTGGAGGTACCGAGATTTCTTGAATGGTTGAAATACCCACGGGTACTTAAATGATTGAAATACTATAAATGGTTCAATTGACAGGAATGATGGATATCCTGAGCTTCAGAATGACTGAAATACCCCCCCTTGACTGAAATAAGTAAATTGCCTTTGATAAAATTCTGAAAATGCCAAGTATCTCCAAGAAACAAACTTTTCCACCTAATGTGTTCCATGTGTGCCATGCGACTGTCTTTGCATATTGATTTACATGTTATAATACCGATCACGAGCACATGATTGACATACTTGAACTCACATGAACATGACATGTTTTATAATTAAGCATGACCGTACTATATTTCTGGTATATGCCTATGCACCCGATATGACAAACATGCTATATGGATAATGTGTTACTAAAAATACAGATATTGATTAATGATCTATTGATAATCTGATTCACTGGGGTACTTGGGACATGATATGAAGTTACCGTCAGCTCAGCCCTGATCCAGCTGGTAAGTCCGCCCGTATTCGGATCCTAAGCTTCGGCTAGGTCCGCCCGTTTTCGGATCCTAGGCTTCGGCCAGGTCCGCCCGTTTTCGGTTCCTATGCTTCGGCAAGGGCCGCCCGTATTCTAAGGTATATCCTTAGGATGGTACCCATGCCCAATGGGCTTAGGTTAATGCCTGTACATGATACCGCACTGGGGAAAACTATATACTGGAGTATGGTTGGAGGGTAAATATAGAATTAAAATGAATTTTATGTCTACTTGAAACAAATGTATTTTAAATAAAAAGGTTTATTGCATTGTTACATTTCATGCATTAACGTTGCACCGTTGGAACACACTAGACACCAAACTCTCTGATTCCTACCTCGTATGTTACCAACCTATATAATTCCCGTCTAATTCACGATGTTTGAATAAGGAACAAATATCGTTATTCCTGAGTATGATGCAATCTCGAAATAGTAGAACGAAAATGAGGGCTGTTACTATATGGAACATTATGAAAATGTTATGCCTACCTTATATCTGCATGATCTTATAGCATCTTTTGGTAGTACTGTATTACTGAGCTTTTCCAAGCTCTCGTTGTTTTTACCATCGCAGGTTAAAAGAATATATCATGGTATAATAGTTGACAGCAGTGTTCGGAGTTGTCTCGGCGTTGCCTTGGAGTACGGTACTGTATAGTTAGTGGGCATGTACGTCATGTATTGTTTTATGGCAGTGTTTGTAAAATATTTTCTAAAGTTTTTATTATGTGTTTAAATGACATCCTGAAATGATATTTTAAACAGAAGTTGGTTTTACAATTTAATAAGTGTTTGAAAAAATGTTTGTATGTGTATTTTTATTGTGGGTCGCTCTTGTGACCCTAATGTGACTTCCTAGGATTCGTTATAACGCATAGGCGGGTCTAGGGGGTTACAACATTCCTTTCGATGTTTTCTCAACATGATTTCGATTTAACCCTTTTGGTTAGTGGATCCGTAACGTTATCATTTGATCTTACAAAATCAATAGAGATAATTTTATTTGAGATTAATTGTCTAATGATATTATGTCGACGACGCATATGTCTCGACTTACCATTATAAAAAAGCTTTGTGCTCTACCAATTTTCGCTTGGTCATCGTAATATATTGTGGGCACATGCTTTGTCCATTTAGGAATATCCTCCAAGAAATTTCAAAGTCATCCGGCTTCTTCTCTAGACTTGTCTAGAACTACAAACTCATATTCTATTATGAATCTAGTTTAACCGTTTGTCTTGAGAATTTTCATCCACTTGTGCCTTTGATATCTTGAATATCATTATTCCAACTACATCAGAGTATCCTTCTAAGAAATAGGATCTCCCACTTAATCAACATTTTGACCTTTATTACTGAACGGATCTTGGCTCGTGTCTATTGGAGTTCTTGTTGAGTTGATCACACAATTGCAAATGGCCAAGAGGGGGTGAATTGGCAATTAAAAATTTAAAAGGAGGAAAGGAATAAGTGAAAAAGGTTAGACAAGACAATTTAGAGTGGTTCAAGCTTCTAACAAGCTCTACATCCACTACCTTAGCTCCCACTAAGGATTTTCAACCAATCCACTAATTGATTCTTCCCCTTTTCTCGGATTAGGAGGAAAACTTACAAACAGATTAAGCTTTCTACCTAAAGTTTAATCAAGTTCACTCACAATTATAAAGGAAGAAAGGCAATCTAAAATGTATCTCTCACTAGACTAATTAATTTCCCAATTACAAACAAACACTCCCCAAACTTGAAAGATAGATAAACAATGAAGAATTTTACAAGTTGAGTACACAAATTTGACTCTATAAGCTCAAGGGTTTGGAATAATTGCTTGGATGTTGCTTGATGGTTCAATAGTTGTTATTGTAGCTTTGGAGACTTGTTTTTATACCATCTCATTAATTTCTAGCCGTTTGGATGGTTGAGATCATCAATAGAGCCGTTGAGGCTCTCTCTTCCCTCCATAAATGCTGTTCTGCAACTACCCGTATCGGAACACGAGGTTTTGTATCGAAACAGACACCTAAAAAAGAAAGAGTCATTGTGTGTAAAAAAGGACTCGTATCGAAACGACTATAGGCCGTATCGAAACAGTTTGAAATTGTAAAATGCCTTTAAGTGTAAAAATGGGGTCGTATCGAAACGACTATAGGTTGTATCGAAACGTTTTGAAACTGTAATTTGGTGTTTCGGAACAACCAATGGGTGTATCGAAACACTTAACTAATTTTTCAAAAGTTCGGTTCTAACAAGTAATGGCTAGTTCACTTAATGCTCAATTTTGAAAATGCTTAACCCCTGTATCGAAACGGGTATGAGCCGTTTCGAAACAACACTTGAAAATCAAAAACCCGGATGAAGGATATATCGAAACGACCCGTTTCAAAACCATTGTCTCGAAATAGATTAGTCCGTATCAAAATGGACGTTTCCAGTGAAAAAAACTTATCGAAACACTTTGGGGGTGTTTCGAAACGTCTTGGCAATTTTGAGTATTTTAGCTTTGAACATGTTAAACGTCACAAACCAAAAAACAAAAAATTATGAACATGTTAAACGTCATGGATTTAGCTAAAGACTGAAACTAGTAACGGAAATATAATCTTTAACTTTTATTAGACGTCAGAAATTTAGTAAACTAAAAACCCAAAATAAAAATTCACACGGTCTTAATAGAAAGAAAAATAATGAACAGTGCACCAGGTAACTTATGAAAAGAGAGGTGGTGCACTAGACACACTTAAATACCAAGTCTTTCAAAGAACTAATCTTAGACATGCACTTTCATATTATTTTCCGATCATCGTTTATGGGTTCCATTCTCTTATGCTTAAGGAAGTTCTTGAAGTCGTTCCAAACAAGGGTTAGCTTTTCAAATGACTAACGTCTGAACGGATTCACTTCCAACTAGGGGTGTTCGCGGTTAACCAAAATACTATAACGGTTAACCTATAAGTTATGTTCTTAGTGCAAAAGTTATATGCTCTTAATGTAATTAGAGGGAAAATACATAGAGAATGTATCTAAGAATACATAGAAAATTAGGGGACTCATTCTTAATGGTTAACCAATGGTTAACCATGAACACCCCTACTTCCAACCATTCCTTTTGCAAGAATATCGTGAGTGGTCAAATAAAATCATTGCCTTTGATTCACAACAATTTGGAATCAATCATTAAGAATTTCTTAGCATTGACATCTTTCATTTTGTATTTATGGTCCAACGACCCACACAATTCTCTAGTCATTTTAACCACTGTACACTTCATAGCGTACATCAGACTAGGCTTTAAGAATTTAATTTGACATAAAAAATAAAATTCTTCTATGATTTGATTCAAGACCTCAGTCAGAATCAACACTCTAGATTCCGTTGAACAGAATCAATAACCAATGTTACTTTTGATGATAATTTCTGCTAAAACAAATTTCTCTACAACAAACTTGAATAAAACAAATTTATTCAGATTACCTCTTGTTTTGAAATTAAAATCATATAAGCCCGTTAAAACGGCATAAATTAAATCTTAAAACAAATTGTTTATAAGATTTTAATTTTTAAATAGATCAAGATTCCGCAGGGATATACTGTTTGTCTTTATATAGTTTTTCAAAAGAAATTATTAGTGCAACAAAGATAATTTACAACCATTATCGTTGTTTTCATGAGGTAAATAATTTTTATTTTAGCCATGAACGAATGATTGCAAATCTGAACCAAATATCACTTTTTGTTTAACCAATACAAGAGCAAGCATGTAAGGGCTATCTTAATCTTGTGGTCACGTTTCTAATCTTGTATTAACCCATCAAACCATATAATTAATAGCCTTATTACTACGACGTTTGTTACTTTGTCATCATCATAATTACTAATTATTTAAAGGTTAAACTATACTAATGACCACCGAACTATGGGATTAGTGTCGATTTGACCACTATATTTTCAGTTGTGTTAAATATACCACATAATTATTTAATTGGTTCCAATGTAGCCACCTGCCGTTAAATCCTAACGGAAAGATGATGTGGCAGTTAAAAACAAATTAATATAATTACACATTTGGTCCTCTATATTTATACAATATATCAATTTAGTCCTAATTTTAATATAATAAAATTAATTAATTATTCAATAAGATGGTGACACGTGTCACCACCTGATTGGAGGTAGACCCTGGAATGCAAGTGGTGGGTGCTTGCCACTAGGCTAAGCACTTTTTTGTGCTATGAGATACAATCTTTGATATATATTTAAATCCACGCCACATGTTTGCCCACTCATGATCAGATTGGCTAGGCTATCTGCGAATAAATTTTAAAAGTATGAGGCAAATAATCTGTTTTACACTTTTTTTATCTGAATGAGCTTCTAAGACAAATTTCATTGGTTTTGGGACCTGTAGAAAAATATTGCCAACAGACTTAGTCTTCCCATAGCATTGGGCTCAGTGGGATAAATACCTCATACTGGAGCTTAAAAGGGAACAATTTAAAACAAAATCATGCTAAAATCATAGAAGATTGAAGACAAACCTGATAAAATGCCAAAAGCCTCCCTGCTTCAATGTGGCCTTTTGCCACTTTATATTTTTGCTCAAGGATGCCAATATATATTTCAGAATCTGAAAATTAATTATAGATGGAGAATAAGAGATCAGGCCATCAGGGTGATGAAACTGAGGCCTAAAATTATAAAGGGATATGGAATCAAAGAAGTGGGAGGACCGGGGACCCAGGTAGGCAAGTAGAGAAACGAAAACAACTCTTGCAGATCTAAAAGAGAAAGTTGTTGAATTTGGTTGTGATCGATGTGAAGTTTTACATCTCTTGCGTGGATTTTTCTTTTGGTTTAGGATTTATTTCCTCTAATGTTCCAGGTTCGAATCCACTCCACATCATTTTTTCTTCTTCAATTTTTCTGGTCACTAATACTATTTAAATATATATCAAAGATTGTATCTCATAGCACAAAAAAGTGCTTAGTCTAGTGGCAAGCACCCACCCCTTGCATTACAAGGTCCCATGTTTGATTCACCTTGCAAGCAATCTCCATGTTAATATTTTTCCACCTCCAATTGGGTGTGACACGTTTCACCACTTGATTGGAGGTAGAAAATTAATTAATAAAATAAAATAAAAATAATTAAAGACTTCTAATAAGGCGGTGACACATGTCACCATCTTATTGAATAGTTAATTTATTTTATTAGATTAAAATTAGGACTAAATTGATATATGATTAATATCCTATACACTGGCGGTGGAAAGTTTTTGTTTCCACAAGCGCCTCAATTATAAGGTTTAGGGTTAGTGTTTAGGGTTTAGAGTTTAGGGGTTTTAGTGTAAAGGTTTAGAATTTAGGGTTCATGTTTAGAATTTAGGAATTAGGGTTAGAATTTAGGGTTTAGGATTATGGTTTAGTTTTAGGGTAATATGGGTGGGGATTTAGGTTTTAACCTATAAACCCTAAATTTTAACCCTAAACCCAAAATTCTATCAACAATCCCTAAATTCAAAACTACTACACTTATACCCCTAAATTTTAAACCCTAAACGAAATTCCTAACCCCTAAAACTAAGGCGCTTGTGTAAAAAAGTTTCCACAAGCGCTTGTGTATAGAATAATTACTCATTGATATATTGTATAAATATAGAGGACCAAATGTGTAATTATATCAATTTGTTTTTAACTGCCACGTCATCTTTCCGTTAAGATTTAACGGCATGTGGCTACATTGGAAAATTAAATAGTTATGTGATATATTTAATACAATTGAAAATATATTGGTCAAATCGACACCAACCCCATAGTTTGGTGGTCATTAGTATAGTTTACCCTAATTTAAATTATGAATGTAAACCGAATAAAAGCTATTTAGAGCCTTTTCAATAAATTCATCAAAAATAATAATTATATCCTTTAATAATTATTATTAAAACGAATGTATTATATACCACAATCATACCGAATAAAAGGAATTTAGGGTTTCTTTTTCTGCACGCTATCCAAAAAAAATCCGAAAGGATAACAACCATTTATATTCCACCCATCTACAATGGTTATAAAACATAACAATAACATTCATTAGCTTTTATTACCTAAAAGCATGTCTTTAATGTATTTTTAATGGCATTTATTAGAACAATAAACACATTATAACATATCTCTTCAGTACTCTACTATACATCGTATAAACGCGTGTATATATATATATATATATATATATACATATATATTCCTTCTACTTTAAATATAACTCTTTAAAAATAAAAGCAGTTACAAGGGCAGTATACCATATAAGCAATCACAAAATGGCCATAAAATATTTTATAAAAAAATGGCCATAAAGCATTATTGTCTTATTGATAAAAGTAATTTATTATAAACGTATACCATTCAAAACATTTATCGTATAACAATTATATCCATCATGGTACTTAAATACTAATCAAAAGTATTTTTCACATTATCTCACTCAATGAAATACATTTTATAAATACTTACCAAAGGCTGTAATGCTTATAAAAGACAAAATAATAAGGTCTGTTATGAATTTAAATTACCTTTGCAATTTTCCAAAAACTTGGCTGCAACATCTTACTGCCATTATCCAATTCAGTGGTAATATTTTAAATTAAAAGTTTGTAGATCATACCAAATGTATCTACGAGTAGCCTGCAAAACCCTTTATCTACGAGTAGCCTGCAAAACCCTTTTGCTAACCATCAGTTATTTATGATTTGAAAATTTTAACAATAGTTGAATTTACTTCTAAATTGTTAGAAAAATAGATTACTGCAAAACGAGACGCTAGCATTGACTGAAAAATAATAAAATATTTAAATTAAACCAAACCGTATTGTGGTATTAACTATTGTCTTAGAAGTGAATTCGCCCCGATGTATGTAATATGTTCGTCTTAGATTAAAACTTAACGAAAAGTTTTTCTTAAGATTTTAGAAAATGAGCGTTAATAATCCAAGAAAATAAAATCAAACAGTAAAATAAAATAAATACTTATTTATTATTAAATTGAATAGATCGTAAAATTAAAATACAATAATATTCGAAACATAAAATAAATATTAAGACAATAAATCAAAATCGTTTACTTGTGTTGAGGCATGTGTAACGCACAGTTTTCTTAAGACGGATTCATCCGCTCTTATGATGCTTGAGTAACTTTGAATGTCTATCTTCCAGGATATAACAACAAATGTCCACTGCAAGCAACACAACTTTAGTGAACTAGGCGAATCCAACCATATTTTCTTCTACCACTACTTAAACAAAATTTGAGAGAGAAAGAGATGAAAATGATTTGAGATGTCTCAAATGACAAACCTTAATCCCTAATTATAGTGAAAAAAGGAAAGGGCTTTAAAAAGGAAGCAAATGAAAAATTGTAGGAAATTAAAGTTCATAATGTACACTAAATTATTAAAAAATGAACGTCGCAGGGTAAAATCTTGGCAAGCCAATTAAGCTTCACTTATCCAAACATTTCATTTAGCCAACGTCATACAACTTTGGATTATATATTTAGGGAAAACTACATCGGTGGTCCCCAAATTATTATCGTTTTTCTATTTTGGTCTCTAAACTATGTTTTTCGGTAAAATCGTCCCTTCTGTTACATAGTTCTCCTATTTTGGTCCCCCGACGTTAAATAACTAACGGTTTTGCTGACGTGACATTTTTTAAATATTTTTTAATCATTTCTCTCTCCTCTTAAAAAAATGTCACGTCAGCAAAACCGTCAGCTATTTAACGTCGGGGACTAAAATAGGAGAACTATGTAACAGAAGGGACGATTTTGCCGAAAAACATAGTTTGGGGATCAAAATAGGAAAATGGTAATAGTTTGGGACCACCGGTGTAGTTTTCCCATATATTTACTAGCTAACAAATTGTTTCTAGTTTATAAATATCTTTCCATACCTCATACCTCATACCTTTCAATGTGGGATGAAAGTGTTTTAAGTACTCATTTTATTTTCCTCAACAATATTTGTATGTAGCTTACTTTGAGCATCAATTTATCATTTATCATTCAATAAAATTGAGCATATTATATATCGTTTTAAAGGTCTCATAGAGTAGAATATAAAACATAATGTTTATTATTCAAAATTCTAAATTTACAAAAAAAAAATATGTCTCAAATTTCCTTAGTTATCCATTATTTTCCAACAAAAAAATCCCTTCTATCCCTTGCGCTGTGTCTCATGTAACTTATAAGTGGTGCGACATGTACTTATGTGATCTGAGGTGCCAACTATTTTGGAGAAGTTGTTGGGTGAACACTTTGTGTTGTGTATAGGTGAAAACTTGTATATTCTAGATATTCTTGTATATATGCTATAGATATTACCTATTCCTCATTCCCTACACTCGTACTGTTAAGTTTGTAAAGCTCAATGGTTAGATATTTTTGTTCGCATGTTAGTAGATTCAACTCGTGAGGAATACATCAACAAGAGATTTCAACATCGCCCATTTATCGAAGTACAATACTTTAGTTTTAGTTGGGCTTATGTATTCATAAGATGATACCATATTTTAGTTTGTAACTCTATTATTATCATTATTTTTTTATTATACGATGATTTATATGTAATACCCGTGTTTTGGGGCTAGAAGTTAGTCGGGTTAAGTGGTTCGAGTCAGTAAAATGTATTTTTAATCAAATTGACCTTAGTGTGAGCAAATTGAGTTTAGAAAGAAAGGGAGGGATCACTTTGGTAATTAAACCAAAATAAAAATAAAGACCACTTTATCTACCATCTTTCTCATTTCTTCTTCCTCACCGTGAAAACATCCCAAAATTTCTCCCAAACCCTCTTTACTATTTCATTCGATTTCTTCATCAATTCAAGGGGCTTTTGAAAGGTAATCACATATTTGAACTCTCATTTCCATTTCCTATTCATACATGGTCATAGATTTTAAAAATATGAACTTTTAAAAAATTAGGGTTTATATCAAGTTCGGATTTTTAAGGGGGTTTTTCAATTGGTTTTGATAAATTGAGTTGGGGCTTTAGTTAATCATATTAAAAGGTGTAACATATATCAATTTGGTTGAATTTTGATGAATTCCCGAAATTGGATAAAAATGAGTTTTTTTAAGGGTTTTGGGTGAGTTTTGGGGGTTGTTTTAGGTGGGAATTGATAGCCCAATGGTAGTACTATGGTTAGGGGTTGATTTGGGATTGTTTGTGGGTGCTATGGATGTTGGAAACATGGTTTTTGGACATTGTTTAGGGGCTGCCCGAATTTACTAAAAATGGGATTTGTTCATGGTTTGCAACATGGTAAATTGCATTTGAATTGTATTCCGGGTTGGTATTTTGATGTTGGGCTGATTTGGAATTGTTTGCAATGTGTTTGAGGTTGTTAAGAAGCGAGAATTTGTATTGGGAAGCTTCGGGAAGAAATCTGGAAATTTGAGGGAGGTTGCTTGCTTGGCTTGGAGCTTCGAAGCTTAGGTGAGTGGTTAAATATTTTCAAAATGGTTTTGAGTATTTGGTTCAAGCATGTGAACCTAGGATGGGCTTGGTAAACCCACCTAGAGTTGGGATTAGAGTGGTAGCCTAATCCCAAGCTTTGATTAGAGACTTTGGTTGCACTTTTTAATGGTTGTATATGCCTCGTATTAAATTATGATGGTGCTGATTATGTATATGTTGTATACATGTATGTTGAGGCGTGTTTGATGCATTGTTATATGCATGTTGATGATAGATATGATATGGTTATACGCATGTGTAAAATATAATGTGATGTGGTTGTTAATGATGTACATGTGGTGTTGACGTGTGAAATGATATTATGAGGTGGTTTCATGATCCGAGGATCATGGTGAGTACATGCTAGGCATGGAAATGTGGTTTGTGCATGACGGTAAGTCAAGGTGAGTACGTGCTAAGCACGGAAGTGTTATGAATTAATATTGTGAAAGAGTAATGAAATGTGTAGTATTGGCACTAGTATGCTTGGGTACAAATGATCGATCATTAGGATGTTTAGTGTGTACACATGAGTAAAAAGTCGCGCGTGGTCTTGGTGGCGTTGAGTCACCAAGGAGGAGTACGGGTTCGCCCGGAAATTGTATTTATATTAGTCGGTGATGAGTGGAATCCCATCGACGGGCGTGAGGATGAGTGGAATCCCCTCCGCGTGAACGGTGATTAGTGTAATCCCACCGTCAGGTATTGGTTGTGTTGTTGGATGTGAGTTCCAACGGTTATCCGCGTATTCGAGTCATAGCTAAGTGCCAATACGGATTGTAGCCTATGTCGCCAATATGTGGTTAATTGTGAGCCAATGTGATTTGGGATGTGTTGCTAACATGGTTTAATAAATGTGATTTCATGTGTTGTGGATTTAAACATGTTGAGCATGACATGATATTGATTATATGTTCATGCATCATTTAGAATTATGGCTCGTGTAGACCGGAGGTAAGAACATGCATTTTATCTTGGTTGTAGCTCGTGCTTGGACCCTGCATTGTCGAGGTTTGTTTTTAAAGAGCTTACCCTCACTAAGCTTTTATGCTTACGCTCTCTTTTGTTCGACAATGCAGATAAATAGCTTGTGGGTGGCAAAGGCAAGGGAAGGTCTCCAAGTGTTGTTTTTGGTGAGCTCAATGTATGAATTTTAAGTAATAGAATGTAATAGTTAAGCAATGGGATAGGAAGTGTTGATTCGAGTCTTGATGTATGTCAATGGTTGACTTGATTTGTAAGCATGATATATCTTGCCAAATGCTAGTACGATGGATGTCTTATGAATGCTTAAGTTGCTTTAAATGGCATGTAAACTCATTTGATATGTATGATGCTTATTGGTTCTCTTTTAATGTCTTCAAGCATGCTTGTATGAAAGGCTCTTAATGTGTAATTTGTTATGTACGAAAGATTGTCTAAATCCATGCTTGTATGTGTTTGAGTATGTTAAATCTAGGATGTATGCCTCTAGACTTTGTTTGATGGTTTTGTGTGCCTTTAGGGGTCCTATGGGACCTTCATACTTGTTGAAATACCCTTAAATCTGAGTTTCAAAAGGCTGCAGACAGCCCGCGTTTCGAAACGGGCTGGGTCGTTTCGGAACGGGTAAGGCTTCAGGGACCCCGTATCGGAACGCGTTTCGATACGGTATGGCCTTTGAAACCCCTGTTCCGATACGCGTTTCGGAACGTTTTGGCTACTGGAATTCTGAGAAATTCACGAGATGAAGGTGTATCGAAACGGGTATAAGGGTTTTGAAACTGTCAAAATCTCGTTGACCACGAGAAGTTGACCGTTGAGGGCGTTTCGGAACGGTTGACCACCGTTTCGATACGGCCCCTTGTAGAGGCTCTGGGACAGTTGACCTGGTCAAGGCGTTTCGATACGCCTCAAGGGTGTTTCGAAACGGCCTGTTTAAAATATTAAAAGTGGGCTGTTTAATTGCTGTTTTGGGATCGAATGTTTGTCTCATGTATTTTATTCCGTTGTTTGATCACATAGGACTTAAATGGACTTTTAGACAAGATAAATAAAAGAAATTTTTCTAGGGTTGCTAACCGAGGTGGGACCTTAACGGGTTTCGCTCCGGTTTTCCCCGTGTGGCCCGCTCGGACCGGTCGTCCGGCCAGACCGGGACGAGGGGGTTACATTTGTTGGTATCAGAGCCTAAGGTTACCGAGACCCTGGGCAGGTAAGTGAGGTAAGTTTAAGTTTTGAATTGATATGCACGGTGTTTGCTTGCTTTGTAAGTATGATTGCTTGTATGACAAGTATGTTGATTGTTCGTTTAAAAGCATGTTGCTCGTTACCCGTGTATGCTGTGATGTGTGATTGTTTGATTGAGAATTCATGTTGTTTGATCGTACGCATATGTTCGCTTGTTTAGCAAGTATGCCTTGTTATATGCTTGGTTGAGCATGTATGTGTGCTGATTTGGTTGAAACATGTTTAGTAGAGTCCCATTGCTTCTATTACATCGGAAAAAGGATTTTAAGTGAGGGAAATCATACTTGAGCCACTTGGACCTTTCCTTTGCTAACCCAACTTGTATGTTAAATTCTTAATTGATTTATTGCTTTTAGTAAGTTTAGGGCCAGTGTGTGGGCCGTGAATCGGTAAGTGGAAGTTGTGGTTTTGAAAATGGGGATGATGTAGAGGAAGTTCTTTGCTATAGTTAGGGGAGTATAGTTGTACCGGAGTTGAGGAACAATTTGTTTGCTCGAGTCCGCGTGCACGTGAGTTGATTCTTGTTGGTGGGAGATGACGAGACCGATTCTGGTATTAGTTGGTGAAAAGAAGTGAAGACCTATGAGTGGGAGTCAGGTGGTATCTATGTTATAGTGGATAAGCCCTTGGTACAGTTTTGAGTTTGTCTCTTCTGATTGGTTCTGAGTTCGTACTTCCGTATGTTGTTAACAAGCATGCAAGTTTGAATGTGCTCGATGAGGTAGGTATGAGTACCTTAGTTCTTTTGGCGAGATCTAGGTAGGGGTCTCGTGTGAGTAATCTGAATTTCAGAAGTGTTAGTGGTGAGCGTTGGGGTTCAGCCTATGATTTCGATGTAAGACAGCCGATCAGTATCCGTGAATGGGAACCGATTTGTGTGTTTGGGACCAGTGTGCGTCTGGGTGGTTTTCCAGTATGGTTGTCTGTGTGTGCCCAGAACTGCGTTTTTGAAGTTTTGAAATGCTCTACGAATAGTCTAGAAGAGTCGGATTTTGTTGAAGAATCAGTCTGAAAACAAGAGGACCGACGACTATCAGTTGTGTACTTGTGAAGTTACAATTTTTGCAGAATCGTCCGTTTGTGTGAGCGTGCAAAGATTTTGACGTATCTCTGTTGAGATTTTAGACGTAGGGACGCATGTGACTAGACCTTTTGGGAGATAGTAGCGATTAGAAAGATGTACAGAAGATGTTTGTTGGTGGTTCAGAGTTACTAGTTTCTAGTAGATGTGAAGTGATTGTCTTCCTACAGTTTCGGTGTGCCTTTTTCCAAGGCTCGGCTTGAAGAGCAAATAGTTAGTGTATACGTTGAGACAAAGAAAGAGTTGACTTGAAGTTACAAGATTTATGTGTGACTGTAGTGGTAGGTGAGAAGGTGAACTTCTTGTTGAATGTTGATCCAGATTTAGAGGTCAAAGATTGATTGAGTTTAGTTGACAGGCTTGCTTAGTAATTGTGATGAATTTGATTTTGAATGAAGACTAGACCGCATAATGTTAGGATAGTTTGTGTTTTCTTTTCCTAGAAGTGTTTGGAAGAATTGTCGGCTTATCTCTTGTCTAGAGAGGAAGAGTTTGATATTGAGACCGTCTTCGAGTTTACTCCTGTTTTGATTGCTCCATATCTTATGATTTCCGGAGGAATTGAGAATGTTGAAGAATCAACTTCGAGATTTGTTAGACCTTAGACTCATTAGGCCTAGTGCATCATCTTAGAGTTCTACAGTGTAATTTGGGAAGAGTGAAGAGTGACAGTACGAGGATGTGTTTAGATTTCAGATAGTTGAAACAAATGACAGTGAATGATTAACATCCGTTTCTGAGTGTTAGTGATTAGTTGGTCAGTAGTGTGTGCTTCAGTCTTTCGAAGATTAATTTGAGATTCGTTTACTACCAGTTGAAAGTGAGAAAATTTCAAGTACCGAAGAAGACCATGACAAGCTTTAGAGTTAGTATTGTAGATTCTATTAGAGAATCAGTTGTATGCCAAGTTGAGCCAACGTGAACTCCGAGTTAATGAAGATGTTCTCCTAGGACATGTAGTTCAGCCGAGTGTGTTAGAGAAAATCCCAAGTAGGCAGAAGAAGATGTGAGTTGGAAGAAATCGAAGACTATGACAGATATCTATAGTTCCTAGGTCTAGCCTTGTTACTCTCAGAGAATTGTAAATAGTGTTTGAAGATAGTTGCTCCATTGATAGATTGCTACAGAAGAATGTTCAGTTGTGTGGTTAGATGCGAGACAATGAGCCCTTGAGAAACTGAAAGAGACTTTGAAGAGAGCTTCGACCTCAAATCAACTTATGTCAGAGAAAGAGTTGTGAACCACAGTGATGCATTACATGTAGAGTTAGGTTGTGTGCTTATGCAAGACAGAAGATTGTGGCTTGTTCATCAAGATAGTTGGAAGACCGTGAGAAGAGTTATTCGATATGAGACATAGAGTTAATTACAGTTGTATTTGCTTCGAAGACTTAGAGACAAAGCTTGTAAAGTAAGAAATGCACAGTGTGTACGTACATATTATCAGAACTTGAGTTGTTAGACAACTTAGGAAGGGTTGAAACTTGAACAACATGAGTAGTTAGAATTGCTTGAAGACTGTGATCTCAAGATTGAGTACTATCTGAAGAGAGTCTACGTAGCAACCGAGTTCCGAGTTGTATTTGTTGTTAGATTAGTAATTGAGTTACGAGTTACAATTGCCGAATTCCGTATATCAAATGATAGTAGTTTTGTGGCCGAGTTTCGGGTTGAGGCTACTTTGAGTCAAAATGTTTGAAAAGAAACAGTTGCAAGACAGATTCTTGGCACCTCACGTGCGAGGCAGAGTAGAAGGAAGACCTTCAAAATAAAGTTTCAGAGATGATAGAGTTTTGCACTTTAGAGACAGAATAGTTGTACCGATTGACATAGTGTTTTGAGACGTATTGTTTTGGCCGAAGCACAATATAGTTCATTTGTATTGCATCTGAGTAGTATGAAGACGTATTGTGGGTTGAAGATGAATGCTTCTGAATTGAGTGGATGAATAATGTGGTTCAGTATGAGAGTGAGTATGTAAATTGCCAGCGTGTCAAGACCGAGCTTCAGCTCCTTCTATTTGTTACATCCGTGGAAGGTTCATAATGGAAGCGAGTAATAGAGATTTGAGATTTCAACTAGAATAATTTTGAAGACGTCCGCATAGGGTTTGGTTAATTGATGAAGACTGAGGATCAGTCAGAGAAAGTTGTGAGTCAAGTGTTCAAGCAGTATTGTATGACTTTGTGAATCGGGCTAGTTCTGTTGTTATCTGTTGCGATTACCACCAGAGTTAGAAAGGGGTTTGAGATGTGTTCCGTGTATCCATGATTCAAAAATGTGAGTTAGATCTGTTCCGTGCTATGTTTGTTGAAGAGATTGAGTTGAGTTTGAAATTGGCATGACTTGAAGAATCAGTTGAGATCTTAGTGTAAGATAGCAAGTGTTGTGTGGTAAGTCTTTCGAGTTGGTTAGTACGTTGTGGTGAGAGAGGAAAGCGTGGAGGTGCATGTTTAAGTGGCCCTCCGTGATCGATAAATTTCGGGGACGAAATTTCCTTAAGTGGGGGAGAGTTGTAACACCCGTGTTTTGGGGCTAGAAGTTAGTCGGGTTAAGTGGTTCGAGTCAGTAAAATGTATTTTTAATCAAATTGACCTTAGTGTGAGCAAATTGAGTTTAGAAAGAAAGGGAGGGATCACTTTGGTAATTAAACCAAAATAAAAATAAAGACCACTTTATCTACCATCTTTCTCATTTCTTCTTCCTCACCGTGAAAACATCCCAAAATTTCTCCCAAACCCTCTTTACTATTTCATTCGATTTCTTCATCAACTCAAGGGGCTTTTGAAAGGTAATCACATATTTGAACTCTCCTTTCCATTTCCTATTCATACATGGTCATAGATTTTAAAAATATGAACTTTTAAAAAATTAGGGTTTATATCAAGTTCGGATTTTTAAGGGGGTTTTTCAATTGGTTTTGATAAATTGAGTTGGGGCTTTAGTTAATCATATTAAAAGGTGTAACATATATCAATTTGATTGAATTTTGATGAATTCCCGAAATTGGATAAAAATGAGTTTTTTTAAGGGTTTTGGGTGAGTTTTGGGGGTTGTTTTAGGTGGGAATTGATAGCCCAATGGTAGTACTATGGTTAGGGGTTGATTTGGGATTGTTTGTGGGTGCTATGGATGTTGGAAACATGGTTTTTGGACATGGTTTAGGGGCTGCCCGAATTTACTAAAAAAGGGATTTGTTCATGGTTTGCAACATGGTAAATTGCATTTGAATTGTATTCCGGGTTGGTATTTTGATGTTGGGCTGATTTGGAATTGTTTGAAATGTGTTTGAGGTTGTTAAGAAGCGGGAATTTGTGTTGGGGAAGCTTCGGGAAGAAATTCGGAAATTTGAGGGAGGTTGCTTGCTTGGCTTGGAGCTTGGACGCTTAGGTGAGTGGTTAAATATTTTCAAAATGGTTTTGAGTATTTGGTTCAAGCATGTGAACTTAGGATGGGCTTGGTAAACCCACCTAGAGTTGGGATTAGAGTGGTAGCCTAATCCCAAGCTTTGATTAGAGACTTTGGTTGCACTTTTTAATGGTTGTATATGCCTCGTATTAAATTATGATGGTGTTGATTATGTATATGTTGTATACATGTATGTTGAGGCGTGTTTGATGCATTGTTATATGCATGTTGATGATAGATATGATATGGTTATACGCATGTGTAAAATATAATGTGATGTGGTTGTTAATGATGTACATGTGGTGTTGACGTGTGAAATGATATTATGAGGTGGTTTTATGATCCGAGGATCATGGTGAGTACATGCTAGGCATGGAAATGTGGTTTGTGCATGACGGTAAGTCAAGGTGAGTACGTGCTAAGCACGGAAGTGTTATGAATTAATATTGTGAAAGAGTAATGAAATGTGTAGTATTGGTACTAGTATGCTTGGGTACAAATGATCGATCATTAGGATGTTTAGTGTGTACACATGAGTCAAAAGTCGCGCGTGGCCTTGGTGGCGTTGAGTCACCAAGGAGGAGTACGGGTTCGCCCGGAAATTGTATTTATATTAGTCGGTGATGAGTGGAATCCCATCGACGGGCGTGAGGATGAGTGGAATCCCCTCCGCGTGAACGGTGATGAGTGTAATCCCACCGTCAGGTAATGGTTGTGTTGTTGGATGTGAGTTCCAACGGTTATCCGCGTATTCGAGTCATAGCTAAGTGCCAATACGGATTGTAGCCTATGTCGCCAATATGTGGTTAATTGTGAGCCAATGTGATTTGGGATGTGTTGCTAACATGGTTTAATAAATGTGATTTCATGTGTTGTGGATTTAAACATGTTGAGCATGACATGATATTGATTATATGTTCATGCATCATTTAGAATTATGGCTCGTGTGGACCGGAGGTAAGAACATGCATTTTATCTTGGTTGTAGCTCGTGCTTGGACCCTGCATTGTCGAGGTTTGTTTTTAAAGAGCTTACCCTCACTAAGCTTTTATGCTTACGCTCTCTTTTGTTCGACAATGCAGATAAATAGCTTGTGGGTGGCAAAGGCAAGGGAAGGTCTCCAAGTGTTGTTTTTGGTGAGCTCAATGTATGAATTTTAAGTAATAGAATGTAATAGTTAAGCAATGGGATAGGAAGTGTTGATTCGAGTCTTGATGTATGTCTATGGTTGACTTGATTTGTAAGCATGATATATCTTGCCAAATGCTAGTACGATGGATGTCTTATGAATGCTTAAGTTGCTTTAAATGGCATGTAAACTCATTTGATATGTATGATTCTTATTGGTTCTCTTTTAATGTCTTCAAGCATGCTTGTATGAAAGGCTCTTAATGTGTAATTTGTTATGTACGAAAGATTGTCTAAATCCATGCTTGTATGTGTTTGAGTATGTTAAATCTAGGATGTATGCCTCTAGACTTTGTTTGATGGTTTTGTGTGCCTTTAGGGGTCCTATGGGACCTTCATACTTGTTGAAATACCCTTAAATATGAATTTCAAAAGGCTGCAGACAGCCCGCGTTTCGAAACGGGCTGGGTCGTTTCGGAACGGGTAAGGCTTCAGGGACCCCGTATCGGAACGCGTTTCGATACGGTATGGCCTTTGAAACCCCTGTTCCGATACGCGTTTCGGAACGTTTTGGCTACTGGAATTCTGAGAAATTCACGAGATGAAGGTGTATCGAAACGGGTATAAGGGTTTCGAAACTGTCAAAATCTCGTTGACCACGAGAAGTTGACCGTTGAGGGCGTTTTGGAACGGTTGACCACCGTTTCGATACGGCCCCTTGTAGAGGCTCTGGGACAGTTGACCTGGTCAAGGCGTTTCGATACGCCTCAAGGGTGTTTCGAAACGGCATGTTTAAAATATTAAAAGTGGGATGTTTAATTGTTGTTTTGGGATCGAATGTTTGTCTCATGTATTTTATTCCGTTGTTTGATCACATAGGACTTAAATGGACTTTTAGACAAGATAAATAAAGAAATTTTTCTAGGGTTGCTAACCGAGGTGGGACCTTAACGGGTTTCGCTCCGGTTTTCCCCGTGTGGCCCGTTCGGACCGGTCGTCCGGCCAGACCAGGACGAGGGGTTACATTATACTTCGAGCTTCGTATTTTGTAAGTTACTTTATACTCGTTTTATGCTTTCTACCTTATGATGTTTTATTACGTGAATGATTTATTTGATTTGCCTAAGTTGTGATTTGAAAAAAAGTATGTTGTTTGCTTCGGTGTCTCAATGTGACATCTTGGATTCTTTAGATTAGATAGGTCGGTTTGAGCCTTGAGGTGTTACATTTATAAATTATTTAGGTTTTATTATAAAATCACCCCTACAGTACAGCATTTATTAACTTTAGGTATTTATATTGTTTTTTTTCACATGTTACTCCTAACATTTTCCATGTTTCCAATTTCATCACGTCAGACTTTTCCTTCCAAGTGGATGATGTGGCACTCTCGCAGAATGTCACGTGACACTACTAGAAATTGCAATGTCATATAACACTACAAAAAATAATTTATTGACGGAAAAATTCCGACAACTATAAAATCCGTCACAATTTATTGATAGAAATAAAATATTTCGTCACAAAATTTAATCTAAGTTGTAGTTTTCGACGGAATTATTGTTTCCGTCGCAAATTCTTTTTTATTTCAATAAAAATGACAATTTAATTTGTGATAGAATAATAATTATGTCAAAAACAATTAAAAATATCAATTTATTTTGTGATGAAACAATAATTTCGTCAGAAACTATTAAAAATACCTATTAAAAATGTCAATTTAATGTGTAATGGAACAATAGTTCCGTCGAAAACAATACAAAATAAAATAAAATACAAGAAAATTATTGTCTAATTCCACCTTTCTAATCCCCAACTACTTAATTTCCTTTTCAATGCAAATAATAATAACTTTAATTAAAATCATATTAATTACCCAACCCCCAACCCCCATCTACTTAATTTCCTTTTCATTGCATTGTAAGTAATACTTACTAAGCATGAACTGCTCCATCTTTTACAAAGGAAGTGACAACAGAGGAATGCAATGAGTTGTACAAGAAATTTTAAAAGAATATTCGGAGCCATTAGCATTATCGCATTTTACAACTGAGATAAGAGTAGTTGGACTGTGACTTTAATATTTTGGTGCTTGTTATTTTTTTTAAGTTAATATAAAGAATTTTAACATGATTCTTACATCACTCTTGTTATTTCATTTTTTTTAAAAAAAATTATTAAACACACACATACATAAATGATGTTATTGTGACATTTGAACATGTTTTGAGAATACAAAGCAGCTTGTATTTTGTTGTATATATATAGAAAAAATTTGTTACTATGGTTGCTTTCATTTAGACATGCTTTGTTGGAAAATATTACCTTTCTAATTATTTTTAAATTTTGATTTTGATGTTTTTTTTGTTTCTTTTGCAGTTTTACAGAACTTTAAATTTTTTACCGAATTTATGAGTTGATGTAAATTTTAAGTGTGGTGCTTTGATTTCATGGTATTTTATCATTTTAAATAACTATTGGTTTTACCGTTATAATAAAAATAATATTTTAGAAGAATTGTTTGTTGTATTTCAATTATTATTAAATTTTAATTTTGATGTTTTTTTTTTATTTTTTTGCATAACTCTAAATTTTTTTACCGAATTTGTGAGTTGATATAAGTTTTAATTTTATTTTTAAAATATAGTGCTATCAATTCATTAGTATTAGCCTTTTAATTAAAAAGTTTAAAATAGACTAAAAGTAAATAAAATATTTTCATATATAACATAGATTAATAATGTCATAAGTTCTACTTCTTGTTTTCTTTAAAAATAGATTAAGAGTAAACATAGAGTTTTGCACGTAATATACAATAATAAAAGCCATAAATTATGTCTCTATTTTTTTAGAAGATTTAGAAAATAGTAATTAAAAATTACTATTTAAAAGTTTACTAATTTAAACATTTTAATTTAATAATACAATAAAAACAGGCTTTGACATTCAGCATGGATTGATTTTGGATGTACAATATTAATAGGCTAATAAAAGGTCACATTATTAATCCCGATTTTGAGCGACCACTGTTAGAATCTATTACATTTGCATTAAGTAAGCCTAGATTTACAGATCGAGGAAATATTAGGTGTCTATGTAACCGACCTAAATGCAAAAATAAAAGTTTTTGAGATCTAGAAACGGTTAAAGTTCATGTGATAATTCTTGGGATGTTTGAATTCGTAATGCAGAAATATTAGGTGTTCATGTATCTTTGACTGATTTCTTGGGATGTTTGAATTCGTAATGCAGATAATTCTCTCATAATTTGTTTGCTTTTTCTTATCATTTTTCTAATCTCTACTGACTTTCAATCTGCAATTTTTTAATTTCACTTATATACATGTAATAAAAACGTACTAGTGTGTGAATATGCAGTTTCAAATATCCCGGGAAAATTTTTCCTTTTTTTAAAATTAAGATTTAAATTTTCGACGGAATATATGTAATTCATCGAAAATTAAAAAAGTTAGATTTTGGAGGGAATGAAAAAAAAATTGGGAAATTTTCCCTTTTTTAAAAAAATATTTAAAATTTCGGACGAATTTTAAATATTCTGCCGGTAATTTACTAACGAATTTTAAATATTCCGTCGATAATTTACTGGCGGATTTTCGTCACAAATTTTTTGATGAATTACTACATTTAGTCGGAAATATAAGTTTCGACTAGTGTTTTTCTGATTACTCTTTCCCGTCAAAAATTCCGTTACTAAAACTAAATTCTCTCACAAAGTCCGTCGCAAATTTCCTCATAATTGACACATTTTTTTTAGTTTAAATAAGAAAATTGCAAAATTTCTCATTGTTATGAATATTTATCTATGTGATGTCTATCATGATTAGAACTTTATCAAAGGAGTTTGATTTATTTATTATTAAGAATATTATCTCTATGAATTAGAGTTTAATGTATTATGTACTTCTTATGCCTATAAATAAATGATTCATTGAAGGCATTGTACACAATTCTATATTTTGAGAATAATACAAATCTCCCTCTTCCTCTCATCTCTTTGTTCTTCTTGTTCTTCTTTATTTTATTCACAACACGTTATCAGCACGATCTCGCTCGCTCAATTACTGTGATTATTGTTGGTGGTTCTCGAAAAGAATTTCAATTTGATATTGGTGACTACATCTATCATATATTCAGCTTACCTTGGAAAGTATGATATGTTTTACTTATTTATATACTAATATAATGATTGATTTATCATTCTTCAAAAGTTAGTATATTCATATCTATTATTTGGTAATTATTATTTTATTCATACTTGAAGTAACTCTTGAATTAACGAAAATTAAAATTATCGTCGTACTTCATTAGATGGATTGATAAAGCAAACCAAATTAAAGCCCTCAAGGATTTCGGCTAAATGCTATTGGGCGCACAAGTTGGAAATTTTATTACATAGTATATTAGTTTTATTCAAAGTTTTTATTATTCTATTCTAATTTATAATTGATTCAATTCAAGGATTGTGTTGTCATGTGATTGTTATATATTTGTTTTATCATTATTATTATTATGGTAATTTATATGAATAAATTCGAGATATAAAACAACTTTATTATTTGTATCAATTACTTTGTATGTGAATCAAAGGCAAAAGGAATACATTACTTTGATGTGTTTATATATTCATCAAAATGTCGCTTGATTTTAACTATGGTTGTTTATAATTTGATCACATCAATTATAGTTATGTTTATTCAACTTAATCTATGACTACTTTTATACTTTTTGATCTAGTCTCAAATAATTTTTTTTATTCTATTGATAAAAGTCGATGTTTTTAACCGTGTTTTGAGTTTTACATGTATTCAAATGAGTTGGAAATAGACATGGTGTAAAAAAGATTATGAGAAGATGCCTTGGTTCATTTTCTACGTCATCATTGTCTTTGAGACGAAATTTAATATCGGTAAACTCTATTTTATTTTTATCTTTTAAAATACAATTTTAAAGTGCGATAAATCATGATGATTTTGGATTTACAAGAAGATTATTATAAAGTCTATATTTGCTTGAAAGCAATATTTCTTCTTCGTCGAAAAACTCGACCATAGACTTCTCCCAATTTCAAGTTACAAAAATTCGTCTTGATCCAAAAAGTTTTATGGGAGGCATTCCTTGAATTGAATGCAAAGCATGATGTTTATTCCATGCGATTATCAATGATGGGGCATTCCCTGAAGTGAATGCAAGCATGATGTTTATTCCATGCAATTATCAATGATGGGGCATTCCCTGAAGTGAATGCAAGCATGATGTTTATTCTATGCAATTATTGGATCTGTTTCATTCCCTGAAGTGAATGCAAACATGGTAAATTATTATTCAATTAGAGACATAATTTCGATATAATCCAAGTATAATTGGTTGGACATCCCGTTCTGCGAGGCTACTGGTCTCAAATGAGATTTTTAAAGGACCTTGTGGACAGGTTTAACAATGCCGCGCACGAGGATTAAATCTTTGTTCTCTGTGATAAGGATATGTGAAAAAGGTTTTAAAGGCCCACTGGCTCTACTCCATTCCCTGAAGTGAATGTGAGATTATATTATGGAAGGAATAAAAAAATCACATTAAAAGTTGTGGTCGTGGTCGAGGCTATGAATATACACATGAAAAATATAGTCATTTTAAGAATACTTCTACCCGCTGGTAGCGAAGTTATAAGGATGACAAGAGTGATAAAGAACATTCTAAGGAAGTGAAATCTTTTTACCAATGTGATGTTATAAACCATTGGTTTCGTACTTGTCAATCGCCAAAGTATTATGGACTTTATCCATAATCATGAATGATAAATGAAATAAAATATAAACAAAATTTATTTATGGCGAAAATAATTATGGCGTTATTGGTCCAACTCGATTGGATATTGTTAATTTTCTCATAACCCTTGAAGGGAATAATTTACCATTTATTTTATTTCCCTTGTAACCTCTAACATGAATAATTGATTATTTTTTTTATGTTAATTCGTTTTATTTATTATTTATTTACGTCAGTTTGTTTTATATTTTTTTATTTCACATATTATTTATTTACGCTTTATGTTAATTTATTATTTGAAGAATATGATTACTTCTGGAATAAAATATACAATGAATTGTGGCTATTTATGCCTAGAATTGTGGCTATTTATGCCTAGCAGATAATGCAAGTACTCATATTGTACTCAAGCATAAGAAATATTTTTCTCATTTAAATGCAAGGGGAAATATGAGTAATATTTCTCAAAGTACTAAAATATCAATGCTTCGGAAGAGCACTTTAAAGTTTATCTCTGATAGATAATCGACTTGATATGATGTGCTATATTTTATATTTTTCATTCCTCGAAGTGAATGATACAAAATACATATTTTCATTACCTGAAGTAAATGAAACAAAGCACATTTTGAAAGGTGCATAATTATGCATTTCTCGATTAAAATGCAAGGGAATAATGTGAGTACTATATCCGGAAGTACTAATATCACAAAAGGCTCTGGTTGAGCAAATATGTTATTGTCAAATGGAACTTTATTCCATATTCACAGTGCGTTATGCTCGTCAAAGTCATAAAGAGAGTAATATGAGTTCGCAAACTATCCCTTTGGGAATTATAGATAACATATGTTATCAATTGGCATTTGAAATAAGCCAATATGGATATAAGTTTTGGTAGCCAAAAAGTCAGTTGAAAACTCTAGAAGAGCTATATATTGCTACCAAAAGATAATTTCAATTGAAAGCTCCGAAAGAGCTAAATATATTCCTATTTAAAGAACAATTTTGATGGTCGTACTAGACATGTACGAGTAAGATTGAATTACATGTTATGGTAAACAAGAAGTTTACAAATTCAGAGATATATACACACATATATATAGTTGGCATGATCGGTTAGACCATCCTGATCAATAATGGTGCAGAAATTATTGAGATTTACATGCACATGTATTAAAAGAACCTGTAGTTCTTGTGGTGCTTATTCTCAAAGGAATGAATTAAATTCCACTTATTAAAGAACGTGAAGTTCTTGTGTTGCTTCAAGGAATTGATTAAATTCCACTTACTAAAAGAGCATGAAGTTCTTGTGTTGTTTGTTCTCAAAGGATATAGATAATCCCACTTACCAAAAGAATTAGAACTTAAAGTTCTTGTACTGAAGTTAAGACTGTATGTCTTGCATATCTGAACGAAATATGGGCTCATATATCCACAAATGTGGAAAGTTTTATATGATTTTAGTAGATGCATCTACATTGTTTTATCGACTTACAACCAGAAGTTTGTGAGATTGATTTTAAAAAGATTCAGATTATGCAGTTAGACTATTCGTCTTGAAAAGCTAGTGAGTTTATATTTTAGGCTATATCAGTTGTTATAAAGCCTATTGATTATGAAAAATATAGTTTAGCAAAATTTCAATTGGATGCCTCCTATTTAATAGCTAAACTATGAGAACAAAAGAGTTATTATTTATATGGTGTTTCCATATAGCAACACTTATACGCATCAAGCCAACGAGTTATAATAAACTCCCCGTTATGATTGGTTTTTGGTCAGAAACCATACATTTCCCATTTTATGATTTTTGAATGTGCGATATGAATTGCTCCACCACAACGCACAAAATGGGTAAATAAAAAGGGTTGAGAATATATATTGAGTACGAGTCTCCTTTTATGTTTAAATTCTTAAACATTAATTGGAGAATCATTTATGACATGATTTTTCTCAACATCAGGGAGATAATAATCAGCTGAATAGAGGAAAATGAATTATCATTATCTAGATCCTCGTATATGAACTAGAAGTTCATAAGATAATTCATGTTATTACATGTCAACTGCCAGACATATTTACTGACCCAATGAGAGTAATTAAGTCTTATATACCAGCTGAAATGTTCTAAGTTTAAATTACATGTTAGAGCGAGAGAATGTAAATCATGCCTGAAGCATGATAGTTGAAATGGTTCCAATGATCAAAATTCTCGTAAATAGAAAGTAATATGAGATGGTCATATATTGGAGGCGGGTGCTCCTGAAGAGACCCAAGACATAACAAATAATAAAACTCTATAAGAGTTTCAGGTACCTGAAATAAAGATTGAAATCTTGAAGAGATCTCGATGAGTTATGTCATTACGAGAATGGAACCAGAAAATTGGAAAGTTGTCGACAACGATTTTATAAACAATTTTACATAAAATACTTCTATAGAAGTAAAGAAAGAAATTGAGGATCTTGTATAAAATCTATCCAGAAGTATAGATATTGAATTGGCCAATGTTGAAAGACACTTTGAACTTCTAAAATAGAAGTATTTGGACCAGCAGTCCAAACACCTAAAGGTGTAATGCAAGTAAGGCACAAATAAGTAGTCGTAAATACAACTTGAACTATGATTTATGAAAAGTTTTAATTACTTCATGGTGGATGCAATTACTTTGGCAGTTTTGAAAATTTTACATGCGTCTATTTATTTGTGGATCCATATTTATCCTTGAAGGATCTAAAATGCTATAAGCATTTGGAAATTTCAGAGGAAATTTATTTAGACATGTCTCATGAATATTTTTGGCGCATTTGGTATAATCGCCTTAGTGAATACTAATTGAGAAAATACTATAAGAATGATCAGATTTCCTTATGTATTTTATAAAGGAGTTTGGATCAAGATCCATTATGATAATTTTAGAACTCCTAAAGAGCTTCAAATTGGAAACTCATGAAGTACTTTCAATACAAGTACTTGAATCTTGACATCAAGTTTATCTCGACCTGAAGATCGAGCATTTTTATATATTTCTTTTGTCTATGAATAGACATAAGCTGAAAGAATCTTAAAGAAGATTCAATATGAATATAGCATATTTATTGAATATCCCAATAGTTGTAAGATTGTTGGATGTGAATAAAGATAATTATATCTTTTCTTGGTCTTGAAGCACTATATATTAGTTGGTCAAGAAATATCTATGAATATACAAAGATCATTACATTTAGATCTTCAAACATTCGTTGATGCCTCCTCAAATGTCGTAGAAATAATTGTTATGCACGAGGCAAACCAAAAAAATGTGTTTGGCTAAGACTATTGACCCAACATATCCAAAAGATATGTGGATTTACTTTTACAAGATATGATAAAAGCTATCTTGTGTGAAGATAACGCAAGATGTATATCTCAGTTTGAAAGTGGATACATCATGGAACATATTACTCCAAAGTTTCATCCCTCACGATCTTTAGAAAATTAATATTCAAGATTAAATTATGAAGATTCAAAGATCTTCTGTGATGTTTGCATGAGGGGGAGTAAATACGCGTTGCACTCTTTTTCCCTTAACCGAGGTTTTGTCCCAATGGGTTTTCCTGGTAAGATTTTTAATGAGGCAACATGTTATGCGTATCAAAGATGTGTGTACTCTTTTTCCTTCACTAAAGAATTTTTTTTCCCACTGGGTTTTTATCTTAGTAAGGTTTTAACGAGACACATTATCTTCATAGACATCCAAGGGGGAGTGTTATGAATATTTATCTATGTGATGTCTATCATGATTAGAACTTTATCAAAGGAGTTTGATTTATTTATTATTAAGAATATTATCTCTACGAATTAGAGTTTAATGTATTATGTACTTCTTATGCCTATAAATAGATGATTCATTGAAGGCATTGTACACAATTCTATATTTTGAGAATAATACAAATCTCCCTCTTCCTCTCATCTCTTTGTTCTTCTTGTTCTTCTTTATTTTATTCACAACACTCATATATTTTTAAAACAATATGAATTTTATAAAAATATTTTTATGTTTTTAAATCCAAAATTTAAAAAAAATAAAAAAAATCTTAATGTTATAAAAGATATAATATTTAAAAATATTTTTTAATTTTTTTAAATTTTGGAACTGTAAACTTTTTTAATTATTTTTATTTTTTTAACGTGTGACATTTTTTGAGAACGACACATCATCTTTTGGACGGAAAAGTTAACTGGTGGAAATGGTGGAAAACGTTAGGAGTGGGAATATGCAAAAAGATGAATGAAGTACCTAAAGTTAACAAATATCATACTTTTGAGGCTATTTTACAATTAAGCCTTTATATAACAAATCTCAATAAATTCGTGTCTGTTTCTATATCTCTCTCCACGGAAGATCCCAAATACCTAAATCCAAGGTACCTTAAAAACCCAAAATCCAAGAAAATTTGATAACAAAGGCAGCGAAAAAGATGGCAATGGATGGGACTATATAAAGTCTAAGTTCAAATTCGATTATAATCGAACTTGAATATTTTTTTCAGATTCAGATTTGGACCGAAATTTTTTATTGGATTTTTTTTTTGATCAGATTCAGATTATTTTGTCATCCCTAATGTTGACCTAAGTTCGAGGGCTAGGTCTATGAATTTTAGCGTCTTTTAAGGTATATTGTGTTTCGGATCTCTGCTATTTTTATTTTAAGGGTTAACTACTGGAATGGTCACTTATGTTTCCCTTCAGTATAGAGTTGATCACCGATTTTCAAAAACGACCAGTAAGGTCACTTACGTTTTCAGGCTGTAAACTTTTGGTCACTCAGCCGTTTGTTGCCGTTAAACATTATCAGGAGGCTGATCTGATACAATAAAAAAGGATAAATTACCTAAATAGTCCTTAAACTATTACTTCAATCATATTTTGACCACCGAAATAAAAATAATTTGTATAATTACACATTTAATCCTCCATATTTATAATTTTTTTTTATTTTTTCTCTCCTCCACCATCTTCGATATTCTTCTTCATCTAACTCAATCCTTAATTTTTTACTATATTAATCATCAATTCACACATCAAAGTTGAATTTACCTTTCTTTTTATCGTTTAACCAAATAAGAAAATTTAATTTTCCATTTCTTTCTCTTTTAATCTCATCCGAAAGCAATATTTGTATAAACATATACATGCAAACTTGTATAAACATCCAGCTCAGAGAGAAGCAATATTCGTATTAGTTCCAGTAATTTTGTTGGTCTCTATATAATGTTATATTGTCTGAAAAGTGATCTTTTTTCTAGCCATTTATGTTTTGGTCGAGTGTAAAAGTATAATATTAAAAAAATTGTTTAATACGTTTTCTTTATCATGTTTTAAGGTTGTTTTATTGTGATATGATATTTAAAAAATATCGATCTTTTTGTGAAAATTCTAGAAGTATGCAGAAAAAATCTCATCTAACGGTCAGGATATGGTGTTGAATTACTCTTATATAGATTTATAAGTTTAATTTGAAAGTTCGATTCTGATTGGTTATTGTATTAGTTATATCAATTACGTATTTTTTTCTTCTAGAATCATGAACATAACATTGCAAGGGTAATTGAAGCATCTATTCACAACATTTACTTTGATGTATATTCATCAATCTTGAAATATGAACTTTATTTGTTTTTCTAATTCACTGGAACTTGACATTATAGGCAAATGACGTGGTATTTTGTGGGTGAATCTTAATATTTCTGGCACATTTTTTTCATTGTTTGAACGTTCAGGTAGTTTTTATTCAGCCCTTCTACTCTTCAATTGTTATTTATGTTTGATTTCATATAATGCTTGCAACTGTTAATATAAAGGAGGAGTTTTAACGCATCAAATGAGACAAAATACGAGAAAGACACACATGAATGTGCTTTCTAGTTAATACTGGGTTTACGTTACTTGTGAAATGTTTTGTATATTGTGCCTCTCAGTTTCATCTCAGATTTTAATTTATATGTGTTTCGGGCATTTTTTTACTTCAACTCTTATTACCAAACCGTGAATAGAAATGGAAAATTAAATTTTCTTATTTGGTTAAACGGTGAAAAGAAAGGTAAATACAACTTTGATGCGTGAGTTGAGGATTAATATAGTAGAAATTAGGGATTGAGTTAGATGAAAAAGAATATGGAAGATATTGGAGGGGAGAAGAAATAAAAAATGTAAATATGGAGGATTAAATGTGTAATTATAAAAATTATTTTTATTTCGGTGGTCAAAATAGGATTAAAGTAATAGTTTAAGGACTATTTAGGTGATTTATCCTTTTATTGTGTCAGATCAGCATCATGTTAATGTTTAACGGTAACAAACGGCTGAGTGACCAGAAGTTTACACCCCGAAAACATAAATGACCTTACTAGTCAATTTTAAAAATCGGTGACCAACTTTATACTAGGGGAAACATAAGTGACCATTCCAGTAGTTAACCCTTATTTTAATTCAAACTAATCCATAATTTTGTGTATTTAATTTCTTGTATTTATTATTTATGCTTTTAATTTTCTTCTTATTTTAATTTATATTTTTAGCCTAATATATCTTAAATTTATCTTGCATTTTTACATCATTTACTATTTTATTCACCAATTTCTTTAATTTTATAACTCATTAACATTTACATTGATTTATTTCTTCATTGTGTTTAGTTTATTGTTTGTTTGTTTATGATTTTATCTTAAATTTATTTCTTTTTTTATATTCATGTATATATGCATATAGTATATGTAGATATATTACACTATATTAAGTTTAGTTAATAAATATAAATTATAGTAAATATTATTATTATTATTATTTCACTTGCATTTTTATACATTTATATTTTTATTATCACTTTTAATTCTCGGCAAGGAGCAGTGGGAATGGTCACCGATGCAAGGCTAGCTTCACGACGTTCGTGAATAGAGTTAGAAAAGGATTCCTAAATCAGCCTTGTGGGAAGCTTTCAGTCAGGGTTTCAAATAGCGGAGCGCAACCGCGATAGCGGCCGTGAAATTGCGGCCGCGCCGCTGTCCGAAACCGCAATCGAAGGAAATCACGGTGGGCAACGGAATCACGACAATAGCGGGCTGTCGCGGACGCGAAATAACGAGATAGCGGCTGTCACGACGATAGCGAGATGCTATCCCCGTTTTCAACTCAATCGCGGATGGTGGCCAAAGAGGAGAAAAAAGTTGCAGAGAAAAAAAAAAGAGAATCGGGGTTGAAGAAGATGTTATAACATTAAAAGGGTAAATGCGGGAAGAAGGGTTCTAATTTTAATGCATTTTTGGAGAGGCTTAAAAGTTTTAGTTCTCTTATAATTTAGTCCTTTAAGGCAGATTTTTAGTTTAATTAAGATGTTTTATTTTATTCCATTTTCAATTAAGTCATCAAATTCATAACAAAACTTCCAATTGAGCCTCTAAGTCTTATTTTCTTTCAATTAAATCCATTTATAAGTGTTGGAATTTTTTTATAATTATAATTTAAATTTCCCATTTTTGATATTTACCTTGATATTTTTTTCAAATTTAGGTATTGACCTAGAACAAATATATATATATATATATATATATATTATTTTTGAGTTTGCTAATGGAAAAAAATCTTTAATAAAATCGTAAGAAATTTAATTTCCTATCTCACAATTATAATTTATAATAGATATTTTTTAATCCATTTTAATTTATGTTTATTTTTGTTTAGAAAATACTATAAATATCATTAAAAATGATTTTTTATAGTTATAATTATAATTATTATATTTTACAATAAGTTGTGTAAATTTAAAAAAAATTCACGACCGCGACACCCGCAATGACCGCAATATCCTCCGTTATGTTCGCAACCGCGATAACCGTGACGCGGCCGAAAACGCGACCGCGAACGCTATTTAAATCCCTGCTTTCAGTGCTTATGGTGAAATATGGGACGTGTACATTGCCTACTGGAATGCGAGAAGACGGAACAAGAAATCCATTATCCACCTTTGCTTTTGTAAGATTCAAAACGAAAGAGAGTCTGCTGCAAGCCGTCGAACTGGACAATAACAGGAGGATGGACGACTTTCACATCGAGGTGTCAATGGCTAAATTTAACACTAGGCGGTCGGTGATAGAAAAGGCTAGAAGGAAGAAGGGGGATACGATAGGACCAAGAAATGAGGTAATGAAACATTCCTCAGGTCCAAGAGGTATACATTCCTCGGGTCTCAGAGGTCAACGGTCGTATAAAGACGTCTTGCTGGGTCAGAAGTGTTGGAAAAATAGACTGCTGCAAAACGAGGTGTTAGCACTGACTGGAAAATAATAAAATAATTAAACGAAACCAAACCGTGTCGTGGTATTAACCACTGCCTTAGAAGCGAATTTGCCCCGATGTGTGTAATCGCTACAATGGACGAATGGCCCCCTGAGGTTAGCACGACTCTCCAAATTTTGTACACCCGAAAGATGGAGCGAACTTTGATGGTAATGCTCTTCTCTCAACTCAAAATCAACACTCGTTATAGGTTTATAAAAACCAAAGAGAGTGTTTCTAAAGCAAACTCTATTGCTTAGGTATATCTCAAATGAGTGAAATTGCCCACTATTTATAGGCTAAATAGTGAGGGCAAAATCGTCATTTCCATATCACAAATTAATTTTATTAATAATAGAATTAAATATCATTATTATAAGTTATATTCATCACAAATTAATTCTATTAATAATAGAATTAAATATCATTATTATATAACTTATATTTTGAGTATTAACAACAGGAAGCAGTTTGAGGGGTCAAAGATCAATGAAGTGCCTGATGAAACTATCTCAAACGCGGAAGGAAAGACGCCGCAATGCCAATAAGTAATGGTGCTGGAAAAGAAGTAATGCCAAGAAGCAGTCTGAGGGGTCAAAGATGTTTAGCTAGAAAAATAAAATATATGTATAACCCTGAATTAGTTTAGCAAGCTCTTAATGTCGATGGCTTCAAATGCAATGTCTGCCCTTGGCATGGTTCTTTAGTTGTTCTTCGTTTTAACTCGGATAAAGTTGTCAACAACGCTAGGAGGAACAAGGAGCAGGTGTTGGGTCCTTGGTTTGACATGATCGAACCATTAGCTATCTCTAAAGCAAATAAAAGGGTGAAAATATGGGTTGTCCTTGAAGAGGTCCCTCTTATTATCTGCCATGATTCATTTTCCACTAAAGTTGGGAAACTTTGTGGGTCCCTAATCAAAATAGATGAAGAAACTGCGACCAAGGAAAGATTTGACAAAGCCAAGCTATTAATCCATGTCCAGAAGACAACCGACATTCCTGACTCCATCGTGGTTATGGCTGGTGGTAAGCGGTCAAAGATTGCAGTAAGAACAAAAAAAGTTTGAAGAGGAGATTGTTTGGATTGATGGGAGGAAGGCGAACAGTCTAAAATTAGATAGTATAGAGGTTGAAGATGATGAATCATTT
Organism: Hibiscus tridactylites; assembly: GCA_958450335.1. Classification (NCBI taxonomy): domain Eukaryota; kingdom Viridiplantae; phylum Streptophyta; class Magnoliopsida; order Malvales; family Malvaceae; genus Hibiscus; species Hibiscus tridactylites. The sequence goes on along the minus strand of OY288281.1, from coordinate 20,606,372 downwards.
AATGCCACTCATGGAGATTGGGATGATGTTATTAACTCCCCAGCGGCAGAGCTTATTCCCCTAAATGAGCAAGGAATGGTTATCTCAGGCGTGGGTCTTCCTAGTTTGGGCCATCATACGGATATGATCCAAAAGAAAGCTAGTAGGCCCATAGCTACCTTAGCCTTAGGTTTAAAACCATTAGGTAATTGGAGCTAGCCTGCTCTTTGCAACCTGGGGAGAACAAAACCTCGTCAGACTTGTAAAGTAAGGAAGCAAAGAAAAGAAAAAGTGAGGCCTTCAACTTCTGAAATCAATGAAGGGCTGATTAGGAGTTCCACTAACGAGAGAGTAGTTGATTCTCCTGAAGGTGAGAAGGCCGAAGCAGCTATTACCTTGGAAGTGGGCAAAGCTGTCGGGTTTCGTTTAAATGAAGATAGGAATTTGTTAATCATTAAGCTTCAGGGCCTAGAGATGGAGGCTGAAAAAGGAAGCTAGATCGTTTTTGCGGCTATCGATTGAAAGGTGTAAACTGTTTGCCTATGATTCCTTTTAATCTTATATCTTTGAATGTAAGAGGCCTAGGAAAGGCTGAGAAGGCTCGGACTGTTAGGAACTTGGCAAAAAAATACAAGGCAAATTTGTTGTTCCTACAAGAAACGAAGCTTGAAGATATTGGGCCAAGGAGAGCCAAATTCATTGGGGTTCCGGTTTTGACTAGTTGTGTTTTTCTCCTTCTTATGGTTCTGGGGAGGCCTCGCCTATTTTTGGAACAATAATTTCTTCATAAAAAAAAGTCATTCTGTCCATTCAAGGTTTATACTTCTGATTGGAAGCGTGAATGGTTGGAACAAGAGTTGCGGATTCATTAATCTCTACGCTTCAAATGATGTGGCAGAAAGGAATGAGGTATTCCCAGAGATTAGTAATCCGATCTATTCTTTTTATTTATTGTGGTTCATTTGTGGAGATTTCAACAAGGTAAGTGTGTTGAGGAGAAAATTAGCTTAGATCTAAATGTCGGCTCAATACGAGCCTTAAATGAGCTAAGAGATGACAATGGGTTGGTCGACCTACCACTAGTCGGCAGCCGTTTCACTTGGAGTAACCTCAAAGAAAGACCGACACTGTGTAGATTGGACAGGTTATTAGCGTCCCCTAAAATTCTTCAATTGATGCCTGATTTAATCCTTCAGACTCTCCCTAAATCAATTTTCGATCATAATGCTATCCTTGCCTCGTTTGGTGAGTTTGAATTTGATAAGAGGCCCTTCAATTTTATCAACTACTGGATGGAGTCGACAAAGTTCAATGAGAAGTTTAAGGCTTTATTCTCTGGCCTGCGTTGCTCTAGAAACTTCATAAATGGGTGGTCGAACAAGGAGAGAAAACTTAGTTTACGTGCTATAATTGATGAAGCGGAGAAGAAATTACAGGCTCTAGAAGTAATGGTCCAAAATTGTCTCAACAGGGACGTAATGGAGATCCGAACTTTGGGGAATGCTCAGAACAGAGGAGAGGGAGTGACGCCAACAGTCGAGGGTTCAATGGATAACGGATGGAGATAGGAACACGAGGTTTTTCCAATCTATGGCTACTATTAGGAGAAACTTGAACTTGACTCACTGCATTCGAGATAAAGGAAAGCAGTTTACATTGCAAGTGGAGGTCCGCAATATAATTAAGAAACACTTCTCTGTGAAGTCTATAATTCTCACCCAACGGTCTGCCAGTCTGATTTGGTTTGTGACTTCAAGAGTATCAGTGGTGAAGCAAAGGAGAAATTGAAGTGTGAATTTGGAGAGGATGAAGTTTGGGAAATTCTTAAAAACGCCAATGATAGCAAAGCCCTGGGTCCGGATGGATTCAACCTGGCTTTTTACAAGAAATATTGGAATATTCTAAAAGCGGACATTATGCAGCTCCTACATAACTTCTCGAAAGGCAAACCTTGGGATCACAGTATATATGATTCTTTTATTGCTCTTATCTCAAAAGTACCGACTCCAAAGACTGTTGATGATTTCTGCCCATTAGTTTAGTGGGTGGTGTTTATAAAATCCTGGCGAAGCTATAGCGAATCGCCTATCCCTATGTCTTGAAGAGATTATCAGCAAGAACCAATTCGCATTCATGAAAGGTAGGAAAATTTTGGACTGTGTTCTAGTGGCGAATGAAGTATTAGATCTTGTAAGAAGAAGGAAAGGGAAGGGTGTCGGCGTATGATACGGAAAATTGGGACTTTCTTGATCTAATGATGTCCAAGATGGGTTTCGGAGTCAAGTGGTGTCGCTGGGTTATGTCATGCATCTCTACTACTTCAATTGACGTTCTCATTAAAAGGGGCTTAAGGCAAGGTTGTCCCTTGTCGCCACTCCTCTTTAACGTTGTGGTTGAAGGTTTAAATTATGTCCTTAAAAAGGCCTCTAAACTCGGTCTCTTCAAGGGGATAAAAATTGGCCATGAAGCGTTGGAGGTGACCCACCTACAGTTCGCAGATGATCTAATCATTTTTAACGAATCAAGGCTACCATATTTAAAAAATATTATGAGAGTTCTCAAATGTTTTGAGCTTGCGTCAGGGCTAAAGTTGAATCAGAAAAAGTCAGCTTTGTATGGGCTAAATGTGGAGGACTATGTGGTACAATAGTGGGCGTCCGAGGCTAAATGCTATGTTGGATCTTTACCAGCATCTTATCTTGGCCTGCCCCTAGGCTGTAAGAGAAATCAATAGCTTTGTGGTCTCCTATTGTGGAGAGATTCAGAAAAAAAAAAAAAAAAAACTTATCCCGTGGAAAGCTAACTTGTTGTCATTTGGGGGAAGGGTCACACTAGCCAAAGCGGTACTTTCCAATCTCCCCATCTTTTTCTTGTCAATTTTCAAATTGCCAGTGGTTATTGCTAAGGAACTCACTGGTCTTGTATCTAAATTCATATGGGGATCGAATGACCGAAGGAAAATCCACTGGATGTGTCGGGAAAATCTATGCTTGCCTAAGCAATTTGGTGGTCTCGGACTTGTCGGTTTCAGATTGAAAAATATGGCCCTTTTAAATAAATGGGTGTGGAGATTTGGTCCGGAGAAAGATAGAGATTCAAAGCTCAATCAACACTCGACTCAATTGGGTTCGACTTGAGCTCGAACTCTGTTCGAGTTCTTAACGAGCCAAACTGAGCTACTTGATACCCGACACGAAAAGCTCACGACTTACTCGAAAGTGAACTAAATTGTAGGTTGGGTGCTTTTGGTTGTTGTGTTGTGTTGTGTTGTGTTGTGTTGTGTTCTGTTATGTTGTGTTCTGTTATGTTCTGTTATGTTTATGTTATTCCTCCTATTAGGAGGATTAGAGGCTTATGTTATCATGTGTACATTTTTCCTTTTATTAGGATTATGGACAAGGTTGTAAATGAAACGAGACAGATCTCGAGCCCGACTCGGTTAAAGTTTAATTGGACTCGAGTTCTTAACGAGCCGAGTCGAGCTCAGCATACTCAAGCTCGAGTCAAGCTTGAACTCGACTCGAATTCTTAATCAGTCGAGTCGAACTTAGCACTACTCGAGCTCGACTCAGCTCGTTTACACAGTTACAGCCCTACTCTGTGTAGGGGTTACCTAAACTTTCTTCTCAGACTTTACATGCATTGTTGACCTCTACTGAGCTGTGGGTACATAGTGAAGAAAAGCGGTAAGATGTATAGGCGGTGGCTCCATAAGCTTGGATTTTGTGGTTCATGTTTATATGTTTTGATGAATTAGTATTTTCATTTTTATTTAAAGGTTTGAGCTTGCATTGCATACTCTCCTTGCAAAAGATGCTTTTTGCCAGACTGAACATTATGATCAAGAAATTTCTTCTGCTAAAATGGCAATGGGCAGTTCTCCTCGGTCTTCTAAAGCAAAAGGAAAAGATTTAGTTGATAGCTGCCCTAGTAAGAGATTGGAATCGGCAATGGAATTCAGAAAGTGAAATCTGCAGGTTTAGAGAACGCCCCTTTTGATTTTTTCTCTCTTGCATATCGTGAAATTCTCCTGGCTTGATTGCAAGATTTTAATAGGTGAGTATTCAAAATTCATTTTTTTCCTAATCAGTTATCTCTCTATCACATCTCGCGTCTATCGTCATTATTGGGAAATACAAGTTTTGAAGATGACGAGCTCGTCTAGTTCATCAAACTATGGAGAAGTTGTGTTTTGTGATTGCGGTCTAAAATGTCGTATGTGGACAACATGAAAAAGAAAAATGCTGAAAGAAGGTTCTTCGGTTGTCCAAATTATAAAAATTCTAACTGTAATTTTTTTAGGTGGTGTGATGAAGATATGTCTGATAGAGCAAAA